>CM031242.1:987938943-988343943 GCA_018340775.1 Taxus wallichiana var. yunnanensis
AAAATATCATATGGGCACTTGAGATGACTATTAAAAACTACTCTGAAATCCATCTCAAGTTGTAACGACCCAACAAGGGAAAGGTCACTACGCCATGAACCTGGGTAATCGCCAAACGAGGCATTACATTCTCCTCCCCTTAAGAAAGCATCGTCCTCGATGCGACATAACACAGAGGAAAGGAAATGGTACGTAACCAAGAACAGGTAAAGGAGAAATTACGCCCTATGGTTTAAAATTTTAGTTGATTAAAGCACGGCCACAGGGTAGCCTTAGGAACATTTGGTAGAAATTTTAACTTTCAAGGTTCTATGAAGATTGGCAGTTCCCTCTTGTTTGTTATTTCATTAGTCTCTTTCCATTAGCATTATTCTAATTTAATTTCTTTTAAAATTTCATCATTGAAGAGTTTTGGTTTATTCCTTATTGTGGGTTCCCAACATGAACTGCTAACACAACACCCTATCAGGTTCACAAGACACTACAGATTCACAAGCACGCAAGTATATACTTCAAGATTGTATTACACCAAAAAAGGTTACTCAAATATGGAATAGAATAGGCACAGTCCACATAACATAGTACTCGTCACACATCAATGACTGACATACCAAAATACTTAACCAAAAGTACTACAATCCACCAGACATTTCCTCAATTTGCATCAATGAAAAAAATTCACATAACACCAAACCATGCTACAGGTACATAGTGTCCACAAGGGAATCAATGACATAACCACAACATCACAACACATATCCATCTGACATGAGTAACACATACATCAAAAGACCACTACCAAACATCACAATAACTCAACATATATCCTAGAACATCAACCATACACACAAATATCATATGCCTCCCTCAAACTCTTATGCCTCCCTCAAGTCTCTTATGCCTCCCTCAAACTCTTATGCCTCCCTCAAACTCTTATGCCTCCCTCAAGTCTCTTATGCCTCCCTCAAACTCTTATGCCTCCCTCAAGGAGGCCGGTTGACCCTATGGTCCAAGACACATAGAGTTCGAACACTCCTAACCCAAGTGACATAATAACGCGTGGTTCAACAACCCGCTAGTTATCTGAACTCCTTGGGGCATACCCCCATACAACGAAGCGGGTCCATAGGTCCAACCATTTCATGGTGCATCCCATGACCCTATTCCACACATCATGATAATAGAACCAGCACAACAATCCAATCTAAGTGCCAAGTGGCAAAGTACAAGCCTTGGGCAAGGCGGTAAAAATTCCAAATTTAAAAGAAGACCCAAAATCAAGCAAAATAAATGGCCAAATAGCCATAGTTAGTATCAAAATCCCCATGTTAGTGCCACAAACCAAGGAAATGCCCAAAATTGTAAAGCATGGCAATCAAGAAAAGTCTACTGGTCCTTACAAAATAAAGTAAAAAGCTCAATTTACGAATAAAATCAACTTATAATAATGTCACATTACGATAACTGTGTGGCCTTATCTAGCCACCAAAGGGGTACTCAACGAGTTGCTAGCACTCGGAACATCGAACCTCAGCTCACAAAATACGTATCAATAATACAACTGTCATCACCTCTATCTGAATCATCCCGCCACCACTTCGACAAGGCTAAACATAGTCATAGTTGCACTTAGGTTGCGTACATACAACCACATAGGGAGAGAGGAAAGAATCACATGTTATCTACTAAACTAAGTTTCAGCTCAAGTTATTGACCCATGGTACACCATTCCTCACTCTCAACATACACTTCTACCAATTACCCTCAGGGTCGGTTAGCGTAAGGTTCACAACATAACATACAACAACATCACTAACATAATGGTGGCACACACATAACTACCATAACATCTTACATATGGTACATATACAGGGTAGATCACAATCATACATTCACCGGGTGTAACACACCACTTTACCACATTCTGCACCCAAAGTGCAATCACCATACGATAGGGTTCATACACTCACCGTATGACCCCAAATCACAACATGAAGCATTACATATTATCACAAATCATACATACGATGAACATAGTACATCACAACATAACATCCATTGCTACATAACAAGGTGGTACACACATTTCTTCAAAACATGGTAAAAACATCATGATACAACTCATTTCTTTTAACATCAATCTAGTCATACAACACATTGATACACTTACATATCACAATATGTCACAATGTTCCAACACTCCGTCATCCACATTAGAATTCTTTTCACACATCACAAACAATAATTCACACGTGAACTCTTCATAGAATCCACAAGAAGGAGAGAGAATACTCCCATCCCCAACATATCAACATGATCACAAACACACACAAAGTGACATACACATCATGTGCGTTCACAATATCACAATTACGACATGGATCACATCACGCTTAAAGCACATTACTCTTCCAATATCTATCATCATCATGCAACATCATCATCATCATGCAGTATCATCATCTCCTTGAAACAACATCATGTAACACCATCACCATCATGTAACATCACCATACAACACCAATCCGCCCATAGGTTCGAGAGCATGAACCTATGCTCTGATACCAAGTGTAACGACCCAAAAATTTACACACACGAACAACACAGTAAAAGACAGGATAATTTTTTTTTTTGACTTGCTTGACACATAACATGACGCAACATGTCGTCACCAAGGATACAACTAACACTGTGAACAACTTGATACAAGGATGGCCATAAAGTCAGCACGGAAACGTTCACACCCAAAAGGATAATACATTTTTTTCCTTTTTGACAAGACAACATAGAAGTCCAATCACGTAACACACTTACAGTTAGGGCCAACCACAATGAGATATTCTTGAGGGTTATTTATTTTAAAAGGACATCTTGCAATTCTTAGCTTACGTTTTCAAGGAGGCTCAAGATATGATTCATACAATTCATCTTACCAAGTTAAGTTTATTCCTTTTTACACTGAGTAATTATCTTTAAATCTTCTCTATTATGACATTTATTTGCTTAATTCGTTTATCAAGAAAAGGAGTATTTAAATTCCACAAGGCCATCTGCTCACCACTAACGCTACTAAGATTTGTTCTTGCCCACAAGACAACATGGTTTTAAGTTCAACACACTTAAGAGAAGAGATACAAGGTGCCTTGAAAAGGGTTAGAGGGAGAAGGTCGAGATGAAACATCTTTAGGACCTCATTAGTTATTGCCAGTATTTAATTGAAGCTAGGGCTCTTAACCAGAATTATCAACAACTTTACTTAGGCTTCGCTAAAAGTATTAACAAGGAGTAAAAATTTACTTTCCAAATGGCGGTGAGAAAGATGGTGAGGTCTCCAATTTGTTTTCTCTGGCTTATTAAATCTTATCATCTTCAAACAACTAACAGTTCATTTCACCTTAGGGTCATTTTACAAATTTCACCATAAAAGGAATAATGTTCACTAGAGGAGCTAGGGTTATCATGTTATAAAGTTTACTTGCAATGATAGTCTTGCCCTTGTTTACTTAAAGAATTTCTTGCTCTCAAGTTGGTGACCCCTACGTTACTTTATTTGAATACAACTTTTAATTTAACTTCCAGAAGTATTAAACAATCCCATGTTAGTTTACTTATGACACTTTATTACTAAGTCATATCAAGGTTTAACTCAAAATTTATTCTCAAGGCAAGGTTGTAGCAACACTCATTTACAAGAACAAACAAGATTACATCAATTCTTAAAATACTGATACTCCAACAAAGTCACTCAACAACAATAACCAAATTTTCTTATAATTTCAATGATGGTCAAACAATACAAGGTTTCCAAAGTTCAGATGACAAAGTCCACAATACTTTATACTAAGACATTAATCCTCTTTTAAACTTTCCACTGGACGTTAACAATAGTTGAACAACATAAAAGGTTTCGAGCAAAGGAACTTCTCAACTGAGGTTGATGACAAAAGTCTACAAATCTATCCCTCATCTACACGCAAAATCCATCTGCAGCAAATTTTCTACAAGAGTCAGTTCACGAGAACTGAGCAAGATAAGGCTACACAAAACCACCATAACTATTATCTAACAATATCATGAAAAGAAGCACTTTATTACAAGAATTTGGGTCAAACCTCTAAACACTATGAACACATCAAGTTATAATAAAGTCTATAACATGTCAATCAAAGAAGGAGAAGACCTTGTACTTCAGTTAGGAGCAAAAGCAACGAAAGTAACAATCATATGAGAATGGCCCTTGGCCCTATAAGGAGAAAACAAACAATCTAACAAAAAAATTCCCATCAAGTAAGTAATTAAACAATAATTACAAGATTGAGATTTGATATATATACTAACCATCTAGAAATTTATCAAAGGTACCAAACGCATAGGCTAAAATAATATTTTTCCAAAAGAACAAGAGTTGATCGGCCCAAGAAGGGGGAAACACGGGTTTCAGAAATTAACACAAAAAGCCATGCATAATTGAGTTTCAAACCGGAAACCAATTAGAGTATACACACAACATAAGTTTCGAAGCGAAGGCAAGAATACTAGTTTTGACCATTAACTACAAAGATTTTCCAATCATCCAAGAAGGGTCCAAGTCTTACAGGCTAATAGCAAGCACGCGAGAGAAGAAGGGAGTTCCGTCACACAAGAGTACACAATAATGTCATCAACAACAATTCCGAGAGGGGAATTAGACCAAAACTATTCCAAAGGTGTCAATTTAGGTAAATTGGATTCGCACAAAGAAACCTCGAGCTTAGTTGATCCGAAAGGCTAGTTATGGTTCAAGTTGCCAGGGGATGGTCAAGGTACTTCCGAGGATGGCCTTAAAATCCTAGAAACAAGATGAAAGATAATATAAGAGTCTACACCCATGCAGACGGAAAACACATTGCACACAAAACCTTTTCATTCTACAAGTTTTAATACCAAAACTCTAAGTTCTGGCTAGCCCAAGCATGGATCACACTAATCCTACGACCTTCCTTTCTCGATGCCAAAAGGTTATCAAAGGACTTGAGGAGAAGGAGCTAACAAAAAAGTCAAAGACAACCTTGGGTGCTAGGGAGGGGGTTTCATAGTTATCGTAAACTTACTTCCATAATATCGAAAATACTAGTTGATCAACATAATAACTTGCAACTCAATCGCAGAGAAGAATTAATACATAAAAAAAGTGCAGAAGAAGGTCTATCATTCGAGTAAGAGAAACATAACATTCTAGGAGGAGAGGGCACACGCATCCTTTCACCCACATACTGACAACGATAAAAGCTAAAACAAGAAGAAACAAGCAAAAAGGGGAAATCTCCCATCATGACATCCAACTGACAAATCAATGCAAGGAAAAAGTGGTTCGATTTCACAATAATTTTAAATAAAATAATAGTAGAAAAGTGTAGAAATATCTTGCCTTTTTCTCCAGATTCAACATCACCGTCCGGATCAGCAACAACAACCCAAGCCAAATTCCATTTTCTTCAAGCTCGTTGGGCGCCCAAACATCGACCATCTTCACGTTGGCACAGGTAGGAGTTCACGGCCAGGGTGGGTGGTCTAAAATACTTGCCATCATCCTCCCAACACCGCTCCAAAATTAGCCCTAGAACTTCTGTAGGCCCCATTTTTGGCAATTGAACTTGATCCTTCGTCATTCATCCAAACACCTCCACCATCTCCATATGCATCTGATTGTTTATGATTTGGACCTCCTAACCTTGGTGCTCTCATATTAGGAGCAGCCCTAGTCTGAGACAAAGCAAAAGAAGATGGCTTTATAACCAAAAGCAATCTCTTGGTATAGACTCCATATCCATAAAACAGTCCCTAGACTTAGCATCCTCAATTAAGGCTGACCAGTCACTAGATTGCTTCAATGCAGCTACTTTTCCCTTAACCCAAAGTGCTCTGCGAGCTCGTGCTAGTGCCACATTCATGCGGCGAATATCAGCTACAAAGCCAACCCCATGATTTGAAGCTCGGACACAAGACATAATGATTACATCACGCTCCTGGCTCTGAAAGGCATCTATCGCAATGATATATAAACCTTTTCCTTCATCAGATTTGAGGACAACATCAAACTCTCGGTGCAAACATTACAGCTGTAGCTTGTAAGGTGTGATAATTCCAACAAAAAACTTTATGCCTGCCAACTTGGTGACTCGTTGAAGAAGCTCATATAATAGCAAAGCAAATTGTGTTTCATGAATATTCTGATATGAAACAGATCGGCCTCTATGAGGTTCTCTTCCATGAGTTACATCGTACAACAAGTAAGATCTCAATAGAGAATCTTTGTAAATAAATTTCATCAGGTCTGCTGGTAACACCCTCACTGTCACATAATCGATTTTGAAGATACAAACTCAGTACATGTTCTGGATCTGAAAAATATCCTGCTACCTTCATCTCCCAAGACATTTTCTCCAACATTGCATAGATCTCTGTGCCTGTGGGTGTGATCTGTCACCTACACAAAAAGCATGCACCATTTTATTGCTTCTTTGCCGAGTTGAGCACGTCCAAGCAAAACAGACATAGCATACGCCAAATAAGAGTCCGTTGCCTCCTTGTGAAGCTCAACTGCCACGATTCTCTCGTCAGGAGGCCATTCAAACAAAGCTCCATTTTGCTGCGACTCTCCACCTTTTCAAATCAAGAGACACCATGAAAAAAAAATCATCTATTTGCTCCCTGTGATTACAATCTATAGTGTATAGACTTGGTAAAGACCGCTGAACTCGAGTCTCTGTTTTATTTGCGAAGCCAACGAAGTTGCAGCGTAAACTTGAGGATCTTCAAATATTGCCTTTCCCAAATGACTTGTTGGTGTGGAAAGACTTGTCAGTGCAGAGACTTGGAAAGCTCGATCTTGGACAATGTTGGTAGGGCATCGTCGCTTGCACTCGGATTCATCCGACCCAGAAAGCTTGAAAGACCAAGCGCACCCTCAATGAATTTTTCACGGTACTCTCTTCCCATTTGGCGGTGGTCCTATAAGAACCAAAACAATGTTTTTTTATATTTCATACTGCTTGAACCAAAACTAGAACCGCCCTCACTAGACATGTTTAGTTAAAGATAACCAGTGGATTCTTTGCCTTCGAGAAGGATTGCAAATATCCCTATTTTTCTCTTTGGGGCTCAAGTTCTTTCCTGCTTTGCTGGCTATTTATCATGCGATGCCGTGTTTATGGATCCCCGACTAGAACACACCCCACAGCACCCAATGAAAGTGGAGGTAACACGCCTACTAGCCTGTAGCTTCATCTATAACCACCAAATCAAACCCAACATTCACGCAGCAACCAAGGGGCAGAGAAAACGTGCCAGGAGGAAGAAAAAATACACGCCTAACACCCACCTATACGCATTGAAAGAGAATCCAAAAGGAGATCATGGTGAAGGAAGTCAAGACTCCACCGACTCCCACTGTCTCACGCCAAACAGGTCTAGATGGCAGGAAGGGGGTGAGGGACGGTAGGGCCTTAGGCACAAGAAGATAAAATTTTGATTTTAATTCACTGTCCCCTCCAACCTGCGCCACACACCTACCCCCCTTCTTTCCCACGCAACCCCTGCATTCCTTTATTTGTTTATTTTACTTATTTTTTATTTCATTTCATTAACATCGATAGTAAGTTTGCATGTCTCAACTATAACATCTGAAGCGCTACCGCGAGCAAACAAGCATACAAAACTATAGAACAAAATAACAGACCTGGTTAAGGCTAAGTTGAATTTTAAATTTCGGCATTCTATCTATTTCTGAATTAAATATATCAAACAAACATACAATGACACGGTTCTATCAAACACGGTAGAATATTCATTCTATGACATTACAAATACAACAATTTCAGTCCAAATACAATATGATCAAATTCTCTATTTTCTAACGTCATGTAGAGAATTAAGGCATGGTATCTAGTCAATATTTTCATGCTTTTCAAATTCCGTCCATCTCGGACTGTTAGAATCAAAAAAATTTAAATACAATTTATGGGGTTTTTTCAAAATATCATATGGGCACTTGAGATGACTGTTAAAAACTACTCTGAAATCCATCTCAAGTTGTAACGACCCAACAAGGGAAAGGTCACTACGCCATGAACCTGGGTAACCGCCAAACGGGGCATTACATTCTCCTCCCCTTAAGAAAGCATCGTCCTCGATGCGACATAACACAGAGGAAAGAAATGGTACGTAACCAAGAATAGATAAAGGAGAAATTACACCCTATGGTTTAAAATTTTAGTTGATTAAAGCACGGCCACAGGGTAGCCTTAGGAACATTTGGTAGAAATTTTAACTTTCAAGGTTCTGTGAAGATTGGCAGTTCCCTCTTATTTATTATTTCATTAGTCTCTTTCCATTAGCATTATTCTTAGTTTAATTTCTTTTAAAATTTCATCATTGAAGAGTTTTGGTTTATTCCTTATTGTGGGTGCCCAACATGAACTGCTAACACAACACCCTATCAGGTTCACAAGACACTACAGATTCACAAGCACACAAGTATATACTTCAAGATTGTATTACACCACAAAAAGGTTACTCAAATACGGAATAGAATAGGCACAGTCCACATAACATAGTACTCATCACACATCAATGACTGACATACCAAAATACTCAAACAAAAGAGTACTACAATCCACCAGACATTTCCTCAATTTGCATCGATGAAAAAAATTCACATAACACCAAACAAATGCTATAGGTACATAGTGTCCACAAGGGAATCAATGACATAACCACAACATCACAACACATATCCATCTGACATGAGTAACACATACATCAAAAGACCACTACCAAAACATCACAATAACTCAACATATATCGAAACATCAACCATACCATATAAATATCATAAGCCTCCCAACTCTTATACCCTCAAATATCATAAGCCTCCCTCAAACTCTTATGCCTCCCTCAAGTATGCCTCCCTCAAACTCTTATGCCTCCCTCAAGGAGGCCGGTTGACCCTATGGTCCAAGACACATAGAGTTCGAACACTCCTAACCCAAGTGACATAATAACGCGTGGTTCAACAACCCGCTAGTTATCTGTAACTCCTTGGGGCGTACCCCTATACAACAAAGCGGGTCCATAGGTCCAACCATTTCATGGTGCATCCCATGACCCTATTCCACACATCACGACAATAGAACCAACACAACAATCCAATCAAAGTGCCAAGTGGCAAAGTACAAGCCTTGGGCAAGGCGGTAAAAATTCCAAATTTAAAAGAAGACCCAAAATCAAGCAAAATAAATGGCCAAATAGCCATAGTTAGTATCAAAATCCCCATGTTAGTGCCACAAACCAAGGAAATGCCCAAAATTGTAAAGCATGGCAATCAAGAAAAGCTCACTGTCCTTACTTACAAAATAAAGTAAAAAGCTCAATTTACGAATAAAATCAACTTATAATAATGTCACATTACGATAACTGTGTGGCCTTATCTAGCCACCAAAGGGGTACTCAACGAGTTGCTAGCACTCGGAACATCGAGCCTCAGCTCACAAAATACATATCAATAATACAACTATCATCATCTCTATCTGAATCATCCCGCCACCACTTCGACAAGGCTAAACATAGTCATAGTTGCACTTAGGTTGCATACATACAACCACATAGGGAGAGAGGAAAGAATCACATGTTATCTACTAAACCGAGTTTTGGCTCAAGTTATTGACCCATGGTACACCATTCCTCACTCTCAACATACACTTCTACCGATTACCCTCAGGGTCGGTTAGCGTAAGGTTCACAACATAACATACAACAACATCACTAACATAATGGTGGCACACACATAACTACCATAACATCTTACATATGGTACATATACAGGGTAGATCACAATCATACATTCACTCGGTGTAACACACCACTTTACCACATTCTGCACCCAAAGTGCAATCACCATACGATAGGGTTCATACACTCACCGTATGACCCCAAATCACAACATGAAGCATTACATATTTACACAAATCATACATACGATGAACATAGTACATCACAACATAACATCCATTGCTACATAACAAGGTGGTACACACATTTCTTCAAAACATGGTAAAAACATCATGATACAACTCATTTCTTTTAACATCAATCTAGTCATACAACACATTGATACACTTACATATCACAATATGTCACAATGTTCCAACACTCGTCATCCACATTATAATTCTTTTCACACATCACAAACAATAATTCACATGTGAACTCTTCATAGAATCCACAAGAAGGAGAGAGAATACTCCCATCCCCAACATATCAACATGATCACAAACACGCACAAGGTGACATACACATCATGTGCGTTCACAATATCACAATTACGACATAATCACATCACGCTTAAAGCACATTACTCTTCCAATATCCATCATCATGCAACATCATCATCATCATGCAGTATCATCATCTCCATGAAACAACATCATGTAACACCATCACCATCATGTAACATCACCATACAACACCAATCCAGCCCATAGGTTCGAGAGCATGAACCTATGCTCTGATACCAAGTGTAACGACCCAAAAATCACACACACGAACAACACAGTAAAATACAGGATAATTTTTTTTTTTTTTTTGACTTGCTTGACACATAACATGACGCAACATGTCGTCACCAAGGATACAACTAACACTGTGAACAACTTGATACAAGGATGGCCATAAAGGCAGCACGGAAACGTTCACACCTATCAAGGACAATACTTACTTTTTTTCTTTTTGACAAGACAACATAGAAGTCCAATCACAGAACACACTTACAGTTAGGGCCAACCACAATGAGATATTCTTGAGGTTATTTATTTTAAAAGGACATCTTGCAATTCTTAGCTTACGTTTTCAAGGAGGCTCAAGATATGATTCATACAATTCATCTTACCAAGTTAAGTTTATTCTTTTGACACAGAGTAATTATCTTTAAATCTTCTCTATTATGACATTTATTTGCTTAATTCGTTTATCAAGAAAAAGGAGTATTTAAATTCCACAAGGCCATCTGCTCACCACTAACGCTACTAAGATTTGTTCTTGCCCACAAGACAACATGGTTTTAAGTTCAACACACTTAAGAGAAGAGATACAAGGTGCCTTGGAAAAGGGTTAGAGGGAGAAGGTCGAGATGAAACATCTTTAGGACCTCATTAGTTATTGCCAGTATTTAATTGAAGCTAGGGCTCTTAACCAGAATTATCAACAACTTTACTTAGGCTTCACTAAAAGTATTAACAAGGAGTAAAAATTTACTTTCCAAATGGCGGTGAGAAAGATGGTGAGGTCTCCAATTTGTTTTCTCTGGCTTATTAAATCTTATCATCTTCAAACAACTAACAGTTCATTTCACCTTAGGGTCATTTTACAAATTTCACCATAAAAGGAATAATGTTCACTAGAGGAGCTAGGGTTATCATGTTATAAAGTTTACCTGCAATGATAGTCTTGCCCTTGATTACTTAAAGAATTTCTTGCTCTCAAGTTGGTGACCCCTACGTTACTTTATTTGAATACAACTTTTAATTTAACTTCCAGAAGTATTAAACAATCCCATGTTAGTTTACTTATGACACTTTATTACTAAGTCATATCAAGGTTTAACTCAAAATTTATTCTCAAGGCAAGGTTGTAGCAACACTCATTTACAAGAACAAAACAAGATTACATCAATTCTTAAAATACTGATACTCCAACAAAGTCACTCAACAACAATAACCAAATTTTCTTATAATTTCAAAGATGGTCAAACAATACAAGGTTTCCAAAGTTCAGATGACAAAGTCCACAATACTTTATACTAAGACATTAATCCTCTTTTAAACTTTCCACTGGATGTTAACAATAGTTGAACAACATAAAAAGGTTTCGAGCAAAGGAACTTCTCAACTGAGGTTGATGACAAAAGTCTACAAATCTATCCCTCATCTACACGCAAAATCCATCTGCAGCAAATTTTCTACAAGAGTCAGTTCACGAGAACTGAGCAAGATAAGGCTACACAAAACCACCATAACTATTATCTAACAATATCATGAAAAGAAGCACTTTATTACAAGAATTTGGGTCAAACCTCTAAACACTATGAACACATCAAGTTATAATAAAGTCTATAACATGTCAATCAAAGAAGGAGAAGACCTTGTACTTCAGTTAGGAGCAAATGCAACGAAAGTAACAATCATATGAGAATGGCCCTTGGCCCTATAAGGAGAAAACAAACAATCTAGCAAAAAAAAATCCCCATCAAGTAAGTAATTAAACAATAATTACAAGATTGAGATTTGATATATATACCAGTCATCTAGAAATTTATCAAAGGTACCAAACGCATAGGCTAAAATAATATTTTTCCAAAAGAACAAGAGTTGATCGGCCCAAGAAGGGGGAAACACGGGTTTCAGAAATTAACACAAAAAGCCATGCATAATTGAGTTTCAAACCGGAAACCAATTAGAGTATACACACAACATAAGTTTCGAAGCGAAGGCAAAGAATACTAGTTTTGACCATTAACTACAAAGATTTTCCAATCATCCAAGAAGGGTCCAAGTCTTACAGGCTAATAGCAAGCACGCGAGAGAAGAAGGGAGTTCCGTCACACAAGAGTACACAATAATGTCATCAACAACAATTCCGAGAGGGGAATTAGACCAAAACTATTCCAGTGTCAACGAGGTACTGGATTCGCACAAAGAAACCTCGAGCTTAGTTGATCCGAAAGGCTAGTTATGGTTCAAGTTGCTAGGGATGGTCAAGGTACTTCCTGAGGATGGCCTTAAAAGCCTAGAAACAAGATGAAAGATAATATAAGAGTCTACACCCGCGAGACGGAAAACACATTGCACACAAACCTTTTCATTCTACAAGTTTTAATACCAAAACTCTAAGCTGGCTAGCCCAAGCATGGATCACACTAATCCTACGACCTTCCTTTCTCGATGCCAAAAGGTTATCAAAGGGACTTGTGAAGGAGCTAACAAAAAAACGTCAAAGACAACCTTGGGTGCTAGGGAGGGGGTTTCATAGTTATCGTAAACTTACTTCCATAATATCGAAAATACTAGTTGATCAACATAATAACTTGCAACTCAATCGCAGAGAAGAATTAATACATAAACAAACAAATGAAGGTCTATCATTCGAGTAAGAGAAACATAACATTCAGAGGAGAGGGCACACGCATCCTTTCACCCACATACTGTCAACGATAAAAGCTAAAACAAGAAGAAACAAGCAGAAAGGGAAATCTCCCATCATGACATCCAACTGACAAATCAATGCAAGGAAAAGTGGTTCGATTTCACAATAATTTTAAATAAAATAACAGTAGAAAAGTGTAGAAATATCTTGCCTTTTTCTCCAGATTCAACATCATCCGGATCAGCAACAACAACCCAAGCCAAATTCCATTTTCTTCAAGCTCGTTGGGCACCCAAACATCGACCATCTTCACGTTGGCACAGGTAGGAGTTCACGGCCAGGGTGGGTGGTCTAAAATACTTGCCATCATCCTCCCAACACCGCTCCAAAATTAGCCCTAGAACTTCTGTAGGCCCCATTTTTGGCAATTGAACTTGATCCTTCGTCATTCATCCAAACACCTCCACCATCTCCATATGCATCTGATTGATTATGATTTGGACCTCCTAACCTTGGTGCTCTCATATTAGGAGCAGCCCTAGTCTGAGACAAAGCAAAAGAAGATGGCTTTATAACCAAAAGCAATCTCTTGGTACAGACTCCATATCCATAAAACAGTCCCTAGACTTAGCATCCTCAATTAAGGCTGACCAGTCACTAGATTGCTTCAATGCAGCTGCTTTGCCCTTAACCCAAAGTGCTCTGCGAGCTCGTGCCAGTGCCACATTCATGCGGCGAATATCAGCTACAAAGCCAACCCCATGATTTGAAGCTCGGACACAAGACATAATGATTACATCACGCTCCTGGCTCTGAAAGGCATCTATCGCAATGATATATAAACCTTTTCCTTCATCAGATTTGAGGACAACATCAAACTCTCGGTGCAAACATTACAGCTGTAGCTTGTAAGGTGTGATAATTCCAATAGAAAACTTTATGCCTGCCAACTTGGTGACTCGTTGAAGAAGCTCATATAATAGCAAAGCAAATTGTGTTTCATGAATATTCTGATATGAAACAGATCGGCCTCTATGAGGTTCTCTTCCATGAGTTACATCGTCACAAGTAAGATCTCAATAGAGAATCTTTGTAAATAAATTTCATCAGTCTCTGCTTTGGTAACACCCTCACTGTCACATAATCGATTTTGAAGATACAAACTCAGTACATGTTCTGGATCTGAAAAATATCCTGCTACCTTCATCTCCCAAGACATTTTCTCCAACATTGCATAGATCTCCTGTGCTTGTGGGTGTGATCTGTCACCTACACAAAAAGCATGCACCATTTTATTGGCTTCGCCGAGTTGAGCACGTCCAAGCAAAACAGACATAGCATACGCCAAATAAGAGTCCGTTGCCTCCTTGTGAAGCTCAACTGCCACGATTCTCTCGTCAGGAGGCCATTCAAACAAAGCTCCATTTTGCTGCGACTCTCCACCTTTTCAAATCAAGAGACACCATGAAAAAAAAATCATCTATTTGCTCCCTGTGATTACAATCTACAGTGTACAGACTGGTAAAAGACCGCTGAACTCGAGTCTCTGTTTTATTTGCGAAGCCAACGAAGTTGCAGCGTAAACTTGAGGATCTTCAAATATTGCCTTTCCCAAATGACTTGTTGGTGTGGAAAGACTTGTCAGTGCAGAGACTTGGAAAGCTCGATCTTGGACAATGTTGGTAGGGCATCGTCGCTTGCCTGGATTCATCCGACCCAGAAAGCTTGAAAGACCAAGCGCACCCTCAATGAATTTTTCACAGAAGGTACTCTTCCCACTGGCAGGTGGTCCTATAAGAACCAAAACAATGTTTTTTTATATTTCATACTGCCTGAACCAGAACTAGAACCGCCCTCACTAGACATGTTTAGTTAAAGATAACCAGTGGATTGCTGCCTTCGAGAAGGATTGCAAATATCCCTATTTTTCTGCTGGGGCTCGAGTTCTTTCTCTTTACTGGCTATTTACTTGTGCAGGCCGTCTTTGTGGATCCCCACTGAACACACCCCGGACCCAATGAAAGTGGAGGTAACACGCCTACTAGCCTGTAGCTTCATCTATAACCACCAAATCAAACCTAGCATTCACGCAGCAACCAAGGGGCAGAGAAAACGTGCCAGGAGGAAGAAAAAACGTGCCTAACACCCACCTATACGCATTGAAAGAGAATCCAAAAGGAGATCATGGTGAAGGAAGTCAAGACTCCACCGACTCCCACTGTCTCACGCCAAACAGGTCTAGATGGCAGGAAGGGGGTGAGGGACGGTAGGGCCTTAGGCACAAGAAGATAAAATTTTGATTTTAATTCACTGTCCCCTCCAACCTGCGCCACACACCTACCCCCCCTTCTTTCCCACGCAACCCCTGCATTCCTTTATTTGTTTATTTTACTTATTTTTTTATTTCATTTCATTAACATCGATAGTAAGTTTGCGTCTCAACTATAACATCTGAAGCGCTACCATGAGCAAACAAGCATACAAAACTATAGAACAAAATAACAGACCTGGTTAAGGCTAAGTTGAATTTTAAATTTCGGCATTCTATCTATTTCTGAATTAAATATATCAAACAAACATACAATGACACGGTTCTATCAAACATGGTAGAATATTCATTCTATGACATTACAAAGTGTCAAAGATACTCTGAAGGTGTCCTACTTTTTGGCCATAAATATTTTAAAATCTAACTAGTAAATAAATAATTAAAAATACTATAAATTTTTTAAAATCAGTTAATTGGATGTCATTTATATAAAAATGTGTTTGGTCAACAATTTCAGTCCAAATACAATATGATCAAATTCTCTATTTTCTAACGTCATGTTAGAGAATTAAGGCATGGTATCTAGTCAATATTTTCATGCTTTTCAAATTCCGTCCATCTCAGACTGTTAGAATCAAAAAAGTTAAATACAATTTATGGGTTTTTTTTCAAAATATCATATGGGCACTTGAGATGACTGTTAAAAACTACTCAAATCCATCTCAAGTCCATTGGGTATTTACAAAAATAATGAAATTTTCCACCAAACCATAGGAGGGGGAGTAGAATAGTAAAGCTATAAATAAAAAAATTAAACATGGGGTGTGTGTAGCCATCCCAAGCTCATTCTTCCTCTTCTATGGCTTCCTCTCTTTCCCTTAAACCCACAAAAAAAAAAAAAATGAGGAAAATAAGTCAATAAATGAATAAAAGACTCCATAGAGATGATTAGGGTTATTTGGAATCCTTAGATCCAATGGCTTAGATTGATCCCATCCAATGGCTAGGAATGTTCCCTACAAATGTTAGGTGGGAGTTAGGTTAAATCATCATTTGAACACATGGGTCAAGTTTGAATGGGGCCACTTAAGTGGTGTTGAAGTTAACTCTAATTTTGTATTTCATTATGATTTATTTTAGTAACTTTTAAAAATAAAGAGGCCATGACCTTGTGATAATTAAGTAAATTCATTCCCTTAGTAATTTAGACAACTTTTATAATTGAGAATTAAATTTAATAGTATTGTTTAAATGGAAGGGCAAATTAGACCTAGACCTTTTTATAGTAAATTATTAAATGACTTTAGGAACCACATTATTAAATTAATTAAGGATTATAGGAATGAAGTTTTAAACCTAACTGAAGATTAAATATTATTATTTAATTAGTTTTAAAATGATCGTTTGTTAATCAAGATCATTCTAATCGTTGCAACCAACTTTAAGAAAAATATTATTCCGTAATTTTTCTAATATAACGTTTGTTTGTCTTGGGTTTCGTGGATAAAATTATGGGTGATACAGAAGAAATTTCTGCTTTTAATTTTTGGGTCTTCTTCAATAAGGTTTCAAGTTTTTATTTATTTTATTTTATTTGCTAAAGGAAAACCATTGTAGATTTTCTTTTAGGTATGTACAATTGTTTATATATGTATATTTGAGTGTCCACTTCCCTTTGACACTTATTATTGTTGTTTTTGATACTGTTGACTATACTTATGGAAATTTTACATTATTTTGACTTAGCATGATGTTAGATGTTAGAGATACTGAGACTATTGCTAGATCTCGATTCATAGTATATGTGCGTGTGGATTATTATAGACATTTTATATTGATGATGATATGTTGTTGACATAGTTACATATTTTAACATGCTATATTTCGTCATTTTGAGTAGACCTTAACAATTGAACTAATCTTGTGATCCTATTGATATTGATGAAATGTAGAATCGAGATGTTGTTAGAAATTGTAAATGATATCATTACTTTCCTAGATGATGATTTGATTCATATATAGATGATTGTGGATTTATATTGTATATTTTATCTTGGATGTTATAATGCGGCCACGAGGTCAAAGGATGTATTATGTGTTTTGTAGGTAAACTTATCACAACAAACAAAGGGGGATTGAGACCAACCACATTGGAATGCTAGATGAATTCAACAAGGGTCACCATGGCAACATGGATTTTGTTGTGTGTGCATGTGTGTTTGTATTTCTTTTTAGGGGTTGCTATGGGGGATCACCTCCAATTGTGACCAAGGGGTTTGTGTGTTATCTTTTTATTTAGTTTCCTTTATTTAATTTTAGTATGCGATTTTATAGTGATGTATTATTCTTTTATTAATTACATGATTTGTGTCTAGATTAGTAAACTAATTTTGTTCTAAACTAATTGGACGGGTAAAAAGATTTCATTTATTAGATTTGATGGATTTTTAGGTTATGTGTTTGTAAGTTGAGTGTTTGTGATCTTGAGTGTTGTACACTCTACCCCTTCATGGAAATTCGGATTTGGCCTTAAGGGCCAATTTTGGAGGCTTGTGAGACAAGTTAAACTTGTCCCACACCTCTTAAATTGATATACCAAACCTACCTATGGATTGGGGGATCAAAAATGGACCCCATTATGTGTTTTGGGAAGACAAAAAGGTAAAATTTTATTGCACTTTCTTTCATGTAATTAAAGTTGTCCTTGGGGGTGTGGGCTTGGATTGTGTGTGTAAGTAATTTGTCATTCCTCTCACCCACCAATTTATTTTGGATTGGGGTTGAGGTTTGACTTTTTGAGGTGGATTTGAGGATGAGTCATGTGGAATCCTACATGGAGCCACCTCACCCTCCTCTCTCCCTTTTCTATTTATTCAAGTTCTTTTACTTGTTTGGGGGTTACTTGATTTCTTTTTGTGTTCTTGCATTTTGGAGTTGGAGGATTTTGGAGTGCTTATGGATCTTTTTGGATCTTGTTGGATATTGTTGGTGATTTTTGGGCTTGAAGAAGCTTGGTGTGTGACTCTTGGATCAAGATCTACCATGGAAAGGTAGGAGCTATACTCTTGTTAAATGCTTTCTTTTATATTGTGTATATGTGCATATTTTTGTGTGTTTTGGTATGCTTGTTGGGTGCTTGGGTAGATTTCCTAAGTGTGGTGTAGGAGGGGACTATGGGGATCTTACATGTAGGGAGGCATAAGAGTTTATTTCATGTTTTTGAGGGATTTGGGTTGGGTGCCCCACCTTGGACAAGAAAATGCTTGCATTTCTTACTTTGTTTTTATGAGGGAGACATAAGAGATTGTAAGGAGGCATAAGAGAATGTGGGACACATAAGATTTTTTTAGGGAGACATAAGATTGTGTAGGGGTTTTGAGATATATATTGGAGGGTTTTAAGGTGGGTACCTATTTCCCATTGGGAGGCATAAGTGACCTCCCATAGATCTTGCTCCTTTGGCTTTATAATTTGAAGCCTTGTATATTGTGTTAGTTCTTCTTGTGATTGTAGTTTGAGTTGTTTGTTTTTGTATGGTTGTGGAATCCTTGTATTGTGATGTGGAAGATTGTTTTGTTGCCATGAGTTGGATCCATTTTTCATTGCAATGTGGTTTGGGGCTCAGGGGCCAATGAGGAGGATAGATTCTCCTCCTCATTGAATTATTGGTTGGGTGGAGAGTGTTGCCTCTCCCCTCCTTTTGTTTTTGATCAAATGAAGCATGGTGGAGCTCTCTTGTTGGTGATGTGAAACTTGGAGCATTGTTGGTGTCCTTAAGTATCCTTCCTTGTGAGAAAACCTCCTTGTTATTCCCACTTAGGGTGGAAGACTTGTAATATTGTATTCCTTTTAGCTTTCATTCTTGTAAGTTTTCCCACTTTAAGTGGAAGATATTGTATTAATATTGTGAAGAAAAGTTGTATTCATTATTGGATATTAAAGTGTATTGTGGGTTTAAAAAAAAAAGAAAGAAAGAAAGATTTGTGTTGTAAAGGTAGTTTTGTTGAAATAGAAAAGAAGTTTATAAGGAAATATCTTATTCCCATTGTAGTTAAATGTTTTCTCATATAATGTGTAGCTCTCATTGGAAAGTTAGTAGTTCTCATTTTAAAACTTATTGAAAACCTTGTTATGATTGGTTGTGAGAATGGTTGAAATTTGTAGTTTGAAAAAGGAAAGAAATAGTTACTTTTATTGTATTCCATGAAAATTATAAGGTTGTGAAAAAGTTATGTTAGTAGATGAAAGGAAGTGAAAATTTTTAGCATATGTAGCATAGTTTATATTTTAGGTGTGTTTGTTTTAGATTATCCCTTTATTCTCTCTTGATTGTTGTATTCCATTATTCTCTCACCTACGTCCATATCTTCCTCCTTTAGTTTAGGGGAATGTTGTTTATTGTTTCTCCTATAAAATGTATGTGCTTCTTCATAATAAAATAAGATGTAGAGATTGTTCTTCTCTCCATTCTTCTTTTGTTCTAATTCTGTCCCATAGTTTGGTATCAGAGCATAAATACCTTTGGCTTGTGTGCTTGGTATGGTCAGCGTGAAAGCTGAGAGGAGAGAAGAATTACATCCTAAGAAAGCCACCTGCGTGGAAGGAGGTTTAGACCACTTGGTGTGTGGAGATCTGCGTGGTGTGGAGAAGAAGATAGATCTTCAACCTGTGTCCTATGTGGTGGAGAGATTGGAGCAGCCTGAAGCTGCTGGTACGTGGTCTTGCGTGGAGGAATTGGAGTGGCCTGCAACCACGAGGAGCCTGCGTGTTGAATCTACGTGAAAAGAAAAGAAGAAAATCAAAAGAAGATAATTTGTTGTGTGGAGGAGAGATAAGGAAGTCTTCTTCAGTTGCATGCGTGGAAGAATCCACCTGTTGCGTACTGTGGTGGAGGAAACAATGGCCTGCAGTTTTAGTTTTTGTCTTTTTGCTACATACTCCTGCGTGGAAGTATAAAATTGGTGTGTAGACAACCTGCGTGGAGGATGTGAGGCCATCTGCCTACGTAGAAGTAGAAGTTGAAAGCTGCATGTAATGTGTAGAATCCCACGTGAAGAGTCAGAGTGGCTCGAGAAGAGAACAATTTGGCTTTGTGAAGCCTGAAGGTCAGATTTTTTTTTTTTTTTAAAATAGTGCCATTAGTGTCTGAAAAATACCTCTCCACCAAGACAATGAAGGACAAGAAGTAGATCATACAACATTACACCGAATGTCGAGTGTAGACAACTTGATTGAGAGCATCAATAACACGCCACTGCTGAAAGCTAAAACATCAACTCAAGCTAGAGAACACCGTAAAGAAGCTCCTGAGAGCTCGGGTTCTACTTTGCATTTCTCAATGAGCTTCAAACAATGAAAATCTAGCCTTCAACAAGTTAGTTCGAGGACTTCTTTAATATTTCATTTTCAACGTCAGCTACCAAGCAAAGTGAGTTTAGGAAGAATTAGAAGCTAGGTACAATGTCGATTGTGACGACGAAGAAGAATGCCCCACAAAGCGTCACCATCTCACAACACATGAATATCATGAGCATCTACAAGCCAATAATTCTCATTAGTGAGTCAAATTTGTAATAACTCTTGAAATAAATAAATAATTTTTTTTTATTACAATGTCTACTCGAAGTTACTTCTTTCGATGCTCAGTTGCTCAAAGGGCCCAATTTTGTGGCCTGGAAAACAAAAATGAGGACAATCCTTCAGTTTGAAGGATTATGGGGCATTGTCATAGGGTCTGTGCCCACTCCCACAGCCCTTGATGAATTAATAAAGTATGAGATGGCTAGTGCCAAAGCCTTGATGTTGATAATGCTTAGTATCAGTGACGATGTGCAACCACATGTTTAGAATGTGGAGAAACCAAAGGAGGCCTGGGACAAGTTGGCAACTATTTATGAAACCAAAAATCATACTAAGACCCTTGATCTTCAATCAAAGTTGCACACCCTCTCTATGGGGTCAGATGAGAAAGTGGAGGAGTTTTTATGTCGCGTGGCTAAGCTGCGATAAGAGTTATTAGCACTTGGTGAAATGGTGGATGACAAACTTCTTGTGTCAATCACCTTGAGAGCACTCCCTTCTCAATTTCGAGTGTTTGTTATGACGTTGAATGTATCTAAACAAATAGTGGCATTTGAAGAACTTGTGAATTTTCTATAGCAGGAAGAGGCCATCACTTCATCCCAAGAGGAGTCTCAGGATAAAGCCTTATTCTCAAAGCCATACCATGGCCAGAAGAATTGAAAGGGTCCCCAGAGAAGTCTAATCAAGTGCAACCAAAACAACAACAGAAAGATCAAAAGTCAAAGAGGTGGTGTCACATTTGTAGAACCAACACTCACGACACTGATCACTACTGGTACAATATCTTGAAACAAGGGTCTTCAAGTCAAACAAGCACATCAGGGTGCACGAATATTTTCAAAAGTCCAAATGATGTCCCCACTGGAGAAAGTAGAAGGGACATCTCGCAACCCAAGAAGATGATGAATCTAATGAGGAGACATCAGAAGGAGCCCATTGTGGTAAGAACCTTGTACTCATCTCTCAAACTTCTCACCCATGAAGAAATTCAGGTGATAGACTCTAGTGTAAGAAAGCATATGTTAGGTGACAAGAAGTTGTTTGATTCACTACATGAAGAACCAACTGGAGATCGAGTTCGATAGTGGATGACAAAGAGTACATTACAGAAGGAATAGGAAATGTCACCATTCCTCTGGGACCACGAAAATGTACACTTAGAAAGGTACTATATGTTCCTGGCTTGACTAACGCAACCTCTTGTCAATTACTCAGCTGTTAAATCATCACCTTAAGGTAGAATTTCTTATCCAAAATGGCATTAAATCATGTTTAATCTCCAGAAAAGGTATGGTTCTTGCTAGAGCATTTGTAAAAGATAAGTTATTTGCTTTAGATATTGTTTCATCTTCTACAGTAGCTTTATCTACATCTACAATAGAATCAACTTCCCTATGGCATTTTAGATATGGACACTTGTCGGTTAGTTCATTGCACTAGATGAGTTCAAAAGCAATGGTCCATGGACTACCCAAATTGTCCAGTTCCTTGCCTATTTTCCCTGGTTGTCTTGTAGGAAAACAACACAAAGATCCATTTCAGGTGAGCACCTTCCATGCCAAGAAGTGTTTGGAGGTAGTTCATACCAATCTGAATGGCCCATTTCCTACTTCATTTTCAGGATACAAGTACTTCCAACTATTCATGGATGACCACTCTCGCAAGATGTGGGTATATTTCCTAAAGAAGAAAAGTGAGGCTCTTCAACATTTCTAGAACTTCTATCATCATGTTGTGAAAGAGACCGGAAAACCACTTCTTCTACTTCACTCAGATCAAGGGGGAATTTACATCAAAGAATTTCTTGGCCTTCCTAAACCAACAAGGCATTAAGAAGAACCTGACTACTCCCTACACACCCCAGAAAAATGGCATTGTTGAGCATCGCAATCACACAATGATGGAGATGGCTCACTGCATGCTAACAACAACAAAGCTAGAGGAATGCTATTGGGCTGAAGCAGTACAGACAATTGTATATCTTCTCAACAGGGCACCGACAAAGATTCTACAAAATAAAATGCTAGAAGAGGTATGGAGTGGTAGAAAGCCATCAATTTCTCATTTACGAGTATTTGGTTGCACAGCATACATGCATGTCCCAGCTCAAGAGAAAGAAGGTTGAGCCAAAGTCACTCCCGTGCATCCTACTTGGCTATAGCACTACCTTGAAGGCATACCATCTCATGGATCCTGAGACAAAGAAAATATATGAGAGTCAGGACATGGTTTGTGATGAGTCATCCTTTGACTCAGTAGTGACAACAGAAGATCCATTACCAACCACCTCTCATTGACTAGTCTCCGAATCAGATGATGAGCTAGAGGAGACTACTCAGAGAAAATAAATGCTACCAGGAGAGCTATTTGTTGACCTTGGAGAACTGGAGAATGTGACTCCACATCAATCCACATGGAAATGACACAGTTCTTCTCAAAAGCAGCCAAGTTCTTGTTCAAGTGGGTACAAAGCACCATCAAGGACTCACATTTGCAATAACTCCCAGATACATCATCCGGAGTCAAAACAAGGAGTCAAACAAGAAATGAGGTAAAATTTGCACTCATGAGTTCACTGATTAATAGCTCCAAGCCAGAAAATGTTCGTGAAGCACTCAATCAACCTCAGTGGAAGGAAGCCATGGATATAGAAATTGACTCACTCAAGAAAAATTAGACATGGGAACTTGTCGATCTACCTATAGGAAAGAAACCCATAGGCTATAAATGGGTTTTCAAGACAAAATATAAGGTAGATGGATCCATCGACAAACATAAAGCATGACTTGTAGAAAAGGATATGCTCAGAAAGAGGGAATCGACTATGAAGAAACCTTTGCACCCACTATGAAGATGAAGACCATCAGAGTAGTTTACACACTAGCAACACAGAAAGGATGGATACTTCAACAGATGGACGTCAAGAGTGCTTTCCTAAATGGTGATCTGAAAGAAGAAGTATACATGACCCAACTTGAAGGATTTTTTGATGAAGAGCATCCTAAGAAGGTATGTCATCTCATCAAATCACTTTGTATGGACTAAAACAAGCTCCAAGGGCATGGTATATCAAGATCAATGATCACCTTTTGCAACATGGGTTCACTCATAGCCCCTCAAATTCAAATTTATATATAAAGAAGGTAGGCAAAGAAATTTTCATTCTTGTTGTGTATGTAGATGATCTTGTGATCACTGGAAGTTCAGAAGATCAGGTTGATATAGTAAAGAATGATCTTAAAAGAACCTTCGACATGATATTTGGGGCTAATACTTGTCTTGCTTGGAGATATGGAAAAGGAGCATCACATCTTTGTCTCCCGAAAAAGTACGCCAAGAAACTCCTAGAAAAGTATAGAATGTCTGATTGTAAACCTATATCCACTCCCATGGAGAAAGGCTTGCAACTTTCAAGATTCCAAGACTCACCTCAAGTAGATGCTACTCTCTATAGGAAATTTGTTGGAGGGCTCATCTATTTGACATATACCAGACTAGATCTATGCTATGTTGTCAGCTATCTTTCCAGGTTCATGCAAGAGCCAAAGCAATGTCACTGGACAACAACAAAGCATGTTTTGAGATATGTCCGAGGAACAACTGATTATGGTCTAGAATATAAGAAGAATGATCAATTCTTCTTATAGGGATACGTCGACTCGACCATGCTAGATTTGTTGATGACAGAAGTCAACTACATGATACATTTTTCATCTTGGATCTGGACCTATCTTGTCGATAAGCAAGAAGCAAAATTTTGTTTCTATCTCATCCATAGAGGTAGAATATTGTGTTGCATGAGGAACTGTGTGTGAAGTGATATGGTTACGTCACTTTTTAGATGAATTGGAAATTCCTAAAAAATAGTCACCTATTCTTTATTGTGACAATCAGAGTGTGTTGAAGCTTGTGTAAAATCCATTATTTCATGAATGAACAAAGCATATTGAAATTGACTGTCATTTCATTCGAGAGCATGTCTTGAACCATCACATTCAACTCCAGTACTATCCTACGGTAGCAAAGGTAGCTGACATTGTCAAAAAATCTCTTGGAAAAGTGAAATTTGAACTTTTCAGGGGTCACATTTGCAAGAATAATGTAATAAGGGGGTGAATGTTATCATACGTAGCATAGTTTATATTTTAGGTGTGTTTGTTTTAGATTATTCCTTTATTCTCTCACCGCGTCCATATCTTCCTCCTTTAGTTTAGGGGAATGTTGTTTATTGTTTCTCCTATAAAATGTACGTGCTTCTTCATAATAAAATAAGATGTAGAGACTATTCTTCTCTGTTCTAATTTCGTCCCACAAAAATTTATTCAAATAAATGGAAAGAACTTTGATTTACTTGTCTTTACTTGGTTAATAAAAATAGAGTAATTCTTAACACTAGTAGAGAAAGAAAAAAGTCTTCTTTGCAACTTAGGCTTAGCCTCATTGGATTGTGCAAAATTTATTATTAAGATATTGTAGAATTACTCTAAACCCATTGTAACTTGATATCATAATAAGTGAAATTTGACTTGGTTTCTTTTAAAACCTCTTACCTAAATACTATCAATTTTTTTACAAAGAAAATTTAAGTATGGAATTAAAATTAGTTAACGTTAATAACCATAAAAATGTTATTACTTTAATGCTAGTATTGAAATTAAAATAATATTAATATTAAAATACTAATAATATTAAGATTAAAATATTATTAATATTAAAATATTAATAATATTAAAGTATTAATACTATCAGTTTTAAAAAGAAATAGATATAAAAATAAAATAGTTATATATATACTAAAAAAATTCGGCCCTAATGTAGTTTGTTTACTTATTAGCTTTATATATATATATATATATATATATATATATATTAGATACATTTATGGCTATAGCCTTTTAAGTAATATGGTAAGGGTTTGGGGTACCTTCCCCCCAATCCCAAATATTTGGTCTATTAAAAAAATAAGCCAAAACCACCCCGTAACCACTCTAAACCTACGCATTTTTAGTATTTTCAGACTGTAAAATTTATTGCACATGACCGGACGTGTTACTCACCACTTTGAATATATATATAATATATATATATATATAATCACTGATAAGTGTGATTTCATGTTCTCTCAACCCATTAAATTTTGTTAATAAATAAAAGAAGAAAAAGAAAATGTATATACATATATACATATATACATATATAGATATACACACACACACACACACACACACACACACACACACACACACACATGGAAACACCATATCGAAATGGAAACACCTATCAAATATAACTATATAAATAAAATGGGGCAAAACCCACAACCCCATTTTGGAAAATACTAAAATATGAGCTAAATAAAATATTTTTATACATTTAAAAACCCTAGGTGAGGGTATGAACCAAATAAGAAAACAAATGTGGCATGTAGACCTCTCCAAGAGCTTGGAATGGCCTCTAATGGCTTCCTCCTTCTCCTCCAACAACCTGCAAAACAAAAGAGAGAAAATGAGCCAAAGGAAAAGAGAAAGTTCAGCTTTCTTAACCAAACTTTAGGGTTAGTTGTATTTCCCCTCATCTAAAGGTCCTAAATGAATCCATCAAACGGATGAGATTCATCCCTAAAAAGTAGGTGGGGAGTGCGTGAGGGAATATGAATTTAAATTTTTTTTTTAAATCTAAAATTCATGGGTTGACTTTTTAAGGGGTCACTTTATTGTGAAGGGGTATGTTTATTCCTTTAACCTATGTGCTAATGTTAGGGACCTTGTTAATTGTTTTTAATAAAATTACACCTTGTGGGTTTAGAATGACTTTAGTAATTATTGAAATAGGCCTTTTTACTCTTGAGATTAAAATATGTAAGTTCCAACTATAGTGGAATTTAATGGTTGATCAAAATAACATTTAGGGAGAAATTAACCATGCTTGGTCTAATTAAGTTCATTAAAGTATAATGTGGATTTTAATATTTTGTTATGATGGGGAAAATTTTATTATTAGATATAACTGACTTAGAAACATTAATGGGACAACTATATTTCAAGCCCTTGTCACATATGCACATTTTTTTATAAAAATTATTCCATAATTTTTCTAGCTTGTCCTAGGTTGTTCTCGGTTTCATGCGAGCAAAATACAAATGGGCATTACATATATACATATACATACAACACACACACACATGTATATATCTATTGTGTGTGTGTGTGTGTGTGTGTATATATATATAGACACACACACACACACACACACATGTATATAGAATGAAATAGGTGTAGTAGGGTTCGATAAAGTCTGAAAAAGTATGAAAAATTGGTGAACTGTGTTTTAGTGGCCATGCGAGAGTTGCGATGGGCCATGTCCCATGGCTATATTCAAGGGGAGAAAAAAATAGTTTGTGGTAAATTTGAAGGGATTCCAGTGCCACGTCTTATCCCCTCGCCTTATATTATTATTATTATTTTATTAAAATACAAACCCCAACCAATAATCAATTTCATTACCTTAAAACAATAGTCCGATTTTCTTGTCCTTTGGCTCAATTTTTTTGAATTTCATTTTAATAAGTATATACGTATATTGAATTTAAGTGTGTGTGTCTGTATAAAGATAGTACTAAATATATTCTCCCCTTTTTAAAATAACAACAATACATAGAAATTATATATGTATATGTGTGTGTGTGTGTGTGTGTGTGTGTGTGTGTGTGTGTGTGTGTGTGTGTGTGTGTGTGTGTGTGTGTGTGTGTGTGTGTGTGTGTGTGTGTGTGTGTGTGTGTGTGTGTGTGTGTGTGTGTGTGTGTGTGTGTGTGTGTGTGTGAAATATGTATACATAGATATATAAATATACATGGTTCATAATAAATTACCCACTATTTTCAATAGTTTTTGGTTAAATAATTTTGAAAGTGTAAATACATAGTTAAATTAGACTTAACCTATTGTATAAATCTAACAACCTTGAAGATATAGTTCAAGTTATTTTGTTTTTTCTTTTTGTATAAAGGAAACACCCATTTTACTAGTTCTTTTAATAATAAAAGAGGTCATATTGCACTAAGAAATATGAAACAACATGAGATTCAAAGTAATACCTCCCTTTTACAAATAAAATAATGAGGACTAAAGACATCTATAAAAGAGATGTTTATATATATTTCAATATCCATGAGGAGCCAACAACCTTTAGTTGATTAACTAAACATTCCAAACATATTTTAATAGAAATTACTTTAAACTATATCCAAATACTTTGACTTATAAATCACAAGTAATTAGCCCAAATCAAATAGTTCACCTTTTATTTCATTCGATAATAAATCACAACCAAGAATATAACTTGTTAACTAAGAAGACATGTCTCTAAATCATAAGATTTATTTTCACAAAACTAACCTTACAAAGATAAATCTAGGAACATTTTAATGCTTCAATTATACAATACATTTCAACTCAATGATAATACAATGATTTTATACATCTCCAATATAGGGAACAAACTTAAACCAAACTAAAGGAAAATTAAGAGAAATGATATTTCAAGAGAATAGCATAACATAAAACTTCATCTATAAAAAGGATTACAAAAATATTACAAGGTTACAAACCTTTCCAAAACCCTTTATAACAAGATGTAAATGCATGGAATGTTTTTCCACCCAAAAATGAATACAACAAACAAAATACAAGGTTTTCAATACTTCTTTTTAATGTAGAAGAAGACATATCAAATGTTACAATAACTATTACAAAATTATAATTAAACCTCAAGAGGATAAGTGTCCCCAAAATGGGGTACAACATATCAAAATTTCCAACTTTTCTTCTCCAAACTCCAAGCCAAATCTAAACTTTTCCACTCCAAGATGGTCTTTAAAGCACAAGAGAAAAGCGGTTTGGTTTCCTCCCAACCAAATGAAATCATCACATGCCATCTCAAAAAAATGGAGGACATGCTAGCCTCCCTCCAAGCCCATGGGAGAGAGAGTAGAAAGCCTCAAGAATTCATAAGAAAGTGAGAAAAGTGTGAAAATCAAACACACACACACACACAACTTTACAACACACAATAACCAAATGAACACAAATGATCATAATAGGATAACTCCATGTTTTCTTCAAAGAGGAATAGTGGTAAAGAGCTAACCATAAGCCATATTATGAACCAACCATAAGAACACATAAAATAATATTCATAATAATCATACATCCCACCTTATCACTCCATCTAAAAATCCAAGCCTCCTCCAAGTAAGGATTTTAAAACCATTATCAACCATGATATGGATTCCTTCACATAGATATAAGATGATGTTCAAATAATATGATCAATCATATTCCATATCAAACCATATGAGGGGAGGAAATAATAAAATAGACCATCATGGCTTGTCCATCAAGCCATTTAGTTTAAGAGGGTAATCCCCCTCTTCCCTACAACTCTAAAATCCACCACAACCATAGGATGGATGGAGAAAAATAAAGGAACAAGAATCACACAATACACCCACTCTAGTACTTAACAAAAAAACAAAATCTAAAATAAATTAAAAAAACAAAACTTTAGTTCATTTGGTGAGATTTGACACGCTAGTGGGTGAGTGGAAGGAGTCAACATTTTCGAGTGTAGCAGGTGGCTTGTAACTTTGTCATTGTAATTTCCTAATAGTTAAGGTTGTTTATTTCAAATCCAGCACATAAACAACAAGGAAACCAGAGTTAACATTGTAAACTTAGCAATAATTGGATAGTTACAAAATGGCATTTGAGTGTGCTAGTTGGAAAGCATGGGTGCCCTCACAGGCATTCAATACAACCAACAAAAGGAATTCAACACATCTTCTAATGTAGCATTGACCCATGCCAACAAAATCCAGATTATGTGCAACAAATAGATAGTCAACCTAATCAATTTACTTATTCCCACTTACTCCCACCTATGCCAAAAGATGAATCCTAGAATAGGACATGGACATCCAACTAAGCATAAAAGATATAGGAATTGTATTAGATTTTTAGTTGTAAGTTCTCCGACAGATATGTATACAAGTGTGGATGCATGCACTTTGCATGCGCACTTTGTTGACTCAATTCCAAAAAGAAATGTGGCACGGTGGACTACAACAGCTACGAATATGAATAAAATGGGTTTATTAAAAATTCTTAGAATCTTTCCAAAGAAATACAATTGGTACGTGTAAATTTAAATCCAACAACTTTTTCTAGCCTTCTCCATGCGTGTAAAATATGATCTCTGCTGCAACAAGTTGACATCGACCATAAGCATAAATAAAGTAATTTTGTCAAATTTTGTAGTTACCAATTATGTGGTAGACATAGATTCGAATGTGGGTATTCTTGTTTTGAGTAAATTTTATGTCTTTTAAGCATTCCTGTTTTAAGAAAAACTCGTGGATTTTCATATTTTGAGCAATTGTCCCGATCTTGTGAGAGCGCATTGCAATCTAGATCCATGTATATTATTTTCCCTCATATGGGTGGTTTTGTCCCATAATTCTAAATCAAAATATTTGGATGGCTCAGTCTGCTTTTCATTACGATCATGTTGTTCTTAACTAGCATTGTTTTTAGTGAAGACACTCATTTTCTATCCTATATTAATCTTTTATGCTTTAAAATCCTTAACCAATTTATCTTGGCCTAAAAACATTCGAAGGGATTTCCAAGGAAGGAATTCGATAGTTTCGATATCAAGCTTGTCAATTACAAATGTGAAATGTTAAAATGTGGTACTTGAGATGTTTGAAAAAATGCCTTCAAGAAGTTTCCATGTTTGCATGAAAAGGTTAGAACACCGAATGGGAGCCTTGGTTAAGGGTATGCACACCCATCAAACACTACAACAAACTAGACATTTTGCCACAATTTTTCAACAACATTTTTGTGGTTATGTGGTATTCCAAAAATAAAAATTGTGGCATTAGACTTATAGCTAATCCACATTTTTATATATTATTGAAGCTTTTCCACATTTCTTTATAGCATGGATAGTCCACAATTTATAAAATTTATAGCTAATCTCCATTTTTTTAATTGTATTTCATCCACATTTTTAAAAAAATTACATATTAATCTTCTTATATACATAATTTAAAATAAAATAAAATTATTTAATGTGGATTTCCACAATATTATAATTTAATATCAATTTTTATAAAATATGTTGAATAATATTTATAATAAGTTCTAATATTATTTTCTAAAAAATGTGGAATTTCTATAATGAAGGTTTGAAGATGTGAGTTTTCTACAAATTATTAACAATATAAATTTACTATAGAAAATCCACAATAATTAAAAACCAATAACTAGATTATCATAGACATGCCATAATTATTCTACAATTATGCCAAATTGTAGAAATTTTGTAGAATAATTGTGGTAAAAAGTGCTTGTTTGTTGTAGTGAAAGTATAATGGAAAGGTCATGTTTGTGCGATGTTTTAATTGTTAATAACCTTACCACAAAAGAACTATATATGAAATTGATCAGTTCACATTTTCCACAACAACTATACACTCATGGTGTGTGAAAATAAGAGCTCTCAAATATAATATTGTTTTCAATGAAAGGATAATGGAAAAATGCTATTTTATAGCTCTATAAGAGTGGGTGTATATCCTATTCCATGTCGGTGAGAGAAACCTGAGATGGTTATCATGATTATGAAATAAGTGGCTGAGAAAGTATAAGATGGTGATGGGAAAATTTCTTTCAGAAAATCTTCTTGATATACATATGGCAAATCTTTGAATAAAATGTAATGGTGAAATGTGCATGCATTCAACCATTTGACTAAATGCCTAATTAAGATGCATAACCGAGTCCCAAAATTTTGAACGGCCGTTCATCCCAAGCATGGTTCATATCTCCTTATCTTTCATAATTCTTGTTCTTTATTTTTTCATTTGCAATGAAAAATAAAATTTTAAACCATAGGATTATCGTACATTTGATTGTTTTAAATAAATCATTTTTTTCAACAATAAAACTTTATATCGTAACTTACAAAATTATAGATTCCTTTCTAGACAACCATGAACTCAAACCCTCATTTTGAAGTGATCTAGGAAACTTCCTGACCAAACTAGATTGCTACAGTAACCTAATTTTATTGACATGTCAAAGTTTAGCTCCATGTAAATATGTTGACCGCTCCCTTGTTAAAACAAATAAATCATGATTTTGGACACTTGCAAAACGATCTTCGTAAATCCGGAAATGGGATGTTAAGTTTTTTCATGTTCATTTTTATGTGAGGAGTCACTTAAAATATTAGATCAATGTTGATTGATCATCTGTGCTCTTTTTGACACTCCACTAGGAGACTTGTTACCTCATTTTGAAATTTTAGGAAGTCATTTCGAAACTAAAAATTTAGCTTTCATTTTGAACCACCATTCGAACCTTGAAAATCAAAATGCATATCCATCTTTGCAAAACTCGTAGTATTTTTACTAGATATTTGCATCTAACCTCCAGGTTTGGGGAAAATGATCTTCTTGATATTATTGAAAAGGAATTTTGTAGGCCTCAGGATGTAGTCCGAAAATGTAAAAGCTGGACCAATTACAACCACCAATTATAATTAACTCTCTATACGAGGATTAACTTGTAGTAAATTTCTTGTGGTCCTTTTTTCCATCGAATGTTAGTTTTTACATAGTTTTCTGAACCCTTGAGTTAACTTTTGATCATCTACAACTAGGCCAATTACAATCGACGAACTCAAAAAATTGGCTGCCAATCATAAAGCATTTGCCAATTATAAATTTTTTGAGTTCTGTGAAATTTTGGTGTACGGGAGGACACGTAAAAATTTACCCTTTGTATGTTTGCTCATCAAAAGACACCATTTGAATGTCATTTCTTTACCCCGAGCCTAAATTGAACGTTTTTGTAACTACGAGCAAAATGTTAAAAGAAAGTCGTAGGACCCCGCTGTCAAGTTACCAAACCATCATGGAAAATTTTTGACATTTGTAAAGGACTATTGAAACACTCTCGTGAGAATTGTTTTCTGAAATTTAAATTTTTGAAAAATAGTTTTTCTCTCTCTTCCCTATCTCTTTTTCTCTCCTTGGTTAAGAAATGAAGTGAAACAAAATGAAATGAATATGTGTCTCTAACCCTCTACTTGAATTTAAATTATTATTGTTATGTAAATGCAAAATCAAGACATTAATTATGCTAGATCTAGGTTGGTACCATGACATCAATTTACCATTGATTTCATGCTCACATGGTTTTTTAGGATGCAAGAAAGATGGTGAAAAGGGGTGTTGTAATTCATTGTTTATTATTATAATTTATACAACTCATTGTAAATTGTATATATGTATAATGTATTGTCATGTTACGAGAAAAATTATTTTTGAAATTTGGTAATATGTATAAGATGCTAGTTTTAAGGATGCCTTGGGAAATGTGAATTTAATCATAGGTGCAATTTATTCATATTTACGTAGGGTAAAAAGATTGGATATATGTATATATATATATATATGTATAAAAACAGAATTTATTACCTTATTACCTTGTAATGCACTTCTAGTGTGAAATTGTTAATTAAGTAAATAGCATTGTGTTCTTTACCTTAAAATGAAATAAATAAATCTAAATAAAACCTTTGACCCTAGTTTAAAACTTGTGCATATCTACCTTTCTCACATGATCCTTCATAGCACAAAATAAATTGAAACTTTTGAACTCGATGGAACTTCTAGTTTAAGTAAATAAGAGACCAATTTTGAGTTTTATCACAGCCATAATGTTTAACGACATCATCGTGAACCCGATGGTTAGGAACAACATGGAAATTTTTTATCTAGAGTAAGTAGAACTAACACTTCCTTAACATCCTATTTGACAACCAAGTCTTACAAAGTTAGATTTATAATTTAACTTCATCATTGAATGAATTATTTTTGTGATCTAGATGACGAATGGGGCTAGTGAAATAGTGGTACTATGACTTAATCTCTTGTTAATTATCTCTTTCTTTCCTCACAGTTACATGTGTTACCTTGGTTAGTGGCAATGTAGCACCTTCATCTTTTATGGAGACTTTATAGGGTAAATATGTTTTATCACCTTAATTCAATATAGACTAGGGTGTAGATCTCGAGTGCAAATTGGAATTAAACTAAACCTTAGTTGAATGGAAGGTTAACTTGTGGGTATAAAATTGTAAGTAACTCTTTGCAAACAAAGTTTATTTGAATGATCTTGACTTAGAGAAACCAAGAAACCGAAACTTGGTCCCGTAGTCCCTTATTATTCCCTTTTATGGCATTAAGAATAAAAGAAATTTCACATGGGGAATCTACAAATTCGGAAACATGGGATCTTACCTTGAAAAAATATCACTTCTGGTTTGTGTGTAGTTATAATACTTCCAATCATGTACTTATTCAATATCTATGACACGTACTTTTGTAATTACTTTTGTTAAAAAGTGACGCTAATAAGAGACCTCGAAACAATGTTAATGAGATGAAAAAAGAGTATATTTGATAATGGTTTAAGAACAAAATTTCACTTGAAGTCCTTATGGTTGATTTAAGCATTGAATTTTTTAAAGAATGGATACAAATTGGTCCTTGGTGGGACTAGGCATTTGAGTCAATATAGAGTCCACTAAAAACAAAATAAAATAAAAACTATGACGTATAAATGCTAAATTGACTCAGACTAAATGTGGAGATAAAACAACCATAGCATGAGAAGCAAACCTTTAACATAAGGACTCATAATTACTTAAAATCAAATTTAATTAACAAAATATCTATGGATAATTAATCGATTTGATAATTGGAGATTATAAAGTAGGAAATTTTAAACCTTAGGTGTTTAATTCTCTTGAAAAATATAAGGTCATAGAAAGGAAAACTAAATTTAAGGAAGATGTAAACCATAAAATGGCCATGGCATAGATTATTCCCTCTAGCATTTCTTACTATATAATTGGGTCATTGTCTGGTTTATGTCATTGAGTATGACATCAATGGGTACCGTATGTTATCCTATTGTATTAGTGGGTTCATTTTTATGTAAGTGTCTTACGCATTGCTAATTTTATCTACTTGGACCCCTTGTGGTGTTGTGTAGTGAGCAATCTAATTCAAAAATATACTCTCATATTTTTACTTTTGTTGTATTTGTTTGTGTAAAAGTGGGGTTAAATTTGGTATTAGAGCAAAGGTTCATGGTCTCAAACCTCAGGGATGGATTGGAGTTATGATGATTCTACATGGTGTTGGTGGAGATGAGAAGAGTAAGGTGCTATATTTTTGATGTGACTAGTGTTGTAATTGTTATGTTATGAACGCACGTGTTGTACATGTCTCTTAGTGCATATTTGTTATCATGTTGATGTGATTTGTAAATGAGAGTATCCGCTCTCCTTTTGTGGACTCAATGAGGAGATCATGTGTGATGTTCCTCTTTGTTGTGTGTGAGAAGAATTTTATTGCATATTATTGAGTTTTGGAGTGTTTTTTTATTATGTGATATGAGGGTGTGTTGATTTTTATATGAAAAGATTGGTGTATAGTAAATTGGATTGTAACGCAACATCACCGCCATATTGTAATGAATCATGTGTCTCACCATGCTAGATTTCAATTGACTATAGTTTTTATGTTAATCATTATGTTCATCTTATGTATAATTTGTGTAATATGTGATGGTTCATGTCGTGAATTAGGGGCATATGGTGATCGTATGACCCCTATTGTGCAATACTTGCACCTTGGGTGCATTATGATGAAACATGATGTATCATAACATGTGAAATTAATGATTGAGTATTACCTATATATATATATACACACACACACCATGCATAAGGAACTATGGTTAATGTGCGTGAAAAACCATTCTATTACTAATGTAGTTATGTGTTATGTTGTGAACCTTACACTAGATGACCCTAAGGGAAACAATCGTTAAGAGTGTATGTGTGGAGAGCAAAGGTGTTGACTAGGTTTTCATTGTCTTGAGATGAGTACAAGTGAAGAAGTGGAGTCTTATATATATTGAAAACCCACTTCTATCTGTTTAGTATACTTTGAGCTTGCTCAGTATATTGTCGATGCATACCACCTTAGGCTCAACTTATGTAAACTAGCATACCCTTCTCTTTCCTACTGGGTTTTCCATCGAACAATCCCATGTGATTTTGACTATGTTGAGCCTTGTGGGAGTATGGAAGGATGATTCAGAAATGATTATGACAGTTGTATTATTTGTTATGTTATTTTGCGAGCTGAGGCTCGATATCATAGTGTCGACAAATTGAAGAGTACTTGTTTGGTGGCCGTACAAGGCCACATAGTGATTGTAATATGTTATTTCTCTATATGTATTTTATTTGTAAAGTGATCATTATCTATTTTTTGACATAACCATTAGTTTTTCGTGATTGATGTGTTCTTATATTTTGGGAATTTTATTTTGTTGTTGTACTAACATGCAGATTTTGCACTAACTATGGCTATTAGCCATTTGGTTTTCTTAGCATTAAATTTGTGTTTCAAGTTTAAATTTATTTTATTAATATGCTAGCCCAAGGATTGAGATCTTTTCCACTTGGCATTTGAAATGTATTGTATGATGGTTCTAATGATGTAATGTGTTTGAATAGGGTCATGGGATTCACCATAGAGTGGTTGAACCTATGGACCCACTTCATTATATGGAGTTACTTGTACGATGGAAAAGTGACATGCAAGCATGAGAATATATAAGTACCTCTTCCTCGTACCCGACCTCCCGAGGTCATGTCGAGATAGCCGGTGAATGTTGAATATGAATAGATACAGACAAGCTAATTGGGTAATCTTATATCCTCAATATGCAATAATGGAATCTACGAATCTAAGGTGAAGAAGGCCCTCCTAACTTGAATTGGTGTAATGGTTCATTCAGATATAATGGCTGTTCGGAGGCTCTAATCAATGTCAAGCTCTATCGAGATCTGGTTTCTTAGTTGTTGGATATGTGGGAGGTGACACATGGGAGCTTCATATATATCTCTAGGCAAGGTCATGAAAATGATGATGGGTGATTTTAGTGGATGCGTAGCGAACTATGGGTGATTTTCTTTTCTAGCCCATAAAATATTAGATTGATTGGCTTCAATATTTAATACAGAGAATTATACTATAATATCCGGGAGTAAGTGATGATCTAAATACTAGCGTTAAGTAAGTCGGTGTCAATACTTAACCGATTTGTAGGCTGTTGGGTTATGCAACTTGGGGATCACAACCATGAGTTCATGGTTGTTGTGGACCTGTTATGGTCATGTGAAGAATCAATCCCTTCTCCCAACTATCTAGTAATCGTATGCCTTTTCAGCCTCTATGTTTAGAACTAGAAGTTGTATGATTTTCTCGGAGTACCTAACAGGTGTTCTGAAACTTGAATACGTAAGCTAGTGTCTATGTTGATGAGGAGGTCTCCCGCATTAGGCTATGGAACCAAAGGATCACAACCAAATGTTTGCTCTTGTTCAAATCCTTACACAGTCATTCAAATGTTTTATCAAGGCAATCTATAGTTTGGATGGTTTGACCAGAATGTGTAAGCGTTGTCGTCTTCAATGTTTAATCCTATTAGTTGATCACTAATTTCTTGTAAGAATGTTGTTGCTCGAAAGACCTATATCCTGAGGTCCTGTTCTATATCAGCTAATGTTGTGGGTATATTTGGCTGAGGCACTATGGGTTCAAATATATACTCTTTAGGTTCTCTAGGTCCTATGATTTTCATACAAAATGATTCAACTTTCAACTAAAATTAATAAACTGATTACGAAAGAGGTATTACACTATGCAAGCATTCTTTTATTTTTGTATTTTTCAATAATGTATTTCAATGAAATTAAAGAGCAACTATTCTAGCATATTTAGAAAATAAACAACTAATCTAGTAACAAAATAAAAATAAACAAAGTAGCCTGGTATGGCTATTTGCTTGTGTAGTTGTGGTTTTATCCTAAATATCTAATCAACTGAATATATTAAATTGAAATGCTCTTGATCTTGCCTCAAAAGTGGGGAATGAATCACAGTTTTTCAGAAAGTATCAATCCCCATAGCTTTCTTAGTGATATCGAGAGCGAACTTTTAACTGAAATGAAATAATTCACTACTCTATTTGATATGTTGTAACTAGAACTTTGAATGCTCAAACCTTGCGTTTAAAGAACAATGTTAAATCCAGTTGTTTGTTATTTCATCCCCTTAGTGTGATCTCCTCATTCCTTCGTGTCCTCATGAATCCATAAAGTTTGTATATGATAGTATCAACATAAGATGGTATTCAAACAATGGAAGCTTTGGATATAGACTGAATATAATGCGATTAGGAGAGAGATAGTGTAAGTGAACAGACGCTTGACTATGCAATTCCTAGTGGGATTTATTACAGAATACAACACAAGTTTACTTGATAGATTCAAACTATCCTTGTGACAAAACAAAACCTACAACCTTAATGGATTCTAGTCTAGAAATGAAGCTATTCTATGTTAAACTGATTGTATGGAATAACAATGGAACAAGACTAAAGCAAGAAAATCAAATGAGCTCTAATAGACTAATAATGGAGGCAAAGCATGAAACTAACAGAATTCTAAGCAAGAAATTGAAAGACTGAATAAGAGAATTGAGAAGATGAGGGGCCATTTGCTTGAAAACAAGCTAGCTATTTATAACCAATGCATTTACCAGAGGGTAACTCCCATTAGAACTCTTTTACTATAAACAAAGGAAAAACACTATTACCAGGGGACCAAAAACATTAATGCAAGCCAAAGTGGTTGAAGAAAGTGTGTAAAACTCAAGATTTACGTTTGACGTGATCGTCGGAAGGATCTGGAAAATGCGCATAGGACCGCCACCCTGTGCAGGGCGGTGGTCCCATCTGGGTGGTGGTCACGGGACCGCCACCTAGGTAGGGCAGCGGTTTCGTCACTGAAGACAAAAATGCAAGAAGAAAGGGGAAAAGGAAAAAAAAAAAAAAGCATACGGAGGCTAAGGGGGCATACAAGATATAAGCGTATACTTGGTGAGCCTTTCTAGATTCCAAACACCTTACAAGGAGACCTATATCATCATTGGGGCATGTGTAACATCATTCCGGTTGTGCAGTACCCTACAATTTTGGGTATGTACATATTGCCCCTCGGAGAAGCATCTTAGCCATGAAGAGGTGTAAAATGGTGGATCTCAGTATGGCGGTCCCAAAATGGGGAGTTAGGAGTTATACCTGACACGCCCGTGTGTTGGAAAGTCACCATCCAAAGTCCCGCTATCTGTAAAATAAAAACAAGGGACTCAAGTGCAGCTAGATAAAACAATTGGAGAGATAAGGCTAAATTGATAAGAAAAGAGGACTTACCATCTATGCGAGGTTTAGAACTTACCTCTATCAGCACTCCAACCCTACAAAATACATTCAAAATAAAATTAAAGGGGCTATTTATATAAAATGAAGTCATTTTACTATTCATTTCATGGATTGATTTGATAGTTTTTGAGCTCTGGGACCCAAGGTGATGGTTATGGATGAGAGTATAGTCAAAATGTTCATGGTGAGATAGCAATCATGCCTCTGAGATCGGAACATCAACCCGCGAAAGTCTCGGGTTAGTTCTTCTCGATTTATTTTTTTTAGACCTAAAATGTGGAAATGATGAAATCTTTCTCTTAGGGGGGTCATTTTTGAAAATATTAGTTTTAAACGTGTCTCTTGGGGGGGCGCCTGTAGGGTAGGCTTCTTTTTTTGTTAAAATGGTGTTTTTCTTCATTTTTAAGCATATTTTAGTGTATACGACCCATTTGACTTTATGCGGGACAGGATCGCCACCTGTGTAAGGCGGTAGTTAAGGGACCACCGCTTTAGAAGGTGGCGGTTCTGGCTGCCACTCTGCGTAGGGTAGCGGTCAACATTTTTTAAATGTTTTTAATAGTCTTCCCAACTAGATTTTAGTACTAACTCACTCCTTTTTGTGTTTTTGGGTGTATGTAGAATGAGTATATTAGATGGAGCCGGGAGAGGGAGTGTGATTGGCTCTTAGCATTGTTAGAGGCACTCTCCCGGCGAGCAAGATACTCTCCATGGAGGGCTGGTATTTGGAGGATTTCCCAGTCCCTCATGTTGTGACTCTGCCAGTCACATACTATGTGACTTATTTTCATCTTGGGATGTGTATTGGAATACCTTCCAATTTCCAGGAGTTAGGGGTGAGTGTTCCATCACCCCGGAGGATGTTTACTTGTATCTTTGGGGTTCCAATCCTCGGGTGTCGATTGTCTCTTAAGACAGTAGTATCTAGTTCTGCAGTGGTTCAGGTGGGCCACCTACATGTGAGATGCGGTTGTATTGATGGGATCGAAAAGGGAGTGAGGATCCGCTCTATCATTGAGTCGAGATATTCCCGTGTGCTCCATGAGGCCATCAAGGGAATCCTTGTATCTAGAATGAATGGGGATAAGGGAGGGGACACCCTCTTATACTTCTTTGGGCCCCCATTATTTCACAGTTGTGGGCCATGGACGTGTCTATGCTTAAGGAGTAGATATCCTTAGGAATACCTACCATAATTTATATAGGATAGTTTGATTACGGGGACGTCACCGAGCCACCTGAATCTTGTCATGAGTTGGGTGTATGAAAATATCACCCCATATGGGAGAGGTGTAGAGGTAGAGGATCTTGGGGTTGTCACGGCAGCGAGGTGGATGGGGATGACAGGTTCTTAGACCACCTCACTAGCCGGTGGCCTCTCGACCACTTTGTAGACATGGAGGCCACTCCTTATCGGGCATGAGGGGTATGGGGAGAGGATACCATTACATTGATTCTCTTTTAGACCACCAGCAGGTTGATAGACAAGGCGGGAAGGCTGGAGATCCACCCCTTTGACAGTACCACAGCAGTTTGGCGTCCCCTATAGTGACATGCTTCCTCCAGTTGTTCCAAGTGTATAGATCTATCCGTGAGGCTTGGGAGGTCCTAGAGGCTAGGGTTTGAGTATTGTTACTCCTAGTGTTCATATTGCAGCCGGGAGGGTGGTACGTGCATGAGGGAGATTCGGTGCTCCTCGGGCACCCTTACTTCGATTGTTGTTGGTCCCACCCATAGCGATGAGCCCATTGACATGGACTCCAAGTCTAAGGAGTTCACTGGGAGAGATAGAGGAGGAGACAGAGGAGATGGAGATTAGTGAGATGGGTGGGGGAATGATAGTGATCCCGAGTGGTATGATACCTAAGAGATCCTATAGGTCAAGAGGGTGGAGTGGAGCATAGAGAGGGTGACTCGGTTTCAGAGGAGTTACTCTCTTGGGACCTAGGTGGAGATGGCAAGTCCATTGCAGGCCGTCACATTGCCCCAAATGTGGGAGAGGGACACCGATCGGTGGCGGTGTCGGTGGCAAAGTGCGAGATCCTAGAGATCCTTCTTGGAGGCCCGGAGATCTGAGTGAGTTGTCACTCTTCTCTTGACATTTGTTTTAGTTAGAATTGTCTTAGTTTGTTATTTCTTTTTGTTTTGTTTACTCTTGGTTTTATCATTGATCGTTTTCTAACTTGTTTTCTCCTTTGTTTGCAGTGACTATTGATGAGTGCTGAGACTTGATTCATCAGTATACACTGATGCCTTGCTTCTCCCCTTGGAGAAGACTCGGGCTGAGATTTATGTGGATGTGGGGGAGCCCTCAGCAGCTGTAGGCATACTAATGTTTTTGCCTCTGTCTGGCATGCGGCGAAGATCATGACTTCTCTCCACGCGTACGTAGCTAGATATAGGATGGTGAGCACTTGATGAGGAGTCATTCTCATGGTGAGACGGCAGCCTCTCTGGTTGTGACCGTGAGCCCTCAATACATTCGGAGCGCCGGCATGGCTGGAGTCCTAGGCATTGTCATACACTCTATGAGGGATCCCATAGGGATTGTGAGACCTTTTGTAGCCTTTTTTTAGATATCTATATGAGTGATTTTGTACCTTTCAAGCTCATTGAGCATTTTGACAATGCCTAGTGCATGATGGCATTTTACATGAAACTTGATATATATATATATATATATATATATCTTTTGTGATCCGACTCTTAGGATCTAGAATTTTGTGACTCATTTCCACATGTACTTAGATTTTTATAATACTATTTTCATGTTTTCAGAATGTATGCAATGGATAACAAGTGATAGTAAACATAATGTTTTATTTTTTATGCTTTTGTAATGCTGATATGAGATAATACTAACATATGGTAGTACTGAACTTTTGAACTCTTTGGGAAATGTTTGTAATTTCTTCTTATGTTGGAAAAACATGATGAATGCATAGTGATAAAGAGATGAACTTTCCCCAATCCCAAATCCATGCAACTAGTAAGATGCGAGGTCTCAACACCAAGAGTTAGGAAGGGCACAAGTTATATGAGTTTGACATAATGGAATGAGGAGAGATAGACAAACCAGTAACAGTACCCAAATTTGGACCTACACACCTACCCTACTCGGAACTACTACCATGCTTAGAAGGCCACTTACTTTCACATTTATCTAGAATTAGATTCATAAATGGAAACTTGGTTGACAAAATCTGGTTTTGAGGATTTGATCTCTTTGTAATTTGGGTATTTGTTTTCTCTTAATAGAATTTGATTTGTGTTTTTATCATACCAAGATTTGTTCATTTTTGTGACTAGACCCCCCACACCCTGCCTCATGCCACTAGTAAGAAGCACGGGTTTGTCACCAAAGGCAGGATATAGGTGAGTAAGGGAACTTCTTTCCTTTGCCAACCTCACACCACTAGTAAGAGATGTGGGCTTATCACCAAAGGTTGATGGGGCAAAGAAGTGTGTAAAATAAAATATTTTGTTTGCTTGGTGCTTTGGATTTCATTTGATTTTTCATTTCGATCTATGACTTTGGGATATCCTTTTGTTCAAAGTGATTTAAGAGGGATAGATGTGACACCAAGAAGCTTCTAGAACAAACTGTAGGCAAGGACAACTTCACCTAGTAGAAAGAAAGAGCAAAGCCAAGTATGCAGGCCTTGGTATGTTTTTCGTCAATGCTTGTCTATCAAACTTGATGAAAATATTTGAAAATAATTGATGATGTTTGAAGAGATGTGTTTTGAATGCTTTTTCCAATACATTTAGAAATTTGTAATAGATTGTTTAAGAGTAAGTTCCTAGACTACCACTTTTACGAAATGGATAGAATGAAGTAGCTAAAAGACTAATGCAATGTAGGTAACTATAATGTACAAGTGGTGATTTTGATGTTTTATGCGTAAAACCGTTTAAGATGTAAGGAATTGATAGTTTCACTAAATTCCTCACCTTCTAGTGTGCACAAGAGATATACACCATTTCCATAGTCCTTCATGACTCAGTATGGGCCCAACCACTTGGGCTAGAACTTTCTTCCTTTTTGGTTTTCTTATCGATCCAAATTGTCTAGTCTTAGAACTAGATCTCCTTCATATATTTCTCACTCATAGACTTTTTTGTTGTATTGTCGGCACATCCGGTTGGCATAGGCTCTGTGCCTTTGTTCGGTGTTTAGCCTGACCTCATCAAGGCTTTCTAGTTGAGAGAGGCATGCCTCCCTATAAGATTCTTCATCCAGAATCCCTTGTAATGAGATGCGGAGACTAGGTATTTTAACCTCAAACGAAGAACCGCTTCTACCCCAAATACCAACGAGAAAGGAGTTGCTCCTGTTGGTGTTATTATTGAGGTTTGATGGGCCCACAAGGCCGGATATAGTTTTAAATTCCAATCTCACTTGTTTTCCTTGACCATTTTGAGGAGAATAAATTTTAATGTTTTGTTTGTCGCTTCAGCCTACCCATTGGCTTGAGGATAGTAAAGAGAGGCCGTGTGATGGTTTATCTTGAACTTGCTATATAAATCACGACTTCATCATTTTAAAGGACGTTTGATTATTTGAGATAATGACTTGCGGGACACCATACCCAGTAGATAATTTGCTTGAGAATGAATTTGGTAATTACCGAACTTGGTATAGTGGTGAGAGGCATGGCCTCCACCCACTTGGTAAAATATTTTGTGGTTGTAATTATAAAATTATGGCCATTGGTTGATGAGGAGATAACTTCCTATCAAGTCCGGACCCCATGTGGAGCAGGGCCACATAGTCACTATTGGTTACGGGGATTGTCTTTGGCATGTGAATCGCGTGAGAGAATTCTTGGCATTTGTGGTACTTACATACAAATTCCATTGCATCATGCTCGAGAGTGGGCCAAAAATAGCCCATATGATGTATTTTGTGAGTGGTAGCATTACCATCAAGTGGACTCCACATGTCCCACTGTGGGATTCATAAAGAATCTTCTTGGATTCTTTCGTATCGACACATCTTAGAATCATTTTCGTCGAAGGCTTTATGATAGAGCACCTATTCTAAGACAACATATTTAGCGGTATGTGGCACCTTCCGGGTATGTGTGGTCTATGATGAAATTGATGATATCAGTATACCAGGGACATGTAGAGATGGGAGGCCTGGTTTTGATGAAGAATAAACACTCATCAGGAAAGTCTAGATTTACTAGATTGCCTCCATCTAGTGGATTGTCAGCTAACCAATCTGCAATGATTTGTCCCTTAATGAATTTTTGGTTTACAAACGTCAACTCGAATTTTCCAATTAAGGTTATGAAATGTCTAGCATTTTTAGATAAAGACCCTTGTGTGAGAAACATTTGTAAATGATATGTTTTTACAATGACCCTCATTTCTTGGTTTAACATGTAATGTCTTAAACGTTTTGTTGCAAAGACTATGGCAATGCATTCTCTCTTTGTCTGTGTATAGCATGTTTCATAATCAAGTAGTGTTCGGCTGATGAAATAGACCGCACATTCCTGTTTATCATTGTCTTCTTGAGCCAACATGCAGGCTAGCGAGACATGAGTGGCTCGTGAGTATAAGATCAAAGGATGGTCTGGTTTGGGAGGCATTAGCATGGGTGGAGACAACAAGAATCATTTAACTGCTTCAAAGGCCTCGTTGCATTCTTCAGTCCAATCAATGCTATAATCTTTCTTTAATAGATTTTTGATTGGATGAATGACAAAACTTAGATCTGGGATGAACCTGCGGATTGCACTGAGTTTCCCAAGAAATGACCTGATTCCAAACTCATCCAATGGTGGGATCATTTTGAGAATAGCCTTGTATTTTGGCTCGATCAACATCAATCCCTCATGAAGATATAATGTAGCCCAGAATTTTTCCTCCTGTCACACCAAACAAGAACTTTTGAGATTTAATGTGACACCATATACGATTAGTCATGAGAGGATGATATAGATCACTTCCGAAGATCACAACATTTCTTAGCTTTGGTCAACAAGTCATCCACATAGGATTCCACAATTTTATGGATAAGATCATGAAATATATATGTCATTGCCCGTTGATACGTAGCGCTGTGTTCTTAAGACCAAATGGCATGACAATGTAGCAATAAGTTCCCCAGGGAGTTATGAATGTAGTTTTGGCTTGATCTTGTTCAAATATTTTAATCTGATTATACCCTAAGAACCCATCCGTAAGGGACAACAGTTCAAATCTAGTTGTTGCATCAATGATAACGTTAATGGATGGTAATGGGAAGTCATCCTTGGGACAAGCTTTGTTATTATCCTAAAAATCTATGCAAATGCGTATCCTCCCATTCTTTTTGAGGACATGGATGATATTAGATACCCATTGTGAATAGTCAACATGCTTGATGAATCCTACTTGGAGAAGTTTTATTACTTGCTCTTTTACCATGAGAGCTACTTTTGGCTTCATTGGTCTTGATTTTTGTTTAATTGGCTTCACATCTAGTTTAGTGACAAGATTATGTACTTTATGACTTGCGGTGCGGTTCCCATCATTTCTTTATAATTAAATGCAAAATCCTTTTGATGTTCTTTGAGGATTTGGGTGTGTATTTCTATCTCCTCTGGAGTTAACAAGGATCCCAACTTTAAAAATTTTGGTTCTTCCTCTGTTCCAATGTTTATGTCAATGGTTTCTTCTATTAAAGAAGCATTACCTTCTTCAAATTCAGGTGGGGCTGGAGGTAGTTCCAAACTTTCTCCATCTTCTATCTCATAGATATCGAGATCCTTCTGTGGAGGAGACTCTATCATGGGATTTCCAAAATAGGAAGAGGAATGTGGTATTAAGGAAAGATCAACTATACGGTGAGCAAGGTGTAGCTCCGCATAGGTGTTTAGATATTCAAGAGTGACTCTATCATCATCAAAGTGATCCATGATAGAAAAATCATCCTCAGCCTCTCCATGAGTTAGGAGTGAGTTTGTTGGTATTTTGTGCACTAATGGCTCGGTACGAAGTGATACCATGAAATTTGTATCCTCCAACTTGCTGTTTGGAGTGAAACAGGAAGATAAGGTTACTATCGATTCTGTAAGAAGGTTCTACTCTCGTGGGATTGCTTCAATTGATATGAAGTCAAATCCCTTACTTAGATCTAATACTGCCATTTTATAGAGTTGTAAGTGCTCAACTCTAGTTTCATATACCTCAGAGACTTGGTTTGCAACCAATTGCAAGTCTCCTAGTACTCTAATGTTGTTGACACCCATTCTTTTAGCTAGAATGAGGCCAAGGAGGAGAGCTTCATACTCAGCCCCGTTGTTTGTGCATTCAATGTTTAATTTAAAGGCGAAAGGTAGGATCTTTCATCAGATGAAGTAAAGATCACTCTCACTCCATCTCCAAAGAGACATCTAGCTCCATCAAAGTGGAGAGTCCAATACTCATTTGGAAAAATGGATGTTGGGATATCTGTCATATCTATTTCTTTTGCTTCAGTTACTTCTACCATAAAAACTTTGTCTAATGGAAGAGAAGCAATTCCTAGGGTGTGTCCCATACCCATCGAATCAAATGGTAGGAGAATAGGTAAGTCTTTCTCCAACAATTCAACAATTTTGGTGGTAGTCCCTAGTGACACCATTTTTATAACATTGGTCTCATTTTTGAGTGCTGGAATGTCCTCGGCTGGATTTGTAACCTCCAACTCCATGGTGGGTATCAACTCTTCTTTTGGTTTTGAATTAATTGGTTACATTAGTTGATTTGTTGGGAGTTCAAACTTGGAGTGAACACCCGCTCTTTGTTTCAAATTAGTTAGGTGTATATCGAAGGGTTTTGGGTCACCTTGTCCCATGAATATTTTCCCTAAGTGTAGAAATCTTATTTCTTGGAATAACATGGAAGGGATTGCATTCATGTGGTGTATCCATGGCTGACCAAGGATCATATTATAATTGGTTTCCCAATCTATAATATAAAACTCGATGAGGACCATCTTGGGCCCTAAAGTGACCGGTAAAACTATGGTTCTAATTGAAGTGTCTTTGAGACTATCATAACCTCTTAGCATATTTCGCGTTGTGGAATAGTTCATCTCTCTATATCGTAACTTTTGAAGAAAAGTGAAGGGCACTATATTAACTACTGACATCGTGAACCACCGTGCATTTAACATAATTATTGTAGACCCAAACTTGTAAATGTAAATCTAGGTCAACTCTTCATGAAATTTTAGCATCTATTGGCATTTTGCTTATATCGAATATAAATTCCGTATCCCTATTTGGCTCCAACTGAGGATAAACATCAAAGTCTACATGGTTTACTTGCATTTCTAGAGGAGGAGTGATGTTGATTAAATCACTAGGGCCTAATGCTTCTAAGAGGGTAGCGCTATGGGTGGGAGAGATCTTTAACAAATCCAAGAAGGAGATGTGCGAGAAGGTTTTAGTTAAATCATTAATTAAATCATAGGCACCTATGGGTTTTACCAGTGTTTGTTAACTGTTGTCTGGTTCCAATGAATAACTTGGAATAGGTTGGGATGAATAATCCCGTGTTCTTGTTATGGTTTCTACAGGTAGCTTGGTGTCTAACTCCACTAAACCAACTATCTTAGTTTGAGGTCAAGTTCCTAATTGGGGTCCAATTGGTGGTTTTAATGAAGTTGATGCTTCATGATCATTGTTTCCTGTCATGACACCCTTGTTTGTTTCATTAGGATCTAGCCTGTTATTGTTGGGGTGGTTTAGGAGCGGATCATCAAAGATCTTGAGGGGTGAATTTTGAGGGGAAATTGCCCCTACATAAGTGTTTAGCGTGGGTACTACAAAATTTGCTAAAAACATGTCTATAAAGAGTTGCTTTTGATCTTCTGGAAAATGTTGCATGAATTTATTGTATTCACGACAAGTCCTAATATCGTGGCCTTGAATCTTGTGGAAGCCATAATATAGATTGGGATTATAATTTTGAGGTTGTTGATTTAAAACCTGTTGTGGCCCAAAATTCGATAAGGTTCTTTGGTTGTTAGAGTTAAAATTTTAAAGTTATTGCCTTTGGTTTTGACTCGATATCAAGTTGGGTTTTGATTTGGACTTTGTGTTTAGACTTGTCATTGTTGTTTTTGTTGTTGTTTCCGTGGTGGATGATTAAAATCCACCGCATTGATTATTAACAGTGGTGAAATGTTTACAATGTTTTCCTTTTAACTTGGTAAGTTACTCCATCAGTAGGAACTCCATGGTTCTTGTTAAGGATTTTAGGTCCTTGAATAATTTTCCCTGCATTAGAATAGGCCACGATGTTTTGATTGGGAGTGGTTAATTTCCCGTTTGTCCCATATGTCTTGCGACCACTATCTATCACTACTTGGTCGATTCGTAGAGCACTCTCGACTACTTCATCATAAGTTCTTAGTGGGAACTTCTAGACTTCTTCCTTTATCTCTCTATTGAGAGAAGTAAGGAATAAATTGCATAGTTCCATTTGATCCATGTTTGGAGCACTTGCTGATGAGTAGAGAACCATACGCCATCTTTGAATAAAATGTGTAGAGGACTCATTATGTTCTTGTTTGATATGCAAGAACTCCCTGATTCCCATTCTTAACAATTTGTTCATGTCAAAAGCTTTGATGAATTCTAACATGAGTTGTTTAAATGAGTGTATCAAGGCTTCAAGTATTCTGTAATATGAATCAAGGGCAATACCTTCTAAGGTTTTATGGAATAATTTAGCGACAACCCCGTCCCCAAGGAGTAACTCTCATATGATTGTGGCATAGGCCTTAATGTGTGCATTTGGGTCCCCCTCCCCTTTGTATTTGGGTAAATCAGGAGAGGGTCTTATAAGCATAGCACTTCGTATGGTGAAGTCTAGGGGCTCTTTTAAATATTCTGAATAAGTCCCTACTGTGTAGGCCTCGACCATTCTTTGGGGCTTCTTTGAGGGGTTGAGGTGGAATGGGTTGTTGATATGGCATAACATATGCATTTGTAGGGACATATGGGAATCCCACGTGGTTGAGCAACGAACATCCCGGAGAAAAGAACATGTCTCCTTGTGGTGACTTTGAATAAATGTTTAAGTAAGGAGGAGCATTGTTTTGGTATAGGTTGTTTGGTGCCAAGCTAGGTGGTGTCATGTTTTCAACTGGAATAACGTTTGAAATTGTGGTCTTGGTTGGTGTTCGCTTTGGGTAACTATAAAAATTTGAGGAGGCATGCCTAATGTGCTTGTTCTGTAAGGAGGTCAACTTTGGCCCAGGGTAATGTGGAGGGTTGGGGATTCTGTTTGCCCAAAATATGAATATTTGTTTGCTCGAGCAATTTCCAGCCCTCTAACCTTTTCAAGTAAGGCTGAAATGACCTCCATTAGGGAAGACACAATGCTTTGACTTAAGGGTGTTTGTTGTATAGCTTGCGGTTGTAAATGGGTATGATACCCTACTATGAATTGATCGTTACCCTGCCAAGCATCACTAAGAGTATTTCCCATGGGGGTGTTTTCCTGGAATAGGGTATCAGATTGTATTTGTAAACTCCCTATAGGTGGATAGATATTTTGGAAGCATTGCTCACTTTTAGTGAAGTGTGATAAGTAATACTCATCCAAAAAGGGGAGTGGGCCTGACTATCTACTGATCTGTGGTCTGAACAAGACCTGAGGAGATGAAGTGGATTCCCCAATAAACGTCATATTATTAGAGCTTGATGGCTTTGGCTATTGTGTTTGTGCAAGCTGATCAAAATCCTTAATTCGGAACGAAGAAATAGAACTAGTCTTGTGAGGGGGAGTTTGAGATGACAAGTAATTACTCGAATAGTTATCAGCCCATGCAAAAAGTGAGGGTGATATTTGTCTATTTGTTTGACTATAGTTTACTTTGAGACCTAAGAGAGGTCTGCCATATGCATCGTATCCCGACATATTCGGGGTATATGAATACCCACAGAATAATGGGAAAGAGCAAAGGTGGATGAGAGAAATGAAAAATAATAAAAGGAAGAACTATTTGTTCACGTCGGGTTCACCAATTTTGTACGATGGAAAAGTGACATGTAAGCATGGGAATCTACAAGTACCTCTTCCTCGTACTGACCTCTCGAGGTCATGTCGAGACATCCGTGAATGTTGAATGTGAATGGATACAGACAAGCTAATTGGGTAATCTTATATCCTCAATACGTAATAATGGAATCTGCGAATCTAAGGCAAAGAAGGCCCTCTTAACCTAAATTGGTGTAATGATTGTTTGGATATAATAGGTATTCGGAGGCTCCAATCAATGTTGAGATCTACCGAGATCTTGTTTATTGGTTGTTTGATACATGGGATGTGACTGCGAGATTCGTATATATCTCCACACAAGGTCATGAAAATGATGATGGGTGATTTTATTTGATGCATAGCGAACTATGGGTGATTTTCTAGTCTAGCCTAGAAAATATTATATTGATTGGCTTCTATATTTAATACGGAGAATTATACTATAATATTTGGCGGGAGTGGTGAGGATCTAAATACCAGCGTTCGTAAGCCGGTGTCAATACTTGACTAATTTTTAGGCCCGTTGGGTTGTGGGACTTGGGGATCACAACCGTGAATTCATGGTTGTTGTGGACCTGTTATGGTCATGTGAAGAATCAATCCCTTCTCCCAACTATCCAGTAATCGTATGCCTTTTCATCCTCTATGTTTAGAACTAGAAGTTGTATGATTTTCTCGAGTACCTAACAGGTGTTCTGGCAACTTGAATACATAAGCTAGTGTCTATGTCGATGAGGAGGTCTCCCGTGTTAGGCTATGGGAACCAAAGGATCGCAACCAAATGTTTTCTCTCGTTCAAATCCTTGCACAATCATTAAGATGTTTTTTCAAGGCAATCTATAGTTTGGATGGTTTGACCAGAATGTGTAAGCTTTTTTGTCTTCGATGTTTAATCCTCTTAGTTGCTCACTGATTGCTTGTAAGTTTGTTGTTGCTTGAAAGACCTATATCCTAAGATCCTGTTCTATATCAGCTAATGTTGTAAGTATATTTGGCTGAGGTACTATGGGTTCAAATATATACTCTCTAGGTTCTCTAGGTCCCGTGATTGTATTACAAAATTATTCAACTTTTAACTAAAATTAATAAACTGATTACAAAAGAGGTATTACACTATGCAAGCATTCTTCTATTTTTGTATTTTTCAATAATGTATTTCAATGAAATTAAAGAGCAACTATTCTAGTATATTTAGAAAATAAACAACTAATCTAGTAACAAAATAAAAATAAACAAAGTAGCCTGGTATGGCTATTTGCCTGTGTAGTTGTGATTTTATCCTAAATATCTAATCAACTGAATATATTAAATTGAAAGGCTCTCGATCCTGCCTCAGAAGTGGGGAACGAATCATAGTTTCTCAGAAACTATCAATCCCCATAGCTTCCTTAGTGATATCGAGAGTGAAATTTTAACTGAAATGAAATAATTCACTACTCTATTTGATATGTTGTAACTAGAACTTTGAAAGCTCAAACCTGGCATTTACAGAATAGTGGTAAATCCAGTTGTGTGTGATTTCGTCCCCTCGATGATGATCTCCTCGTTCCTTCTTGTCCTCATGAATCTAGAAATTTTGTATATGATAGTATCAATAGAAGATGGTATTCAAACAATGGCAGCTTTGGATATAAACCGAATATAATGCGAGTAGGAGAGAGATAGCACAAGTGAACAGAGCTTGACTATGTAATTCCTTGTGGGATTTATTGTAGGAATACAACACAACCGTACTCGAGAGTTTTAGAAACTATCCTTATGAAAAAACAAAACCTTCAAACTTAATGGATTCTAGTCTAGAAATGAAGCTATTCTATGTTAAACTAATTGTATGGAACAACAATGGAACAAGACTAAAGCAAGAAGATCAAATGACCTCTAAATGACCAAAAATGGAGGCAAAGCATGAAACTAAAAAAATTCTAAGCAAGAAATTGAAAGACTGAATAAGAGAATTGAAAGATGATGGGCCATTTTCTTGAAAACAAGTTGGCTATTTATAACCAATGCATTTACCATAGGGTAGCTCCCATTAGAACTCTTTTACTATAAACAAAGGAAAAACACTATTACCAGGGGACCAAAAACACATGCGGGATATAGGTGTATAGTTGGCGAACCTTTCTAGATTCTGAAAACCTTGCAAGGAGACTTGTATCATCATGGGGCATGTGTAACATCATTCTAGTGGTGCAAAGCCTACATTTTTGGGTACTTATAGTTACGACCCAAGGAGTTAAATATAACTATTGGGTTGGGAACTTCAAGTTATTATGTCACTTGGGTTAGGGCTGTTTTAACTCTATACGACTAGGGCCATAGGTTGAGCAACATATTTGAGGGAGAGATAAGATACTTGAGGGAGACATAAAAGATTTGAGGTAGGGATAAGAGATTTGTGTGTGTGTGATTGATGATTTGGGAGGTATATGGATTTTTTTTTTGATGTTTTTAGAAGTACATGGAGTAGTTTTGTGATACAATGGGAGATTTATGGAGATTCCTTGGCTTGTGTTGGGAGGATTATGGGAGTTGGTGTTATGATTTATGTGTACTCATGTGAGTCTGGTTACATTAAATGTGATGTTGAACATTGATGCTCATCGCTTTTGGTATGATGTTGTTACCATCTTGACACTATATAACTATAGTTATTGTCCCAAGTTGTGTGAAACCTTTATATGTGTACTTGTTGGGAATTCCATGTTATAGTAGTGTACTTCTATTATGAGTAATATTATGCCAGTTCATCTATCATAAATACTATGTTGTGAGGGCTATATATATTCTATCCATTGTTTGGTTGAATTCTTGTGATGTGATATAGTCGTGAAAGTACATATCATGATGTCTTGTGAACCATTAGTGTTGTGTTTGACCTTGGTGTGGTATTGTGATGTCAGTTTCTATTGGGCACCCACAAAAATAAACAAACTAAAATCTTAAAACAATGAAATATTAAGATCTTGAGATTAACAAATATTTTAAGGAAAATAGTAAATATAAAATTTGTAATGATGTAAAATAGAACTACCAATCTTCACATAACATTAAAATTTAATATATTGCCGAAATTAGTTTGCTTCCTTGTGGTCATGTTGTCTTGAATAGTTGTCTTGTAAAACAACATATGTCATTTTTGACTTTCTTACCTATGTATCCTTTATGCTTTGGTGTTTTGTCACATCAAGGATGATGATGTTATAAGGGAAGGCAAATGTAGTACCCGACAAAAAAAAAAATCTAAAATAAATTTAAAATACCAAAATCTTAGTGAATTTTGTGAGATTTGAAACACTAGTGGGTGAGTTGAAGGAGTCACTTTGTTGGTGGAAGTAGGTGGCCTCGCAACCTATCATTTTCCTTACCTAATAAGTAACTTTGTTTGTAATCCGACAAATAAACCACAAGGAAACCAATGTTAAAATAGTAAACTTAGCAGTAATTTGATAGTTACAAGATAAGAGTGATTGATTGTGATAGTTAGAAATCATGGGTTCCCTCACACGCATTCAGCCTCAAAAACCAAAAGGTAGTCAACATGTCTTTTAACCCGACGCTGACCTATGCCAAAAACTCCGATTACATGCAAAAAGGATCTTTAACTGATCGGTTAACTTATGCCCACGTACTCGCAGCCTATCCCAAAATGTTAATGATAGAATAGGGAATGGACATCCCTATAAGCATCAAAGATATAGGAATTTTATCAGATTTCTAGTTGCAAGTGATCTGTAAGATATGTAAGTGTGGAAGCATGAACTTCACATGTGAACTGTTGACTAAATGGCTAAAAAAATGTTGCCTCATGGACAACAACGATTTCAGGATATGCACAAAATGGGTTTGTTAAAAATCCTTAGAATATTTCTAGCAAATACAACAGGAAGGTGTAAATCTAAATCCCATGATGTTTTTTAGCCTCCTCCTTGCCTATGCAAAATACTATCTATGTAACAATGGACATCCAATATAGCATAGATAAAGGAATTTTGTCAGACATTATAGTTGTAAATGCTTTGGTAGACACAAACGTAGAATGTGGGTGTTCTTGTTTTGAGAAAATTTTATGTCTTTTAAGCATTCTTGTTTTAAGAAAAAACTCGTGGATTTTCATATATTGAGTGTTGTTGATTCTTGTTTGAGTGGATTGCAATAAGGATCCCTTGTTTGATATTTTCCCTCAAATGGGTGATTTTCTCCCATAATTCTAAATTAAAATCTCTATATGGCTCCTTCTTCTATTCATTACTATCATGCCCTTCTAAACCAATCTTATTTTTAGTTGAATACACTAATTTTCAATCCTATAATAAAGTTTTATGATTTACCAATCCTCAACCGACTTATCTTAGCTTCACAAAATTTAGAAGGGGTTTTCAATGAAGGAATTTGATGGTTTCGCATACATGCTTGTCAATGCCAAATGTAAAAGGATTAGATGTGGTACTTGAGCTCTTTGACCAAATGTCATTAACGAAGTTGTCATGTTTGTAAAAGGTTAGAACACCAAAACGGAACCTCAATTCATGTTATCCACACCCATCAAAGAATAATGGAAAGGTCATGTTTGTGCGATGTTGTAATTGTTAATAACCTGACCACAAAAGGACTGTAGATGAAACCGATCAATTCACCTTTTCCACCACAACTATACACTCAACATGTGTGAAAATAAGAGCTCTCAAATAGAATATTGTCTTCAATGAAAGGATAATGGAAAAAGGCTATTTTATAGCTCTGCAACAGTGGGTGTATACCCTATTCCATGTTGGTGAGAGAAACCCTAGATGGTTATCATGATTATGAAATAAGTAGCCGAGAGAGTATACGATGGTGATGGGAAAACCAATGTAAGAAAGGATTTTGATACACCTCTGGCATAATCTTTGAATAAAATGCAATGGTGGAATGTGGATGCATGAAATCATTTGACGAAATTCCTAAAAATATGTAGAACTAAGTCCCACAATTTTGATCAACTTTGTTCCTCCAGGCATAGTTCGTCTCTCTTTATCTTTCATAATTCATGTTGTTAATTTTTTCATTTTCAAGGAAAATAAAATTTTAAACCATAGGATTATCGTACATTTGATTATTTTAAATAAACTTGTTTTTATAACAATAAAATATTATATCGTAACGCATTTAAATTCTAGATTAATTGGTAGACAACCATGAACTCAAACCCTAATTTTTAGATGATTTAGAAAACTTTCTGAGAAAAATAGATTGCTAAAATACCCTTATTAATTGACATGTTGAAGTTGAGCTCCCTATAAATTTGTTGACTTCTCCCTTATTAAAACAAATAAATCATGATTTTTGGAGACTTACAAAATGATCTTCATAAATCCAGAAAAGAAATGTTAAGTTTCTTCCCTGCTCCTTCCTATGCGAGGTGTCACTTCAAATCATAGTTCTACCTTGATTGATTATCTATGCTCTTTTCAAAACTAAAAAGTTGGCTTTCATTTTTAACAACTATTCGATCCCTAAATATCGAAATGCCTATCCACCTTCACAAATCTCTAGTATTTTTACTAGATAATTTTCCTCAACCTTTAGTTTAGGGAAAATGCTCTTCTTGATAGTTTGGAAAAAAATGTTTTAGGCCTCCGATTGTATTATTACTAGATCATATTGGACCAATTATGACCATTAGCTCTAGAAAACCTATCATAGTTTGAAAACTATTTTCTTGTTATCGATCCAATTGAATTTGATGAATTTTCTATATATAGAGGAACTTGCAGAAATTTCTCATGGCATGTTAATGGATCGAACATTATTTTTTTCCATGTTTTTTTGAGCCCTTGAGCTAAATTTTGATCATTTACAACTTGGCCAATTACGACCAATGGCCTCAGAAAATTGGCCGCCAATTGTAAACCATTTTCCAGCTTCTAATTTTCGTCAATTCTTGTGAAATTTTTGTGTATAATAGTACACGTAGAAATTTACCCATGGTGTGTTTTCTCAGTGGAAGAATGTGTATGAGAGTGGTTTCTTAGCCTCCAAGACTAAATTTAATATTTTTGTAACTACCATGAAAACGTAAATAGAAATTCAGAGGACCATGTCAGTTACTGTACACACCCAAAATTACATGTGCTACATTGTCAGGAAAATGGTTATAAAGGTCCCCAGTGATGATTCAAAATCCTTTCAAGAAGGTGTTCAAGCTCCAAAAACCCATTCACAATATATATTTGTAGCCTAGATAGCCTTACTTATCTTTTCCTTTCATTTTCTAGTTTCCCCTTCTTTCTCGTACTTGTTTTTATCTTTAGTGTCGGGATCGCCGCCCGCCTAGGCGGTGGTTCACAAAATGCTGCCTTGTGCAAGGCAAAGTGGTCCTAATAAGTTTTTCTAGAATCTTCATGCAAGAAATTACATGCGACAATTCACTTAAGTTTATCTTTTGAATGGGTCTGTGAGCTGAATTTGCTAAAAATAACTTCTTTTTCTTAGTTCTCCTTGTTCCTTCTATTTTAAAATAGATTTAATGAGTGGAACTACCTCTTCAATTCCTTGTGCATGAAGAATCCGTCTATCCTTTATTACTATATATTCCATGCTTGTATTCAAGAAAATTCCCGAGAATTTTGTGTATCCGGCATTGTTGTCTGCCCTAATCTTGCTAGGAATTGCATAGCCAAGTTCAAATATCTTGTTGTATCTTTCTTCTATCTCGCATTATGTCAAGATTATTTCAAGCTTCCATCTCTTAAGTGCCATCCTCTTGTTGATGTTCTTTGCATTCCCAAATCTTTTGACTCACATGAACACTCGGAGAAAGAAAGGAAAACCGAGGGGACATATACTCATACTAATGGATTTTCCAAAGCTCTTGCTCTTCCAGTTGGAGTTGTGTATTTGTTTTCTTTGTTTTTTCAAATTGTTAATTACATATCAAATATAGTAGAGAAGCAATTCAATTAATCGGTAGTTGCAAGTAGATCAAATCAATAGGAAGTTTTCCTTCAATATTACCAGGGAAGTTGTGGGTGAACAATAGCTCATTAGAGTCATGATTTGTTCTGCACTTCTGAGGTAGGGTTGGAGATATTTTATTTTAATTAGATTAGAGCTTAGATTTAGGTTCATGCATTTGCAAAGATAACTAGCTACATCCAAACCAGTTATTTGTTTTTTTTAAATTGTTTATTAGATTAGATGCATTGTCTAAAAAGTTAGAGAAGCAAAAAAATATTTTTTTCCATAGATTAGTTTGTTTTATTGCTTTGTTTTGATATATTGAGAAAAAAGCAAAAATATAGTTTAGATTTCCTTTGATAGATAGTTTATTTACCAAAAACAAATCAATTCATTTTTCATGACCATCAATGGTCCGTAATAGGAAAAGACCTACAGTTGTGATCCTCTGGTCCCACAACCCAATGGGCTAGAGTTAATAACTGACATTGACACAAGTCTGCGCTTAACAATCTTACGCACACCCGCCACATATGCAGAGAAAATAAGACAGTTAGAGACCTTGAACATAGCTGCTAATCAGGCCTACAACTTTTGGATTGCTCTTGGAAATAGGATTTGATTGCATGCATGACCATACAAGGGCCTCACCTCAACGAGTCTTTGGTTTTGACCCATAGGTCCCGCAACCCGATGGACCTACTAGTTAGTTAGATATCAAAACTAGCCTAAGCACATATGTATTTGTATCCTCACCACTTCCACCTGAAATTATCACACAACTATCATTGTTGAATATATCAGCCAATTAGGCTAAGACCTTCTGGAGAAGACCAGAGAATCACCCTTAGTTCCTGTAGCTCCACTACATCTCTTGTCTCAATTTCCATGACCTTTATCTGGAAACCCATATGAGGCACCTATAGGTTACTTTCCACATATTCCGCAATAAATCAATATAATCTCGGATGAACTAGACATCGATTGGAGTCTCCGAGTAGCTATAAAATCAGACCCTACCATCACACCCCTTCAGGTTAGGAGAGCATTCTTTTCCTTATATTCATAGATTTCGTTATTGTGTGTAAACGACATAAGATTTCCCAATTAGCTTGGTTATCACCATCACTTTCACTCTCATTTCAATTCCACACTTTGGATGGCTTAGCACAACCTTAGGAGGTTGAGTGCGAAGAAGGTCACATGTTGATTTTTTGTCATACAAATTGGTGAACCCGACGTGAAGAGATACTCTCTAAGAGTCTCTTCTTTCATCCATCCTTTATTCTATGGGTATTCTTATACCCCCTGAATATGTTGGGATATGAAGAGTACAAGAGAGACCCATCCCAAGTTTTGACATGTACCCGTATTGATCAAACATACCACAACAATCACATTCACTTTTAATATGGACAAACAACCGCTCATCCACTCAAAACCCTTTTCTTCAGGGAACCAATGTTGGTTCTTCTGTACGCATTGAAGAATTGGATCAAGTCACTTAGACTTATCCTCTCGAAAAATTAATTTCAAATAACATGATATTCACTGGTGAAGTGAGTTCATCTCCTTGGGTATTGTTTTGACATCCCATTACTATATAATCTGATCCACTCCCCCATCTCGATGAGGAGTATTTAGCATGGTATGCTAGGAGTGAGTAGTAATTCCAACAAATGAACCAATTTTTGACAGGTTGCAAGGAAAAGGTGATGTCCTACTTCAGAAAAACAATGCTACCCCTCCACCAATTGATAATACAACCAATGAGGGGTGGCAACATCGTGAACAATTCATAGTGCGGGATACCATTCTCCTCAACAACCTCCAAAGGTTCAACCAAAGGTATCTAAGCAAGGTGTCACCCCGTCAATGAGCGATGTCATTTAAGCTTTGGTTGATAAAGTTAAGGAGTTAGAGCTTGCCCAAAATACATAGAATTCATATGTTAGGCAAGCATGGGCTCCTTCCTATTCACAGAACTATGGGCAAGTTCCGACCGCACAGAATCCGTTACTATACATGAATACTCCAAATCATGGGGACTTGTTAACTGGGATGGGTACCTTGGGTATGCCTCCTCAAGCTACATATGGATATCTACAATAGATGAGAATTCACGGAAGTGTGTTCTCGAATTCTATACCAACTAGAAAAGTGACGTTCCTTGGCTTCGTGCCTTCAGCTCCATATCAAAGTAATCAACCCCCTTATATGCACATGTATTCTAAATCTCCACAGGGGACATGTACTCCTACCCAGGTCCATATGGACAATCATAGGGGATGTCATACACCCCACCAAATGTCTATGTTGTCCCATTTTAGTAGCTAATGCATCCCCCACCTCCCCAACAAGGGTCTTCAATGGTGGAAACATATGCAATGGGGACTTATTTTGAATATCTCAAAGAACCCCTAGATTTCTCTATTCAGTAGTCATGCTTCGAGACCCTTGCTTGATCTCCCGAAGTTCAAAGGGGAGGGTGATCCAAATGCCCACATCAAGGCTTATGCAACAGCCATTTGAGTGTTTATCCCATGGGATGTAGTCATTACAAATATTATCCCTAAGACACTTGAAGGTATTTGTCTCGACTGGTATTATAGGATACCGGAGGCTTCAATACACTCGTTCAATTAACTCTTGTTAGAATTTATCAAATATTTTGATATGAACAAGCTGTTGTGAACAATAATTAGAGAATTTCTTCATATCAAACAAGAACATAACGAATCCACAGCCCACTTCATTCAGAGGTGGTGACATGGTCTCTACTCGATCCACCGCATGAACGCCTATTCCAAGAAAAGGAAGGGTTGTTGTACTCAAAGGTGATCAAACGTGAAATCTCGCCACACAAGGAAAATTGGGGCCAAATTGAGGCCGCAAGTTCTCCAAACATGGATCAAATGGAAATTTTTGATTTGTTCCTTCACTCCCTCAATAGGGATAAGAAGGAAGAGGTTAAAAAGTTCCCGTTAAGGAGCTATGAAGAGGTGCTAGAGGGTTCTCTTTGAATCAGCCAAGCGCCATCGACAAGTGGTCATAAGACCTATAGAAAAATGGGAAGTTAGTCACCCTTGCTAAAAACAATTATGGTTACTCTAAAAATTCACACAACAATCAAGGACCAAATATCCTTAACAAGAATCATGGAGTCATGACCGACGGGGTAACTGATCAACCCAAAAAGCCTAACATTGTCAATCCCACTAGTATAGGCAATACGAATAACAATAATGGCAATAACATTGGAAACAATTAGAGAAACAAAATTTCTCACCCTCGGTAAACGTTGTGGATTTTAATCATCCCCAATAACAACAACATTAATAACCTCATCCATAAAGACAAATGCCAACCCCAAGCCCTAACCAATACTAGTTGTTCTCGATGATAAAACAAAATGATAATGCGTGCGCCAGTACTCCCTATGCTAACCAATTCCGGAACTAGGGCAAGGGTTCCAAATTGTTAATTATAATAGTTAACAACTAAACAACAATCGTGGATTCAAAAACAATAAGGGAAAAACAAAGGCCTTAGGATTACAATATTGACCTATATTGTAGTTTTCATAGGGTCTCGGGCATGATGCAAGAACCTTTCGTGATCAGTAATAAGTTATTTAAGTGGTTACTAGAAGATCAAAGATAGTTGTTTGTCGACATTTTTCCTTTGGGCATATCCGTGATTTCTTCCAACCCAATTGCACCTAGTCGTAACACCTATATGGGACTAGAGTCTCCATAGAACACACCATTGATATATTTGATGATCCTCTCCGCACACATCCAAAGGATGGTAGATTGATCCTAATGGTTCGAATAAAGGCATTGTAATAGGGACTCATGATTAGGAAGCCTCAACTTCGTCAAACTCACAGGTGGCACTTCCTTTGGATGGTCATTAGCAAATGAAGATTGTAGGATTGTAGGTTCCTGCCTCCAATCCCACTATTAAGAAGCATGGGTTTATGCTCCAAGATATTACTATGTTTAACCTCTAGGTAAGAGATGTGGGCTCAACACCAAGAAGTATGTAAAATAAAATATTTTGTTTGCTCTTTTGTTGCATTGAAGATTTTGTATCAGGACCAGATGGTTAAGTTAAATGCTAAACTCCAAATTAACGTTGCAATAAGAGATAGATACTATTCATCACATGCTAATCCCAATTTATCCAAATTGTGTCAAATAGTGTTGATGACACACTTAGAAAGAAAATAGGGGCTTATGACTTGATCAGTGATCTAACCAAGACCTTTTCACATATTTCCTTTTTAAATGTACTAAAGAATTGCCCCACTCATCGAGCCACTCTCTTGGAAGTGCTTGGTATCGGTCATTTGGCTAATGTTACCCCACCACCAGAGGCATAGATAAACCATCTAGAATTTGACATTTTCCCTCTAGGGCATCCTAAAAGGGATATTTGGTTTGTATTTGACATAAGCAAGATGTGTACTGATGCTGAAATAGCTCATAGAGGTGATCCGACCTTGTTTTTATAGGTTTGGATCTACAACAACTATGTGAAGTGCACAATGATTGACAACGGGCCAGTAGTTAATATAGTTGCCTTCTTTTTTTTCATAAGTTAGGATATGGGGAGACTAATTACTCCTCAACATGACACACATTGAGGGCCTATGATAGTCTCAAGGTAACCTCGATTGGAACCATATTATTACTAGTCACTCTTAGGTCCAAAATGGTGCTTATTGAGTTTTATATTCTAGATCAGAAATGAAGTATAATAGGATCCTTGGTCACCCTTGGATCCACCGCATGAAAGAAATCTCATCCACCCTATTCCAAGAACTCATATTCCCGTATTTAGGGAAAGTTTTTGTCACATAAGGTGATCCAAATCCCTTTGATATACATCTGGCCAACTTAAGGAAAAATCCAAGGGTCCACTCTGAATTCAAGCTTCCCACCAACCAGTTAAACAAACCGGCAAGAATGTTACCGAGTTGTAGAAGACAAGTTTGTTCCCACAACGCACTATTAGAGGTTACAGGTTTGATCGAGGGTATTTCAAAAACATTGTGCAAGTTCCCCTCTGTCGGATGAAATCATTGTTGTAGAGACAATATCATTAGGAACTACAACAAAGATTGTTGAACTATTAGAAAAGGATTTTCCTATCCTTCTCCCCTTTGATTCCATGGGTATGGGACATGCTTTGGGGCTTGGTTCCCTTCCAATGGATGAGGTTTGTATGGTAGATGTAATCGAGATAAAAGGAGAACTCACAAAGGATGACTGGACATCTATCTTTCTGAGTAATTACTTGACCCTCCATTTTTATGGGGTCAAGTGTCACTTCAGCACTAGGGCAGTGCAATCCTTACTTCACCCAAAGGAAGGGTTTTACCTTTTGCTTTCAAATCAAATTTCAAATGCACAAAAAATGGGGCCAAATATGAGGCTCTCCTACTAGGTCTCATTGTAGCTAACAGAATGGGCATCCTCAATATTAGGGTGTTGGGTGATTCACAAGACCAAAACAAACCAAAAGACCATAGTCATAAATCGATGGGTACCCAAGGTATACGAGACTAGGGATGAACACCTACAACTCTACAAAACCGTCGTGTTGGGCCTAACTAAGGAGTTTGATTTTATATCAATTGAGGTAGTTCCTTAAGTCGCATGAGAAAAAATCTTCTATTTCAGTAGACTCTATAGTAGCTTCGCCACGCATGCTTCACCCCAAGTAATGATTTATAGGACACCAACTTCACGGTTTCACCTCGGATCCCGAACACCTTGCGAAGAGACTTATCATCATTGAATCATTGATTTGCAAAGTGCCGATTTGCAAAGTGCCGTAATGTCAATGTTGACATATGTGGAAGCTGAGGACCAGCCTAACTCTTTAGACCTTGTTGATGAGTCAACCTTAAGTTACTTTAACGCTCTGGTAGAGTTGCATCTTACTTTTCAAGAGGTATACTTTTCCTTAATTCCATGTTCCTCCTCTTATTTTGGCAACCCAATGATTGAGTTCTCTCGGGAAAAGATCTTGAGATTTAAGATGTAGAAGAAGAAGGGGATTTAGAGTTGCCTCGAACCCCACTCGAGTTTGAGGAGGCTAACGCCTCCTTAATTGAGGGAACAATTGATATAAACATCGAAATAGAGGAGGAACCAAAAATATTAAAACTAGGGTCCTCTCTAAATCCAGAGGAGATAGAAATTCATACTTAAATTCTCAAGGAACATCAAAAGCCTTCACGTTTAGTTATAAAGAAATGACAGGAATTACACCACACATTACAGTTCACAATCTTTTCACTAAGTCGATGCCAAACCGATTAAGTAGAAATCAAGACCTATGAAGCCAAAGGTGGCCCTTATGGTAAAAGAAGAGGTAATGAAGCTTCCCGTGGGATTTATCAAGATCATCGATTATTCATAATGGGTATCTAACATTGTCCTCATCCTAAAAGGAATTGAAAGATTCATATTTGCATAGAATTCTCGAGACATTAACAAGGCTTTTGCCAATGATGTTTTTCCACTACCATCCATTGATTTTATGGTTGATGTAACAACTAGATTTGAGTTGTTGTCTCTTATGGATGGGTTTTTGGGATATAATAAAATCAAAATCTCTACCAAAGATCAAGCTAAAACTACATTTATAACTCCTTGGGGAACCTATTGTTATGTCGTCATTTGATTTGCTCTTAAGATTACTGGTGCTACATATGAACGAGCAATGACCTACATATTCCATGATCTCATTCATAAAATTGTGGAATCCTATGTAGATGACCTATTGGCCAAGGCCAGGAAGTGCTGCAATCACCCAGAGGTGCTTCGTATCATTATCTCACACTTGATTGAGTATGGTGTCACATTAAATCTAGAAAAATGTGTATTTGGCGTAACAAGAGGTAAGATCCTGGGTTACATAATATCTTCATGAGGAATTGATGTTGACCCGAAAAAAATCCGGGCTATGTTAGAAATGGTTCCGCCATCAAACGATTCTAGTATTAGATATTTTCTTGGGAAACTCAGTGTAATCCAAAGTTTCATCCCTGACTTATCCTTTTCTGTTCATCCAATCAACAATTTGTTGAAGAAAGATTATAACATTGATTAGATGGAGGAATGCGATGAGGCCTTTGAGGATGTTAAATGAATTTTGTTATCTCCTCCCATGCTAGTGCCACCAAGATCGATCACCCTTTGATCTTATATTCACGAGCTACAGATGTTTTGCTAGCCTGTATGTTGACTAAAGAGGACGATGACAAGCAAGAACGGAAAATTTATTTTATCAGGTAGACATTACTTGATTATGAGACACACTACATGCAGGTAGAAAAAGAATGCCTTGCCATAGTTTTTGCAACCAAGAGCTTAAGACATTATATGCTCAATCAAGAAACAAGGGTCATTGTCAAGTCAGACCACTTACGAACATTCCTCATGCAAGGATCCTTGTCTAAAAAGGATGGGTGTTTCATTACATTAATTGGATAATTTGAGTTAACGCTTTATAAATCCAAAAATCCATTAAGGGTCAAATCATTGCAGATTGGTTAGATGATAATCCATTAGACGGGGTGATTTGGTAGATTTGGACTTTCCCGATGAGTGTGTATATTTCGTTAAAACCTGGCCCCTTATCTTTGTGTGCCCTTGGTACACCGACATTATCAATTTCATTATGGACCACACATACCTAGAAGGGGCAATGTCACGACAAAGAAGACAACTATGTGTAATTACCGTTAAGTACGTTATCTTGGAACATGTGCTTTATCATAAAGCCTTTGACATAATGCTATTAAGATGTGTTAATGCTGAAGAGTCTTAAAAGATTCTTTATGAGTCACACACTGGGGTATGTGGTGGCCACTTTAGAGGCCATGCCACTACTCGTAAGATACGTTAGATGGGATATTTAGGTAGAGTTTGTGCGCAGATGCTACAAGTGTCAAGATTTTTCCTATGAGATCCACATACTTGGCACAAGATTTATAACCAATCACAACTCCATGGCCCTTCTCCATGTGGGACCTAGATATGATAGGGAAATTATCTACCTTATCAACAAATGGCCATAATTTCATAATCACGGCCATAGAGTAATTTACCTAGTGGGTAGAGAACATGCCCCTTACCATTGTCCATGGCTCAGTAATCGCTAAGTTCATCTTGAACCGAGATCATTTGTAGGTATGGGGTACCAAAGGTCATTATTTATGATAATGACACATGTTTCAAAAATGAGTAGGTGTGTGAGTTATGTACAAAGTTCAATATAAGTCATCACACGCTTCTTCTCTCTACTACCCTCGGCTAATGGACAAGCCGAGGTTACTAATAAGACTTTGAAGTCCATTCTTATAAAAACTGTGAAGGAGAATAAATGAGATTAGCATCGAAAGATTTTTCTGGCCTTATGGGCCTACCGAACATCGGTTAGAACACCAACGGGGGCAACCCCCTTTCTTAGTATTTGGAACTAAGGCAAATATGCCACTCTAATTTGAAATACCCAGCCTCTGCATTTCGCTACATGGGATCCTGGGAGAGGAGGGTTATTGAGAAGCTCATCTCTCCCAATTAGAAAGCCTCAATGAAGCTATAATGAACAATGAGAAATGACACAGTGTGTACGTTGACTACATGGCTCAAAAAATATAATAAAAAGGTGTACAAGCATGAGATCTAGGAAGGATATTTGGTATTAAGACTCGATATCTCGAATAGACAAGAAGACCGACGAGGGAAGAAAGTTCAGACCTAGGTGGTTAGGTCCATATCAAGTGGTGGAAGACTATAAAAATGGCGTGTTCCACTTGTGTACCCTAGAAGGTGAGGATTTTAGTGAATCCATGAACTCCCTTCACCTAAAGAGATACTACGCATGATCCATCAACATTCTCATATGTACATTATTGCATCTGCATTGCATTTTCATCTGTCTGTTCATTTTGTAAAAAGTGTGATCAAGGAGCTTATTCTTATAGCAATTCCTAAAAACTTCTAAAAATATTGGCAAAACATTCAAATCATGTCTCTTCAAATATTCATTGTATCATCAATTATTTCTATATCACTCATCAATCCAAACAAGACAAGACAAAGTTTTGACAGTAACCATACCAAGGCCTGCATACTTGGTTCTACTTTTGGTCTCTTCATAGGATAGGTGTCTTTTGTTCATGGTTTGTTCTAGAAGCTTCATGGTGTCACATCTATCCCACATACATCTCCTTGGAAATAAGAACATTCTAAACATTTTTCCCAAATAAGTAAGTCAAGTGCAAATCAACAGAAATTTTTTATTTTACACATTTCTTTTCCCTACCAACCTTCGGTGTTGAGCTTGCATCTCTTACTAGTGACATAGGGTTGGGAAAGGAAGGAAATTCCCTTACTCGCCTATGCTTTGTCCATGGTGATAAGCCCGTGCTTCCTACTGGTAGCATGGTGCAAAGTATATGGGGTCTCTTTAACAAACCTAAAACTCATAAACAATTAAATCGATTACTATGAAATCTTAAGTAAAAAACAAAGTGAATTAGATGTTCAAAATTCCAATAGATTTCAAAACCATAAAACCAGATTTTGTCAACCAAGTGGCCATCTACGGATCCAAGTCTAGATAAACTGCAGAGCAATTCACATTCCAAACTATTAGGTAGCATGAGTAGGATAAGGTTGTAGCATCCCAATTTGGTTCTGTTAAGCCTATGTCTTTCTGTCATCAGTGTCATTCAACAAATTTCATGGCTTGTGCCCTTTATAACTCTTAGTGTTGAGCCCTCGCATCTTACTAGTTATATGGGTTAGGAGTGGGGCAAGCATATTTGTTCATCATATCATTATTGAAAGAGGGATTTGCGAGAACCGATGTCGAAAAGCAATGCACCACAACGAAGTTGCACTCCGATGGTAACGTCAAGCCAACGCAATATGCAAGATTCGAAACAATGGAAAGAAGATTGCAAGTAAGAAGAATGGGTCTGCTCATACTCATAGATCGAAAAATAGGAAGTACAAATAGGGGTGCTGTGTAACCCCCATGCCTAAACATGGAAAGAAATCAATGATGCCACTGACACATATGACGTTGACTGATGCATATGACGCCACTAGAAGAGGAGTTACAATTCCAAATAAGGAATGTAACTCCTATGACGCATTGACGCAAATGACAATGTCAGATTCTATGACAAAATCTGACACTTGTCATTTGACTTCCTAAGACCTATGACTCTCGCAAGGTGAGATGACTCACCTAGGTGATGTGGACGATGACTGGACAGTCACACACACCAACACCCCCCCTTCATCGAAGCCGAGGAAGAGGTCAAGGTAAGCCAAAAAAAAAAGAAGACTCCCTAGACAACTAAGAAAGATGTGTCAATGGGCCTCTAAACTAAAGGCCTGATAAGGTGCCCATGTACAAACAACATCTTTCTGGAAAGAAGAAGAGGACAAGAAGGAGGACTATATAGCCCGAAGAAGATGGGTGGTCAGCAGCAGACCTCACCCCAAGAAGAGACCGCAAGTGAAGAAACTTCACCTCAGTGAAGGGCTTGGTGAAAATGTCTGCAACCTAATCAGCTGTCTGAACATACTGTATGTCGATGATGTTTTCATGTATCAGCTCCCATATGAAGTGCATATGAATCTCAATGTGCTTCATCCACTGATGCTGAACTGGATTTCTACAAATCGAGATAGTGCTCATGTTGTCACAGTAGATAATGGTAGGCCACCGAAAGTGGATGCCAAACTCTGTCATAATACCCTATAACCAAACAGCTTCTATGGCAGCGTTAACTGCTCCTCTGTATTCTGCTTCATCGATGATATGGCAATGGCGTTCTGTTTCTTGCTGGACCAACTGACAAGACCTAAACCAAGAGTGAAACTGTAGCCTGAGGTAGACTTCTGATGATCTAGATCACCGCCCAATCTGAGTCTAGAAATCCAACCAAGTCAATCTCGGTCCTCCTAAGTAATGAATACCATCTCGTGAGTGCCACGAATATAGTGAAGGATCCGCTTTGCTACTTTTAAGTGCAGCTCATGAGGAGGCTCCCGCATAAATCGACATGATCCCGACGACATACGATAGATCTCGCCGAGTGTGAGTAAGGTAGATCAAGCTTCCCACCAACTGTTGATAAAGGGTACCACAACCAAGGGGAAGAGCAATCGAAACCAACTTAATCCCAGAAAGAAAAGGAGTAGGTGAGGACTTGCAATGGACATGTGAAACCGAGCAAGCAAATCAAGAGAGTACTTAGGCTGTGAGATCATAATTCCCGAGTCAGATTGTGAAATCTGGATCCCAAGAAAGTAATGAAGCAATCCTAAGTCAGACATGGAGAACTTGTTGGCCAAGGAGATCTTCACATAATCAATGATAGAGGAAGAGCTACCCGTGATCAACAAGTCATCAACATAGAGAACAAGAATAAGCATGGAGTCATCCTGTCATAGAATATACACATTTGGGTCAGAGTGACACCGAGTGAACCCTGATGCAAGTAAAAAGGAGTCCATCTTGGCATACCAAGCCCGAGGGGCTTGTTTAAGGCCATAGAGAGACTTCTTTAATTTGCAAACGAGGGATGGATCATGGACATAACCCGGAGGTTGTTCCATATAGATCTCCTCCTCTAGGTCCCCATGAAGGAAGGCACTCTTAACGTCCATCTGGTGGACTTCCCATCTATTAGCGGCAGCGATGGCAAGGGTCAGTCGAATGGAAGTCATCTTCGCAACCGAGCAAAGGTTTCTGAGTAATCAACCCCAACTACCTGGGAGAAACCCTTAGCTACAAGTCATGCTTTATACTTCTCAACTTCTCCATCAGCTCCATACTTTGTTCGATATACCCACCTACACCGAACGATTTTTCTTCCTTTCGGAAGAAGGGTAAGATCCCAAGTGTCATTCTTTATGAGTGAGGAATACTCCTCATCCATGGCAGAATCCCACTCAGGAATCCTAGAAGCTTCGTGGAAGGATGGTGGATCGAAGCGAGAGTGAAGAAGGAGTGAGGTCCAAAGAAGTCCGAGCGAGTACGCCTCTCATCCAAAGGATCTCCAACTAAATCTCCAAAGACTCTATAAATTTTTCTGCCCAAAGAGGTCCCGACGGCTCAGGCTCCGAGTCGGAAGATTCTTCACTTGAGTGAGAAGGGACATAGTCCTCATCATCACTACTGTTAGAATCAGAAGACTCAGAAGCTTGAGGATCGGGAGGAGCAGGGAGAGGTGGAACTCGCTCAACAACATCATCATCCAAGAGTCGAATCAATCAAGGGGCAAAAGGACCTCAGTGGAAGTTGAAGTCAAGGATGACTCATCAAACTTCACACTCCTCTCAATATAAAGCTCATGGGTGGTAGGGTTCAACAATCGATATCCCTTTATGCCATCAGGATACCCGACAAAGATACAAGGTTTGGATTGTGGATCCAATGCCTTGCATTTCTTTTTGGGAATCCGAGCCATAGCCTTGGATCCAAAGACTCGAAAGTGCTCAACATCAGGCTTGTGTCCAAACCAGGCTTCAAAGGGTGTCATCCCTCTTACTGCCTTGTGTGGGACACGGTTCTGAATATAACAAGCACAATTCACTGCTTCAGCCCAATACTGTGGAGGAAGAGATTTCGAGTGAACCATACAAGTAGCCATCTCCTTTAAAGTTCGGTTCTTTCTTTCTGCAACTCCATTTTGGGAAGGGTCAAAGAATCGTACACCGCAAAGCAATCCCCTCGGCGTGCGAAAATCTCAAACCTCGCTTGCTCACATACTCGCCTCCATTGTCGGTTCGAAGAACCTTGATAGACCGTTCTGCTTGTTTCTCAGCAAGAGCCTTAAAGTTTTGAAAATGCTCAAAAACTTCAGACTTAAGCTTAAGAAAATATACCCAAGTATAACGCGAAAAGTCATCAATGAAGGTTAGTATATATAGAGCTCTAGTAAAAGAAGGAGATGGAAAAGGGCCAGAAACATCACTATGAACAAGATCCAAGGGACGAGTAGCTCTCCAGGATTTTCCCTTGTCAAAGCTTTTTTCAGGGTGCTTTCCAAGGGTACAACCCTCACAAAGACCCTTAGAAAACTTAACTCGGGGTAGCCCATTGACCATTTCGTTTTGGCTCAATTGTTCAAGGTAACGATAATTTAGATGCCCAAAATGCTCATGCCATAACTTGCTAACCTCATTTGCATGAGTGAGCAAGGCATTGGGCGTCGAATCAGAAGAGAAGTGGGAAAAGGTATACAACCGTGAATGGTGATCTGCCTTTCCTCACCCAAAGTCAAGTAAGAGTTAAGCTCACGAATAATCACCGAGTTAGGACCAAATTCCACTCGCATTCCTTCACCAAGGTGGGTGATTTGGTAAACTGATAGGAGATTGGTAGAGAGATTGGGAACACTCAACACTTGGTTAAATGTTCCACCTTCAATCTCTACCGATCCACTACCGAAACCGACACATGAGTGTCATCACCCAACGTGATTTGGGACATGCCACATGGTTCAATGCTAGAGAATTCAACCTCTGAAGAAGCCATGTGGTGCGAGGCACCGAATCGATAATCCAAGTTGATGATGGAGCTGATCTAGCTACGAGGGCCTTACCTTTCTTCTTTTCATTTTTAGTCTCCTTTGCATTAGAAGACTCACCTTTCTGAGCATTTTGTTTAATGGATTCAGGAACACTTATTTTATTCTTCTCAAGTAAATGAGTTAAGTGATCAATTTGTTTCCGAAAACAATGTTGCTCGTCATGGCCAAAATTCTTACAATAGGAGCATTTATACTTTTCCTTCTTTGCTTTAGGCTCAGAAGTCGAAGTATGAGTGATGGGCTTAACTGGGGGTTGGTTGGTCTTGGTTTCTTTCTTAGGTTGGTCCTTAGTTTCTTTCTTCTTTTCATTTTTCTTGCCCTTATTCGCCACAAGGGCATGTGACTTGGATTTTAGAGTCCCCATTTGAATGAGTTTGTCCTGTTCTCGAATGAGTTGGGACGAAAAACTGTCAAAGGAGGGCATAGTCCAAGTACTACCCAAGGCGGCTTTCATGGCGTGAAAAGTTGAAACGAAAATAGAGTATTCAGGACCTAACTTAGAAAGAATCGACAAGATCAATTGAGAGTCTTTCTTATCCACTTTACATTCCTTTAGAAGCATTCTAGTGCGGACAAATTTTGAGAAGAAGGCCTGTAGGTTTTCAAAGTCACTAGGGTTTAACCCTAGTAGTTCGTTCTCCAACTCATGCGCTCTCATGTCATCTTGCTTCCCAAACATATCATCGAGCATTTTCCACGCTTGATCGGGTGTTGAGGAAGTTTCGATGTGGAAGAGCAAGTCGGGAGAGACGGACATACAGATAAGACCTAAGGCTTCATCACAACGGTTGAACCATTTAGATTTTTCGGGTTCATCAGTAGGTTCGGTCTCTAACCCCATGGTAACTCTATGGTATAACCCTTTACTTCGCAAAACCAATATAATTTTAGATTTCCATTCAAAGAAATTAAAAGGTGTGAGCACTGGTACTTTAGAGATATCCATAATGAAGAGATAGAACCAAGGAATGCAGAAGGAAGGAGAGAGAAAGGAAACAACCACCCCAGAACAAAATTACACCCCCCGAGTTTGGCACTTTATAATTCAATGGCATTGATTACAACCAGATGCGATTATGTTCCGAGAACCAGTTTTCACTCACCTTGCAATTAGCGTAATAACGCGCAATGGTGGAGACAACAATCAAGGTTCGTAGGGCACAACAGATCAACACTGCAAGCAAGCACAAAAAAAGAGAGAGCAAGAGGGGGAAGAAAGAGCTTTGTGAGAAACAACGTCTCACGTCACACAAAAAGAATCCCTTTGTTGTAAGACTATGGCGGACGCGCTCACAAGTCCACAAAAAGGAATAGAACAAAGCTCAAGAAAAAATGAGCTGAATTAAGCAATACAAAGACACCCCCGAATGCGGCACTTTATAAAATTAGTGTGTTTAAAAACTAATGATCCCATCATCTAGAGTGCGAAAAAACATGCAACTTTGACTAAAGAAGTGCTCAAAACCGAGCAACGAGTCAAAAGTTATAGCAAAAACCAATTCCCGCAACTGATGAGGAAAAAGCCAATAAGCCTGCAAACGGATTAAAAAGTGCCCTAAACACATGCAAAAGGTGTCGATGTATGCTCGTTGAAATGGCATGGAATTTGAGGTAGGGTTTGTTTGTATTGCAGGAGGGGGATTAGCCACCGCCAATCCTGACCTCACCCTTCGTCTTCTAAGGCACTGACGGAAGGTTAATAAAACAAGCCAAAAAACTTACAATGCCAATAAAATGTAATGTTTTTACCTTATACCTTTTAAAAATAATGAAACAACACGTTTTTTAGAAGAGTGATAAGATAAAAAGAATGAAACCACGTTTTTTTTTAGAAAAGTGAATAAAAAACGTATTTTAAGAGAGATATTACCTGGCAGCGGACTGAGAAAGCCACGTGGGGATGAAAGGCAGGTAAAAAGAGATAATTTAGTGACTGTCCACTGTAGGAAAAATGCCAGCAGGTACAGAAAATGCAGTAACATGCAAAAACTCCTTGACAGCCCAAAAAAACGCCTTAACAGTCCAAAAATGCCGAAAATGTGTAAAAACACAGAAAAGGAGAAAAAATGCCTTAGGACAGTTAAAAAAATGCTCGAATAAATGAAAATGCAGCCAGGTGATAGAAAAATGCTTGGAACAGGTTTAAACGCCTGGAACAAAGGAGAAAACGCAGCCAGGGGAGAAAAACACCTGAGGACAGCAAAAAAACACCTGGAAGGGAGAAAACAGTCAGAAAGGCCCAAAAAAATGTCTGGAACAGTTGAAAATGCTCAGAACAGAGGAAAAACGTGAGTAGCTTTGCAAAAAATGTGAGAGACAAGGCAAAAACGTGAGAGGTTTGCAAAAAACGTTTGTTTTGAGACAGCAAGGAACCACAGCGATGAGGAAGAAGCTCGGAATAGTCTGAGTATACACCGGTGAAGAAAAAACAACGATCCCAACCAGTAATCACAGGTCCACGCCAAAAATGAGCTCTTCTTTTACCCTGCAGCTGAATCTGAACACAACCAGCAAGAAATAACCCAGAAACAACAGCCACAAAGATCTAGAAATATCCAAATATGAACTCAGCTGATAAACAAACCAACCAAATACCTTAACTTCAGCAATCAATAAACCTCAATACGAGGTGAGCAATAATTCCAAAATGATAATCGAAAAAAACTTGCACACGAGGAAATGAGAAGAAACCAGAAGTAATAAACAACTGAGAAACGAAGAGTGCACGTTTACCGAAACCAGCTCTGATACCATGAAAGAGGGATTCGCGAGAACCGATGTCGAAAAGCGATGCACCACAACGAAGTTGCACTCCGATGGTAATGTCAAGCCAACGCAATATGCAAGATTCGAAACAATGGAAAAAAGATTGCAAGTAAGAAGAATGGGTCTAGCTCATTCTCATAGATCGAAAAATAGGAAGTACAAATAGGGGTGCTGTGTAACCCCCATGCCTAAACATGGAAAGAAATCAATGACGCCACTGACGCATATGACGTTGACTGACACATATGACGCCACTAGAAGAGGAGTTACAATTCCAAATAAGGAATGTAACTCCTATGACGCATTGACGCAAATGACAATGTCAGATTCTATGACAAAATCTGACACTTGTCATTTGACTTCCTAAGACCTATGACTCTCGCAAGGTGAGATGACTCACCTAGGTGATGTGGACGATGACCTGGACAAATACACACACACCAACAATTATATCATCATGTTTTGTCATGAAAAATACGGCAAATCTTGAAGATTGCAAAATAAAATAAGTTTAAAATCACATTGTGTTTGCATCATCATATATCAACATTATGAAGAAAAAATAATCATTATGTTTCATTTCACATCCATTGCATACATTTTGAAAAGCATAGAAAAGTGGAAATTCTAAACATCTAGAGTACACATGAGAGATAAGCCAAAGAGAGTCAACTCGGTTATAATAGAATGCCGAACCAAAAATTCTGTATATATCATAGTGGATCAAGTTTGTATACAATGTCATCATGTGCTAGGCATGGTAAAAACGCTTGCAATGAGCCGAAACATACAAAAAAATCGTATAGTGTCAAAAAAATGGTATCAAAGCAATAAAGGCTCAATGGCTTGTTAATCCCTATGGGATCCCTCAAATGGCATGTGACCACGGCTAGGGATCCTGTACGGCTACGATGGCAATGAGAATGGAATGAATGGTGTGAGTTCTCATGGTGGATTTTGCTGCCCATAGCCTCACTATGAGAATCGCTTTGCCTCATCGCGCTTGACGGTCTCATATCCAACCACTGTGGTATGAAGGGAAGACACTATCTCCATGACCTTCCAGATGGGAGTGAACACATCGATATGTTGGCCAACGGCTAAGGGATGACCTAAATCAGCAGTCAACTTGACTGGGTCTTCCCGGAGGGATCAACAAGGTATCTACACATACCCAATGAATGAGCTCTCGCCACTCATGTGCGGATGCTACAAAGGAAGAAAAGAAGAGATAATGAGCTAAGAGAAAATCACAAACGTAATTCAAGAGAATGCTAAACTAAACCTGTGAAAATCAATAAGAAAAAATAGAGAAGGGAGTATTGAACATACTTGGGTCTCTCGGGCATCCATGTGGGATCAATGGCTGCTATGGCGGAGGTGATGTTGGTGGCTTTAGAGCTTCACCGAATCTAAAGGAATGGTGTTGTCCCATCAAAAATCATTGTCTCCTCTAAGTGTCTCCTCTGAGACAAGAGTCTCTTTCTCCATGCTCACCTCCTCATGCACTACTCTGAGGATCTCTTGAGTGTCATGCCACTCAAGGTCACCTTTGTCAGCTACCTCCGAAAGTATTTCCCCCTCATCCTCCTTTCTGGCCGACTCCTCCTCTATATCGTCTCCCACCTCCTCCTCAGAGTGAGAGTCCAAATCAATTACGTGATCCTCCTCCGCACTATGAGCAGGATCCGACCCAATTTGAAGTAAAGGTGCTTGAGGAGCACCGGTTGCTCACCGAGCTCGAACTACATGCCAAACTACAATAAGCACACTAGGAGGAATAACTATCCGACCAAGATCCCCTCTAGGACCTCTTTGTGCCTCTTGAATAGTCATGTAAACAGAAGTCACTAGAGGAAGCATGACAGGATATAAAACACTGAATTGCTGGGGTACCCGGTCAAAGGGGTGAATCTCTAGTCTCGCGGCTCTATAGACTAGCTGAATCATGGAAGAGAAAGCTACCATCATCATGGTCTCCTCACCCCATATCCCTGCCATGTCCTGATAGGGTGTGGGGTTCATGTCAATTGTAGTCAGAGAGGCCACTGAATGATGTGGAGTCTAGAGAACTAACATGCATGTCCATCTAGCTTCTTACACATCCTTTGGATCTAATATGTATACCCCCTGTCATACAGGATGAAGCGCTCATAGAACCAACTCATGACTAGAGTGGGGTGGTTCAAGGAATGTCCCTATAATTTGACAACTCTATATAAATCATGGTATGTGGTCGTCATAATATCTTCTCCCCAAGCTTACTTACAACCATGAGCCTCGATATGTGCAATAATGGGGGCCCAACAGTAAAAAAGTGTATCTCCTTGCTTGTCCTCAATCAATCTTGAGGACATGATACACAAGATGGATCTCCAAAGGATAGGAATGGGAGCAGTAGCAATAAACCAAACCTTCATTCCCTCCGGTGAGCTAGAGGAGACAATAACATCTCCCATGTATGTGGCCTCTAACACATGGGAATGGGAAAGTGTTTCGATCCGCATCCCAGTAAGAGAATATGTCACATATAATATGACCTGGTAGGAGCAACATCGAGCACTCATGCTATCCACTGATACTTTCCCACCGCAAAATATCTATCTCACTGGGGTCGGTTGATCTAAAATCCTAGGGAGCCAATCGCACTCTCTCTCTCTACTCTAGCATATGTACTCCACCTCCTTTTGCATCCACCAAAACTTGAGAAAAGAGAAAGTTAGTAAAGCACATCACACAATAAGCTCATAAAAAACATAGTTAACTCTTAAAAATACAAAAAAAGTTAAGTTTTGAGCATGTTTTGATATTCTGTCTAGAACCGCCGCCCGGTGCGGGGGTGGCGCTTCCTGACTACCGTCTGCCGCTTGGTCGACGGTCCCCGTGACCACCACCTTGCTTTGGGAAACGGTCCTGAACCGACTTTCAAAACATACCCTTAACCCTAGAAAGGACCAAAAATGTTAAAATTTACCATTTTTGACAAAATAAAAGCATGCCCTATGGCACTCCCCCATAAAGACCTATTCAAGACAAGTAATTTTGAAAGTCTCCCCCCTAGGTGAAGTTTTCAACATTTAAACTTTTAGGGTACAAAATGAAAAAGAAGGAAATAACTAACCTGAGAGTGTGTTGGACGATCTCCAGCTCACAGAGGCATGATAATGATCTCAGCATGAACATATCAACTATATTCTCATCAAAAACGGTCACCATGAATTGAGAGCTCCAAATCAATCAAACAATCCAAATCAAAAATTCACAAATGAAATAGAAAATGAATTTGTTTTGATATATATATGATATTTCTAACTTCATTTTGAGTGTATGTGTTTACAGGGCTAGAGCATTGGCGGTATATTTCTACATCCCCGCACAAATGGTAAGTCCTCTTTTCATTTTAATTTAATGTTTATTTTTCGATGTTTTGTCTATCTGCACTTGAGTCTTTTTTTTCTTTTGTAGGTAGTGGGAGTTTGGGCGGTGAGATTTCGACACATGGGCATGTTAGGTATAGCTTCTAACTCCCCATTCGGGAACACCATACTCAAACTCTATGTTTTATGCCTCTTTCATGGCTAAGATACTTCTCCGAGGGGGTAATATGTATGCACATAAAATTGCATGTGCTACATTTTCAAGAAAATAGTTATAAAGGTCCCCAGTGATGATTCAAAATCATTTTAAGAAGGTGTTCAAGCTCTAAAAACCTATTCAAAGTATATATTTGTAGCCTAGATAGCCTTACTTATCTTTTCCTTGCATTTTTCCAGCTTCCCCATCATTTTGTACTTGTTTTGGCCTTCAGTGTCACGACCACCACCCTGCCTAGGGTGGTGGTCATGAAATTGCTGCCCTATGTAGGGTGGTGGTCCTGATCATTTTTCCAGAATCTTCATGTAAGAAATTGCATGTGATGATTCACTTAAGTTTATCTTTTGAACACTTCTGTGAGCCAAATTTACTAAAAATATCTTCGTTTTCTTGGTTCTCCTTGTTCCTTCTATTTTTAAATATATTTAATGAGTGGAACTACCTCTTCAATTCCTTGTGCATGAAGTAATATTCTATCATTTATTCCTATATATTCCATTTTGGTATTCAGGGAAAAGTCTTGAGAATTTTGTGTATCTTGCATTGTTGTGTTGCCATAATTTTGCTAGGAATTGCACAACCAAGTTCAAATCTCTTGTGCTATCTTTCTTCTACTAGCATTAAGTCCAGATTTCTTCCAAGCTACCATCTATCAAGTGCCATCCTCTTATTGTTGTTCTTTGAATTCCAAAATCCTTGGACTCACATGAACACTCAGAGAAAGAAAGTAAAAAACTGAGGGGATTGATACTCATACTACTGAATTTTCCAAAGATCTTGCTCCTCTAGGTTGGAGTTGTGTATTTGTTTTGTCAAATTTTCAATTGCATATAAAATACAATAGAGAAACAATTCATTTCAATTAGTCAGATAGTTGTAAGTAGATCAAATCAATAGGAAGTTTTCCCTTCAATATTACCAGGGAAGTTGTGGGTGAACAATAGCTCAAGTTAGATTCATGATTTGTTCTGCTATTCGAGGTAGGGTTGGAGATATTTTATTTAAATTAGAGTAGATCTTAGATTTAGATTCACACATCTACATAGATAGCTAGCTACATCCAACCATTTATTTGATTTTTAAAATTATTTATTAGACTAGATGCATTGTCTGAAAAGTTAGAAAAGCATAAAAATATTTATTTCCATAGATTAGTTTTTTTATTGCTTTGTTATGATATATTGAGAAAACACAAAAAATATAGTTTAGATTTCATTTGATAGTTAGTTTATTTACCAAAAATAAATCAATTCATTTTTCATGACCATTAATGGTCCATAGTGGGAAAAGACCTACCGTTATAATCCTCTATTTCCACAACCCCATGGGCTAGAGTTAATAATTGACATTGACACAAGTCTGCAATTAACAATCTTACACACACCCACCACATATGTAGAGAAAATAAAATATTTAGAGACCTTGAACACAACTGCTAATTAGGCCTATGACTTTTGGACTGCTCTTGGAAATAGGATTTGATTACATGCATCACCATACAAGGGCCTCAGCCTGAACGAGTCTTTGGTTGTGACCCATAGGTCCCACAACCCAATGAGACTACTATTCAATTAGATATCAACACTAGCCTATGCACATAGTTATTCATATGCTGATCGCTTCCACATGATATTATCATATAGCTTTCATTGTTGAATATAAAGCAACCGATGAGGCTAAGACTTTTTGGAAAATACCATAGAATCACTCTTAGTATCTATAGCTCCACTATATCTCTTGTCTCAATTTCCATGACCTTTCTGGAAATGCATATGAGGCACCTGCAGGTTACTTTCCACATGTTCTGCAACCAATCAATAGAATCTCGACTGAACTAGACATTGATTAGAGTCTCTAAGTAGCTATCATATCAGACCCTACCATCACACCCCTTTAGGTTAGGAGAGCATTCTTTGCCTTAGATTCACAGATTCCATTATTGCATGTCAAAGACATAAGGTTTATCAATTAGCTTTGTCATCACCATCACTTTCACTCTCGTTTCAATTCCACACCGGCTGTCTCGACACACGACCTTGGGAGGTCGGGTGCGAAGAAGGTCACATGTTGATTTTCTTTCGTATAGTTACCAAATCATCGTCGAAACTTGTTGAAACTTGTAAATAAATGTTGAAACTCTATCATGAGACTTTTTTTTTAAGTTAAAATTTTGGAAAAATAGTGTTTCTCTCTAATCCATATCTCTTTATCTCTCCTTTGTTAAGAAATGAAATAAATATGTGTCTCTAACCCTCTCCTTTTGAATAAAAATTATTATTATTATGTAAATGGAAAATTGAAAATCTTAATTATGCTAGATCTTGGTGGGTGCCATGTCAGTGATTTATTTTTAATTTTATGCTCACATGGTTTTGCAGATGCAACAAATATGGCGAATAGGCATGGTGTAATTCATTGTTTACTATTGTAATTTATATAGCTCATTCTAATATATATATATATATATATATATATATATATATATATATATATATATATATATATATATATATATATGTATGTATAATGTATTGTCATGTTACGTAAATGTTATATTTCAAATTTAGTAATATGTATGAGATGCTACTTTAAGGATACCTTGGGAAATGTGCATTTAATGATAGATGCAATTTTGATTCATATTTACGTAGCGTAAAAAGGTTGGATATATATGTGATAAACAAACTTAAATTTATTACCTTGTAATGCACTTCTAGTGTGTAATTGTTTAATAAATAATTAGCATTGTGTTCTAGACCTTAAAAATGAAATAAATAAATCTAAATAAAACCTTCAACACTAGTTTAAAACTTGTGCATATCTACCTTTCTCGCATGATCCCTCTTAGCACGAAGAAATTGAAACTTTTGCACTCGATGGAACTTCTAGTTTAAGTAAATAAAAGACCAGTTTGGAGTGTTATCATATCCAGAATGTTTAACGACATCGTCGTGAACCCGAAGGTCAAGAACGACATGGAAAAACTTTATCTAGATTAAGTAGAACTAACACTTAACATCCTATTTGACAACCAAGTCTTACGAAGTTAGATTTTAAATTTAAATTCATCATGGAATGAATTATTTGTGGGATTTATATGACATAATGGGGCTATTTTATAGTCATACTATGATTTAATCGCTTGTTAATTATCTCTTTCATTCCTCAAATTTAAATGTGTTACCTTTGTTAGTGGCAATTTAGCACCTTGGTCTTTTACGGAGACTTTATAGGGTAAATATGTTTTCACACCTTAATCTGATCTATAATATGGTGTAGATCCCTGAGTACAAATTGGAATTAAACTAAACCTTAGTTGATTAGGAGGTTAACTTGTGGGTAGAAAATTGTAAGTAACTCTTTGCAAACAAAATTGATTTGAAAGATGTTGACTTAAGAGAAACCAAGAAACTGGAAACTTGGTCCTATAATCCCTTGTTATGCCCTTTTATGACATTAAGAATAAAAGAAATTTCACATGTGGAATCGTGAAATGTGGAAACATGGGATCTTACCTTGAAAAAAATTACTTGTGGTTTGTGTGTAGTTATAATGCTTCCAATCATGTACTTCTTCAAGATGTTAGACAAGTACTTTCATAACTCTTTTTGTTATAAAGTGACACCAATAAGAGACCTAAGAAACAATGTAAATGAGATGAAAAAAACAAGAGTATATGTGATAATGGTTTAGGAAAAAAATTCACTTGAAGTCCTTATGGTTGATTTAAGCATTGAATTTTTTTAGAATGGATACAAATTGTTCTTGGTGGGACTAGGCATTTGAGCCAATATAGAGTCCACTAAAATTAGAATAAAATAAAAATTATGACGTGTAAATGCTAAATTGACTCAAACTAAATTTGGAACTAAAACAACCATAGCATGAGAAACAAACCTTTAACATAAGAACAAGTTATTGGGAGACTAATAATTTCTTAAAATTAAATTTAATTAACAAATTATCTATGGATAATTAATGGGATTTAATAAAGGAATCGATAGTGCATTATCCTTTAAATACTATTGCCTTTGTAAAGTAATGTAATTTACGATTCTAAAGTAGGAAATTTTAAAACTTAGGTGTTTAATTCTCTTGAAAAATATAAGGTAATACAATGGAAAACTAAATTTAATGAAGATGTAAAACATAAAATGGCCATGTCATATGTAGAGTATTCCCTCTAGTTTTTCTTACTGTAATTGGGTCATTGTCCTAGTTTATGTCATTGAGTATGACATTGATGGGTACCCTATGTTATCCTATTGTATGAGTGGGTTCATGTTTATGTAAGTGTCTTATGCATTGTTGATTTTCTCTACTTGGAGCCCTTGTGGTGTTGTGTAGTGAGAAATGTAATTCAAAAAATATATTCTGATATTTTTACTATTGTATTTGTGTGTGTAAAATGTGGGCATTACATTTGGTATCAAAGTGAAGGTTCATGCTCTTAAACCTCTGGGATGGATTTGAGTTATGATGATTCTACATGGTGTTGGTTTAGATGAGAAGAGTAAGGTGATATATGTTCTCATACGATGAGTGTTGTAATTGTGATGTTATGAACGCACGCATTGTACATGTCACTTAGTGCATATGTGTTATCATGTTGATGTTCTTTTAAATGAGAGTATCAGCTCTCCTTTTGTGGACTCAATGAGGATATCCTGTGTGATGTTCCTCTTTTTGTGTGTGAGAAGAATGTTATTGTAGATTCTTGAATGTTGGAGTGTTTGTTATTATGTGATATGAGGGTGTGTTGATTTGTTATATGAAAAGATTGGTGTACAATAAATTCAATTGTATCGCGACATCGCCTCCGTATTGCGATGAATCATGTGTGTCACCATGTTTGATTTCAACTGATTATAGATTGTAATGTTACTCATTATGTTCATCCTACGTATAATTTTTGTAATATGTCATGGTTCATGTTTTGAATTAGGGGCATATGGTGATCATATGACCCCTATTATGTTTCACTTTCACCTTGGGTGCATCATGATGAAACGTGATGTATCATAACTTGTGAAAGTAATGATTGTATATTACCCTATATATATACCACGCATAAGGTTCTATGGTTAATGTGCGTGAATGGACATTATGTTACTAATGTAGTTATGTGTTATGTTATGAACCTTACACTAGATGACCGTAAGGGAATAATCATTAAGAGTGTATGTGTGGAGAGAGGAGGTGTTGACTACATTTTCATAGTCTTGAGCCGAGTACAAGTGAAGAAGTTGAGTCTTATATATTTAGAAAACCCACTTCTATCTATTTAGTATACTTTGATTTTCCTTAGTATATTATGGATGCGCACCACCTTAGGCTCAACTTTTGCAAACTAGTGTCCCCTGCTCTTTCCTATTTGGGTTTTCCATCAAACAATCCAATGTGATTTTTATTAGGTTGACCCTTGTGGGAGTATGGATGGATGATTCAAGAAGTGATTATGATAGGTGTATTATTTGGTATGTTAGTTTGCGAGCTGAGGCTCGATATCCAAGTATCGAGAAAATCGACGAGTTTCCCTTTGGTGGCCGTATGAGGCCACATAGTGATTGTAATGTGTTATTTCTCTATATGTATTTTATTTGTAAATTGATCATTATCTCTTTTATTGGCATAACCAATATTATTCTTAATTGATGTGTTCTTATATTTTGGGCATTTTATTTTGTTTTTGCACTAACATGTGGATTTTGCACTAAATACGACTATTAGCCATTTGGTTTGCTTAGCTTTAAATTTGTGTTTCAATTTAAATTTATTTTTAATAGCCTAGCCCAAGGATTGATATTTTTTCCACTTGCAATTTGAAACGGATTGTATGATGTTTCTAATGTTGTAATATGTTGGAATAGGGTCATGGGATTCACCATGGATTGGTTGAACGTATAGGACCCATTTCATTGTATGAGGGTACACCCTAAGGAGTTATATATAACTATTGGGTTGTGGAACTTAAAGTTATTATGTCACTTGTGTTAGGGGTGTCTAGATTCTATGTGCCTAGGGCCATAGGGTGGCCAACCTATTTGAGGGAGGCATAAGAGACTTGAGGGAGGCATAAGAGACTTGAGGGAGACATAAAATATTTGAGGGAGGGATAAGATATTTGTGTGTGTGTGTGATTGACGATTTGGGAGGTATATGGATTTTTTTTGAGATGTTTTGGGAGGTATATGAAGTTTTTCATACATTGGGAGGTATATGGAGATGTTTAGTGATTTTTTTAGAGGAGTAAGGAGTTGGTGTTATGATTTATGTATTCACATGTGATTCTAGTTACATTTTGTGATGTTGAGGATTGATGCTCATCCTTGTTGGTATGATGTTGTTACCATCTTGACATTATGTAAAGTACGCTTATTGTCCCAATTTATATGAAACCTTTATATGTGTACCTGTTGGGAATTCCATGTTGTAGTAGTCTACTTATGTTATGAGTACTATTGTGTTGGGTGCATCTATAATAAGTACTATGTTGTGAGGGATATGTATGTTCTTTCCATGGTTTGGTTGAGTTCTTGTGATGTGATATAGTTGTGAAGGTACATATCATGATGTCTTGTGAACCATTAGTGTTGTGTTTCAACTCGTTGTTCTTTTGTGATGTCGCTTTCTATTGGGCACCCACAAAAACAAACAAAATAATATCTTAAAATAATGAAATATTAAGATCCTAAGATTAGTAAATACTATTAAGGGAAAATAGTAAATATAAAATTGGTAATGATGAAAATCGAACTACCAATCTTCATAGAAGATTAAAATTTAATAAATTTTTGAAATTAATTTGCTTCCTTGTGGTCACATTCTACCAAATCATTGTCTTGTAAAATAACATGTGTCATTTTTTACTTTCTTACCTACGTATCCTTCATGCTTCATTGTTTTTTCACATTAAGGATGATGTTATTATAAGGGGTGGGATATATAGTTCCCCACAAAAATCAAATCTAAAATAAATTAAAATTACCAAAATTTTAGCAAATTTTGTGAGATTTCAAACACTAGTGGTTAAGGGGAAGGAGTCAGCTTTTCGGTGGAGCAGGTGGCCTACAACTTGTCATTTTCCTTATCTAATAAGGCACTTTATTTACAATCCAATGCATAAAACAATGTTAATATTGTAAACTTAGAAGTAATTAGATAGTTACATAAGGTCGGTTCATTGTGCTAGTTGGAAATAATGGGTTACCTCTCAAGCATTCAATCCAACAACCAAAAAGGTATTCAACATGTCTTCTAACCCGACAGTTGACCCATGCGAAAAAACTCTAATTAATGCAACAAACTTATCTTCAACCCGATCAGTTTACTTATGCCCACGTACTCGCGGCCTATCCCAAAAGTTGAATGTTAGAACGAGGAATGGACATCCATATAAGCATAAAAGATATAGGAATTTTATCATATTTTTAGTTGCAAGTGCTCCGGAAGATATGTATGCAAGTGTGGAAGAATGCACTTCACATGGGAACTATTGGCTGAATGGCTAACACAAATGTGGCCTTGTGGACTGCAATGATTTTAGGATGTACAGAAAATGGGTTTGTTAAAAGGCTTAGAATCTTTCCAACAAATACAATTGGTAGGTGTAAATCTAAATCCCATGAATTTTCCCCGACTCCTCCCTACATTTGCAAAATACTATCTCTGTAATAGGTGGACATCCAATATAGCTTAGATAAAGGAATTTTGTTAGACATTGTAGTTGCAAATTCTCTAATACACAAGGATGTAGAATGTGGGTATTCTTGTTTTGAGAAATTTTTATGTGTTTCAAGCATACCTATTTTAAGAAAAAACTAGTGGATTTTTATATTTTGAGCGTTGTCGATTCTTGTTTGAGCGCATTGCAATCAGGATCCCTTGTTTGATATTTACCCTCACATGGTTGGTTTTCTCTCATAATTGTAAATCAAAATATATGGATGGCTCATTCTGCTATTCATTACTATCATGCCCTTCTAAACCAACCTCATTTTTAATCGAAGACACTAATTTTCAATCCTGTAATAAAGTTTTATGCTTTACAAATCCTCAACCAATTTCTCTTGGCCTGAAAACATTCAGAAGGGGTTTCCAAGGAAGGAATTCGATGGTTTCTCATACACGCTTATCAATTCCAAATGTAAAAGGATTAGGTGTGGTACTTTGTTTGGCCAAATGCCCTTAAGGAAATTTCCATATTTGTAGCAAGGTTAGAACACAAAATGGGAACCTCGATTTAGTGCATGCACACCCATAAAATAATAATGAAAAGTCATGATTCTGTGGTATTGTAATTGTTAATAACGTGACCACAAAATAACTGTATATGAAACTGATAAATTCATCTTTTCCACCACAACTATACACTCAATGTGTGTGAAAATAAGAGCTCCAAATATAATATTTTCTTCAATGAAAGGATAGTGGAAAAAGTGTATTTAACATCTCTACAACAGTGTGTGTATACCCTATTCCATGTCGATGAGATAAACTTGATATGATTATCATGATTATGAAATAAGTAGCCAAGAAATTATATGATGGTTATGGGAAAACCACTGTCAAAAAGGTTTCTTGATACACCTCTGGCATAAAATTTGAATAAAATGCAATGGTGGAATGTTGATGCATGCAATCATTTGAAGAAATTCCTAATTAAGATGCAAAATTGAGTACCACAATTTTGACATGTTTCATTCCTTCAGGCATGGTTCGTATCTCTTTATCTTTCATAATTCATGTTATTTAGTTTTTCATTTGTAATGAAAATAAAATTTTAAACCATAGGATTATCGTCCAGTTGATTGTTTTAAATAAAATTGTTTTGAAAATAATAAAATATTATATCGTAACTTACGAAATTCTAGATTCATTAGTAGACAACCATGAAATCAAACCCTAATTTTTAGATGATCTAACAAACTTCTTGACAAAAATAAATTGCTACAGTACTTTTTTTACTAACATGTTGAAGTTGAGCTCCTATAAATTTTTTTTCTGCTCCTTTTTAAAACAAATAAATCATGATTTTCAGAGACTTGCAAAATGATCTTCGTAAATCCATAAAATAAATGTTAATTTTATTTCTTGTTCCTTGTTAGGTGAGGAGTCACTTCAAATATTAGTTTTACCTCGATTGATGATCTATTCTCTTTTGAAGCTCCTTTAGGAGCCCCGTTAACTCGTTTTACAATTTTAGGAAGCTGTTATAAAACTGAAAAGTTCACTTTCATTTTTGACAACCGTTTGATCCCTTAAGAACGAAATGCCTATCCACCTTTGCAAACCTCTATTATTTTTAGTATAAATTTTTTTCTACCTTCATTTTAGAGAAAAACTACTATATATTTTGGGAAAGGCATGTTTTAGGCCTCTCGGTTATAGTTTGACTAGGACAAATTGGACCAATTATGACCATTGTCTCTGAAAACCTTATCGCAGTTTGAAGACTATTTTCCCCTTCTCACCCGATTAACTTTAATGAATTCTCTATATATAGAGGAACTTGCAGGAAATTTCTCATGGCAAGTTCATCCATTGAACATTATTTTTGACATGGTTTTCTCAACCCTTGAGTTAAATTTTGATCATTTGCAACTAGGCCAATTATGACCGATGGCATCAAAATATTAACCTCCAGTTGTAAACCATTTTCTAGTTCTAAATTCCGTCAATTATTGTGAAACTTTTGTGTATAGGAGGACACGTAGAAATTTACCCGTGGCATTTTTTCTCATTGGAAGATTCCGTTTGAGAGTGGTTTCTTATACTCAAAGTCTAAATTGAATATTTTTACAACTACCAAGAAAATGTAAATAGAAAGTCGGAGGACCTCACAAAGTTACCAAACCATTGTGGGAACTTGTAAATAATCATTTGAAACTCTATCATGATACTCATTTGAAATTGAACTTTTGGCAAAATAGTGTGTCTCTCTCTTCCCTATCTCTCTCTCTCTTTCATTGGTTAAGAAATGAAGTGAAATGAAATGAAATAAATATGTGTCTCTAACCCTCTCCTTTTGAATCCAAATTATTATTATGTAAATGGAACACTAAAAATGTTAATTATTCTAGATTTAGGTGGGTGCCAAGTCAGCTATTTATCATTGATTTCATGCTCACATGGTTTTGCAGGATGCAAGAAAGATGGCAAAAAAATGTGGTGTAATTCATTGTTTACAATTGTAATTTATATATGTCATTGTAAAATGTATATATGTATAATGTATTGTCATGTTACATAAAAGTTATATTTGAAATTTGGTAATATATATGAGATGCTAGTTTTAGGGATGCCTTGGGAAATGTGCATTTAATTATAGTTGCAATTTTGATTCATATTTATGTATGGTAAAATGGTTGGATATATATATATTAAACAAAATTGAATTTATTACCTTGTAGTGCACTTCCAGTGTGCAATTGTTGATTAAATAATTGGAATTGTGTTCCTTACAATAAAAATATAATAAATAAATCTAAATAAAACAGTAAACCATAGTTTAAAATTTGTGCCTATCTTTCTTTCTCACATGATCCTTCTTAGCATAGAAGAAATTTAAACCGTAGAATGAACTTAAAATATTTCACTCGATGGAACCTTCCAGTTTAAGTAAATAAAATCCCAATTTTGAGTGTCTTAATAGCTGTATGTGTTTAACGACATAGTCATGAACCCAATGGTTAGGAACGAGGTGGAAAAACTTTATCTGTAGTAAGTAGAACTAACACTTCCTTAGTATCCTAGTGGACTACAGAGTCTTAAAAATTTAGATCTAGAATTTAAATTCATCATCGGATGAATTCTTTGTTGGACCCAAATGACACAATAGGACTCTACCAAATAGTGGTACTATGAATTAAACTCTTATTAATGATCTCTTTCGTTCCTCACTACTAAATGTGTTACCTTGGTTAGTGGAAATGTACTACCTTGGTCCTTTACAGAGGATTTATAGGGTAAATATGTTTTCACACCTTAATATGATTTATAATAGGGCACAAAGCCTTGATTGAAAATTGGAATTAAACTAAACCTTAGTTGATTAGGAGGTTAACTTGTGGTTAGAAAATTGGAAGTAACTTTTTGCTAATAAAGTTGATTTGAAAGATGTGGACTTAAGAGAAACCAAGAAACCGAAACTTGGTGCCGTAATCCCTTGTTATGCCATTTTATGACATTAACAATAAAATAAATTTAACATGAAAAATCATGAAATGCGGAAACATGGGATCTTACCTTGAAAACAAATCACTTGTGGTTCATGTGTAGTTAAAATTCTTCCAATCATGTAATTATTCAAGATGTTAGACAAGTACTTTCATAAATCCTTTTTTTATAAAGTGACTATTATCTCTCAAAAGTGCACCCTGTAGAGAGATTGCCACAGGTGTTCTAAGCTTACAAATTTTGTCTCTCTCTTTAATAGATATAATGGAAACACCTCAGGTCTATGGGTATACCTATCGGTTCCTTATTGATGTATCCTAAACTAATTTTTTGGGGTTTAAGGGTAAAATATGACTATAAAATGAAATTAAAACTGAGGTGATACACCAAAATTGTATGAGGTCTTTGACTGAGTACATGCACAATTGATATGGAATTAATTTCTAATGCACAGGACAACAATTTTCTAAAGATAATTAAGGGTAAACACTTTGATGTATTGAGGGATAGAATCACAACAATACTACTAAGTTACACATACACATTAATATCATGCAGAAATTACTAAATTTGTAATAGGGTAAGATGATTAATTAGGGAATTCAACATTCACAAGATTAATGGAAACATACACAAGACTGCAAATAATTGGAAAGGTAGAAAATACTTCACATTCAAAGGGAAAAACTGGCAGAAAATTGCTTCAGCACTCCTGTATCTAAAAATTCCTCCTTGTGCTTTTCCAAGGCACACAATATATAGCAAAATTGATTCACCCACCCTTCCTAAAAATAAACTGAGGCTGTACTCACCCATGCATCCTATTTTTATCCTTTATTTAATAATAAATAAAGGAATAAAATAAAGAAAACTAGTACAAAGAGGCATTAATAGCCTTTGATTACATACAATCAAACTGAAGTTGACTGTTCTATTTTTAAGAAAAACATGGGTGAATAATTTGCTAATAATAAATCTTTCTTGATGAGCAAGTATCATCTTAGTGCATGCAAATTATGTCCTCTTGTTGATTTGTCCATTTGTGAAGGCATGCAAAAATAATCTTGTGAGTGAGAAAAATAAATTACATTAATTGCAATACTTTGCAAAATAATTCATCCAAACATCTATCTTATTGGGACCACCTTTGTTTCTGATGTTGACACTTGTTCTGTCTTCTTGTGGTCACATGGATAACACATTGTGAATCATCTCCAACCTTCCCACTAGTGGGGACCACCTTTTCACATGACCACTAGCCTCAATTTTTCTTTGGACACCTTTGTGGACTTAGCACATTATTGGTTTTGAAATAAGATAAGGGGAAACTTTTAATAAGGAACCATAATACATTCAGCCACCTTTGAATTAATACATGGGTCTCTTAGATGCTATGGTTTGAATAATAATCACTATTTGATTATTCGGCCCCTTTGATTAATCAATTATGGAAAATGGGGAAAAGGTAAAGCTTACTTTTTGGTGATCATTATCCAAATGTGTATGTTAAGACCTTACTCGGTCAATGCAATGATTTTTTTGAATGACAATGACGTGGGCTGGCCCCCTTCTATGGTGACTCACCCCTTGGAAACTTTGTCGGTGGCATGGTTAACTCAAGTCGAGTTTGCTTTGGTATTTTTGAACTTTTCTTAGCCTTTTGATCTAGTACTTGTTTCTTCTCCACCGTGGATCTTTTAACTCTAATTGGCATAGCGGTTGGATTTTTGACCCTCGGTTAGGGTTTCTGACCTAGCATTTAATGTGGCACTGTCATCGTAACCATGGTGGTTCGCATTGATTTTGGGGATCATTTCTCATCCTTTGATCTCTGCATGGCTTGATCTCTGAGTGTTGGTTTCTAACTCTTGATTGAGTTAGGTTGTACTGGAGTTAGTTGAGTGGGTTAAAAAACCCCGAGCTCTATCCTTTGGTCATTATTTTTCTCAAGAGAGAGGCAAATCCTCGACAAAATCACTCCAAGTTCATGTTGATAATATTTCAAGCTCAGCCTTTCCTATGGATCGGTATTACAAAGCTTTCCTTCATTTGCATTTCGTGGTTAATCACTATCGAACTCAGAATTGTGTTACTTTGGGTCTTGAGCAAGTTTTCTTTCAAACAACCACCATTGTTGTGAACTTTGAGCTTGGTTTTAAGGTTTGTTTGATTACACATTGATTATTTCCAAGCTCTGCAACTTCTATAACCACCAATAATGATTAGTTGAGCTTGAAATTTGTTGTTTTGAGGCACTGCAAGATTATGAGGCTCAAATACTTGCACTTCCTTGTCATTCTGAGTCTGTTATTGGCCTCTGTGGAGGATTTTTGTGTTTGACTTCCTTTTTTGTTGTAATATCTCTGTTAGAGCTTTGTTGGAAGTTCTTCAAGCTACTTATTGGCTTTCTTCAAGGTGGTCACCTTTTCTATGGGTTCGAGCTCAGATAATCATCTTTGTGAAGCCCTTATGCATATATCTTTTGTCTTTCACTCTATTTGAGCTTTCTAAGCAAGGTGGTTATGGGTGCTCACTGCCATTGTCATGATCTTCAAACTTGATACCATGTTATGTGCATTATTGTTCGATGAGGGAATGGTAATTCTTTGACCCCCTAAGTATTGTTGTTGCTTTTTTGTTGCCATTTCGAATTCAATATTTTGATATTTAGCTCCTTCTTTGCATATTTTATGATCTCCTGGAATGACCTTGGTCTCTGAGCTAAAACCCGTTCTGGGTCCTTAGTTTTGGTCTTGATCTGATCACCATTCGAGGGTTTTTCTCAACTTTAATTTAATCAGTAAGTCCTTGTTTCTTACTCTGATTTTTCTATCCATTAATGGGTTTTGCGATTAAAACTAGAAACTGTAATTTTCTCTCTTGGATCTGCAACTTGAAACTGATTTTCAATGGGAATGTTGACTTCTGAAAGAAAAATTTGAAACTCTCTTTAGCCTGGATGTGCATGTAATTTTGATTCAAGGTTTTCTGTCTAATTTTGTAATTTGAATGCTAGAGGGTATTCCTTTTTCTCTGCTTTTCTTGAAATGACGATAGATTTGAGTCCTTATGATTTCCATCTAGCTTACTTTGCAGATTTTTGTTAATACTTCAAATCTTCTTGTATTATACATGGTATTCATGATTTGGTTTTGTCTTGCTAGATTTGGTCTCATAAGGTGAGTTGTGATTTGATTTCTTGTGACCCAGATTTGGGTATTCATATTTTCCTCTGATGAAGAATGGATATTACTTTCTAGTCGCTATTATTTGAATCAAAGTTATAGTTTTGTCTGAATCTCCATCTGGGTACAATGCGGAACCATTCAGAAGGTTACCAAACTCTGATTTTCATGTCTTGAACATATTCATGTTCTGAGGTTTTGTATTTGTTTGCTATTGATAAGGGTATCTGATGCTACCTAATTTTCTACTTGATGTAGTGGTGTTTGATGCTCTGAGCCTATGTTTTATTTCATGTTGAAACTCCTTGAAAATATCTGAATCTAGATTTTATCATTTAGCTTGCAACTTCCTATTTTGTTCATTCATGCAATGCTTATCTCCTTTCAATGGTTGTCCTAGCTCTCCCTGACTGCTATAGCATTTGAGAATTTGTGTTTTCTCCTTCAGTTGGCTGTAATAAGCTCGGTCCTTATCATTTTTTTGGCACTATTTGTGACCCTAGTGAGTTGGACTTGTACTTCAACTATATTTACATCATGCTTTTGGAAATGATACTCTACATTCTCCCATGAGAGGAGTTAATTTTGATGCATAACTCAGATTTTACTTTTGTACTTTCTTAAATGAGCTCATCATTTACACAGAGATATTTATTTTGATTTTTTGGTGACTCAAGTCTAGGTATTTTATTATTTTTCTCTAAAAATACACCTTGATAAGATACACCTAATTGTATATCTGAGACCTGTGCTTCTCATTGACTACTTTATTTGGTATCAATTCCTAGTATCCTACTTCTAAAACTCAAGCTTTCACTTGATGATGCCTCAGTACTTGGTTGTACTACTCTATTCTTGACTGAGAGTTGTTTCTTTGTGTTTTCTCCTTGTACTTTGTTTAAGATGAGATCTTGAGCTTTACTTCAATGTGGTCCCCATTAGTAGGTTCTTTCTGAGCTCTAACTTTGGAGCATGTAGTTTGGTTTCTTATTCGCTTAGTCGACCTTGAGCATCTGAAACCCTGAACTGGAAATGTCTAGAAGTTCCTGTATTATGCTCTGTTATCCTTGTAATTGAGGACTCTGTACTATGTGGCTCTTTTTGTATTTGATTCTGAAAGTAAAGTATTGGTACGTTGATTGTTTCTCTATTCCATGAGATCTTTGTACCTTGTATGTGGCCTTTTGGAAGTTGTAAATAGTTTCTCATTCTTACTTCACTTGAAAAATGTAATTAAAAATGGCTAAACTTTGTAATATTATCTTAAAACTTCATTTTATTCAATTGTTAAGCTAGAATGAAAGATCCAAAGTTCTTCAATTTGATGACTAAAAGTGTAGTCCATTTCTTTTCTTAAAATACTACATTTAATCTTCATTACAACTTTAGTATGTGTTGGTATCCAAATTTGTTCTCCTTTAAAGCCAAGAAGTAACACAGATTGGACATGGAGCTTAGAGACACATAGATCATAGTGTTTGTCATTTTGTATCCGGGGATGAGATCTAATTGGCCCTTTGTTACTCAGATTTGTGGAGATATGGATAACACCTTTAAGAGGATTTGACCTGTCCTCACTACTTTAGGTCGTGCCTCTTCAACTAGAGTGAGAGGACCGTCGGTGTAATTTTTGTTTGATGAAAGAGATGGAGATATCCTTCATTTGGAAAATTTTTATGAAGAAAACCTTGGGAGTTCACAATAATGAACAACTCAACAACATAAAACTTGAATGCTTAAGAAGTTCCTTTAACCGGAAGGTATGCTTTGAATGGAGGCCCAAATCAACACATTTTGACATAATATTTGAGACTCTAACATGAAGGCTTGAATTGAAAGACTCAATTAAACACTAAAGTCTCTGATCAATGATGCCTAAGGTACACCCAAAGACTTATAGACAATATTTATCAACAAATGACAATGAATTGATTTTAAATTTTTTTATCTCATCCAAGATGAAGGATCTTCTTGAAATGAAATTACAAATACCATTAAACTATCATAGGGATGAGATCCTATTTGATTTCACAAATATTTCAATGTAAGATTGCAATAGGAACAAAAGAAACTATTTAGACATTCTGAAAAAAAGCGCAGACACAAATTAATTTCAAAATTACTTAGATTCAATAGTAGGGGAAAGATTTTAGAGAAATAGCAATTGCTTTCTGCAATGGCTATACATTTTCAACTAACTTGACATGATAGAAAATATAACACAAAATAAAATAACAGGTTATCTCAACTTTGGTCTCTCACGAAGATGGATTTCTCAAATTTTCTCCTAAGAATTCAACCTTCGACCATTTGTAAGAGTATTATCTTTACATTTATACATTTTACTCACTCAATTTTCCCCCCAAAAAGAAAGAATATTTGAGCAACCTTTTCTTGTTAACCATTTGTTTCAGAAAATGATGTTTAACAAATTTAGATCCGAAAGCTACCAAGATGCCATGCCACAACTTTTTGGAAATCCTTCTAATCATTTTGATTATGTCATGTGAGAAATCCACCTTTTAATCATTTTATGGAGACTCTACACATCTAAATATGACATGTAATCCTTTTCAATCTCGAGGCAACACCTTTTTCATCTTTTGTGCCAGCACTTTCATCATTTCATCCCTTTTCCTTCTCTTTCCTTTGCAATTATGACCTGCATCCATTTCCTCTAGTAATTCCCATTTTTACAAGTGCCTAAGTAATTCCCTCTTCAAAACATTGACGTTAACAATCCTTTAACTCACAATTTAAGATTTGAATCCATTCAATGGATCCTTACATATGGAGATAACAAGGAATTTCATCAAATAATGATGAAAAATAGTGCATATTCATGTCTCCGAGAAAGTCTTGGAGGAAAAATAGGTGAAATGCACATCAATAGTTGATTCTTCCCCTTATCCACTTTATATCATAGTCATCCACGTGTTTCCTTAGTGCAACTGCAAAGGATATTTATAGAAGAAATTCCCAAACAAGTGTGAGCCTTCCATGTGCCCTAGGCCCAAGAAAAATGCCTTTTTGCCTTTGAAAAGTATTAGTGTAAAAATGGAGCTAGCGGAAGCCTCCATTTGTGTTAATGGTGCATTTTGAGATGGTCCCCAATAGGAGAGACCCCAAAAATCACGGGCACAACACGTGTCTCGATCTAGTAGATTTTGTTAAAAAAATTGAAGGTTCAGCTGAAAGGCACCATGTGTCTAGGGTCCGAGACATTTTTCTTTGGCCATTGAAAAGTACAAGAAAAAGGGAAGAGTGAGTAGAAGCCTCCAAGTGTCCTCCTGGCACTTCTTCAAAATAAAACTTAGAGGCTAGTCCCCAAATAGGCATAGTCACTCCACATTTCCTAGGCCCTTTAGAAAGTTGCTTGAAAAGTCTAAGCATAGGAAGACCCGACGGAAGCCTCCACGTGTCTTCATTGTGCAAATTCGAGATGGTGCCTGAGAGTGGAGACCCTGAATAAGCGCAGACTCACCACATGTCCCAGGCCTTAGAAAATTGCTTTGAAAAGTTTAAGTAAAAAGTGGAGTTGGCGGAATCCTCCACATCTCTCCATGTCGTAATTGTTAAGGTGGGACCCTGAGGCGGATCCTCAAATGAGTGCCAACCCTCAACGTTTACATGGCCCACCAAAACTGTACCGACTACATGAATAATTTTTCTAAGTCTTAGTAAAGAAATGTAAACCTCCACGTGTCCCCCACACTGCTCAGAAGGCCAAACCAAAATGTGAACTTTTAAATGAGCATCATTCCTCCACGTGCACAAGTTTTGGGTTGAAGTGAGTCCTAGATTTTTTTAAGTCCCCCGCCAAGCCGCATCCAAGAAAAAAGGGCCACATTTCCACTAATGCTAAGATGTAAATTTGAGCCCCGAAAAATGTAATCTTTCTTGAGTCTTTCTTCAAGGATAGAGAATTTGGAAATTTTATAAGGCTCAAATATGATCCTCGAAGATATAACCAATCACGTTTCCTCGATATTTGGGACAAAATGATAGGGACAACAAAATGTGACTGTGGAAAATGGAAGAAAAGGAAAAATCGAGTTTTATGCCCAAGTTATAGACTCTTTCAGATGGACAGAGGAACGAAAAACAAATTTTGGACCTTTAAGTGATCCTCAACCAAGGAAGGGACTGATCATGGTAACCAAATGGAGGAAAAGTCTTCAAACACCAACATAGGGATATAGAAAACATGATAGAGGTCGTAAACCGAGTAATTTCAACAAAAAAGGGGTGAGACTAATTTGAGCACAGACAAAGATGTATGCTAGAAAATTTAAAATATCCATTTTTCATGGCGAATCCTTGCCAAAATTTTCCTAGATTTCCTTCTTTAATTTTTGTTTCACTTGTAATAGATGTACTTTCTGATTTAGAAAACATAATGTATCACTTTTCTATTGAAGTTGATTTGTTGTTGGAAAATGAAACATAATAATTGTTATCTTGATCATGGCATGCTTTTCTACTTTATGTATCACTTATTTGATTTACATATAGCTTTTAAAGCATGTATTAGTTAAAAATAGCATGATGGAAAGATGTGAATGTCCATTTTGAATGGTGAAGCCCTGTCAAAATTTTCCCAGAATTCTTTCTCATTCTGTTTCAGTTGTAATCTTATCTTTCCAGCTTAAACTTTAGCCTTTAAACTCTAACTCTTCTTCTTTATTTGTAATATGGAACATGTACTTTTATCTTCTAGTATCTCCATTGTTCTATACTGCAACTTCTTTTATTTCTAGAATATCATTGAAATTTGAGTTGCATTCTTCCTTCATTCCATCATGTACTTATGACTCATCTGCTTCATGTACCATAGGATAGAAGTTATTAAACTCGTGATCTTTATCCATAGTGAAGAATGTAAGACATGATTTATTTATTCTTAGCTATAACCTGTACTGCACACTTGAGAAAACAGTTAGAAAATATTTAGGATTTTTGGCCTCTCTTATGTCCATGTTTTTATTTTCTTGTTTATTTATTTCTGAGAGAGTAAATCATGTATACTTGTTTGATCTTCAAGTAATCTATATCTCCTATTATTAGAGATCCATGTGCACTGATTAGGACAGTATAAGAATATGGATTGTACCCTAAGCTCATAAACTGATAGTTTTCTCTTTTTTGTTTTTAGGTATAGTGCTCTCAGCAATGAAGATGCATCAACCGAAGGAAAAACCTCAAGGAAATGATGGGTTCACTTATACTCCTTTATTTTCTCTTTCAAACATGTGTACCTCTTATTCCAATAGTTGTACTTTACTTTCTAGTTACATCCCACGATTGTGTGGGAACATTTGAAATTCCTTATGAATAAAGCATTGAATTGTGAAATTGAGTTGTGTATTTCTTTCTGCATTTCTTATTTCTAATATGGATTGTATGATGAACTAAACAACACAATAATATAATTGAATGTCTTAATCATGAAGGAAAGAACATTAAAGAATACCTATAACATCCAATAATGAACTCTAATTTTTGTAATCTGCAGTCTTGATTGCTGCTTCAAAACCTAACACTTCATCTATTCTGCAATTCGGTGTCTTCATCAAGACAACACAGCTGTCCTTCGGGGCCTTGTGTTCTTTTACTAAAGATAGCATGAAATTACAGGATATGTGATCTACTATGTTTTGTAACAACACACATAGCTGCATATTTCATGTAATCTTTAATTAATTCAACAATAATAATTTTGTTTGAAAGAAACTCCCCTAGCTTAGGTATACTTCACCAATGCTATCCATCGTAAAAAGTTTCGAGTTGCCCATTTTTGCACAAGTGTAAAAATTGTCAACAATGACACTAATAAGAGACCTTACAAACAATGTAAACAAGATGAAAAAAACAAGAGTATATGTGATAATGGTTTAAGAAAAAAATTTCTCTTGAAATCCTTATGGTAAATTTAACCATTGACTTATTAATAAGAATGGATACAAATTTATATTGGTGAGACTAGGCATTTGGGTCAATATAGAGTCCACTAAAAATAAAATAAAATAAAAATTATCACGTGTAAATGCTAAATTGACTCAAACTAAATATGGAACTAAAACAACCATAACATGAGAAACAAAATTTTAACGTAAGAATGAGTTATTGGGACACTCATATTTACTTAAAATAGAATTTAATTAACAAATTATCTATGGATAATTAATGGGACTCGATAAAGGAATAAATTGTGCATTCTCCTCTAAACACTATTGCCTTGCAAAGTATAGTTATTGAAGATTGTAAAAAGAATTTTTAACCGTATGTGTTTAATTCTTTTGAAAACTATAAGGTCATATAATGGAAACCGAAATTTGATGAAGACTTAAATCATAAAATGGCCATGGTCCTGGAGTATTCCTATAAGTGTTTCTTACTATAATTGGGTTATTGTCTGGTTTATGTCCTTGAGTATGACATTAATGGATACCCTATGTTATCTTATTGTATGAATGGGTTCATGTTTATGTAAGTTTATTATCTTTTTTTGAGCTTCTCTACTTGAAGCCCTTGTGGTGTTGTGTAGTGAGAAATGTAATTGAAAGAACATTAATCGACATTTTTACTGTTGTATTTGTATGTGTAAAATGTGGGCGTTACACCCACAACCAAACATGCAAAAAAAATTAAAGAATAATTCTTTATTTACCTCATTATACTACAGGAAAAAAGTAAGAGGTATGAATCGTACCTAAAATAATGAATCCACCTTCAAACACAACAAGCTCCCCAAGCTCCAAGGTTTCTCCAATTCTCCTAGTAAAAATGACAACAAAAAGTTTATACCCCTATCCATGAGGAGGTATAAAAATTAGAACCAAAAAAATCCTCATAAATGAGAGGGTGACATGTGTCACCCATCTTATCATCCAACATTATATTTCAAAATCCTAATAAAATATAAGATAAAACAATTTTAGGAAGTAGTCTCCCAAATTTCCTAAAAATCCATTAAGCCAAACACACTCAAACTTTTCAGAAATTGAAAAAACCAACCATACATACAAGATGGTGACATATGAGGGGTCATATGGGACATAAAATCCCATTTTACCTTGATAATATACTCCCTACCCATAGCTAGGGTCGAAGGGGCTCATATCCATGTAAGGGAAACCCCAAGGTGAAAAGAGGCCCTTAAAATTTCTGCATTTAGAAAAACTTCGTCTTTGGGTAAACCGGATCAAAATAAGAGATGGTGGGGCCCACCCAAATTTTAATTAGGTGGTCCCAAACAAATTTAAAAAAATTAACATAAAAATCTCTAATGCATGTGGGGACCATTATGTCCCTAAACTAGTTTATCACAAGACTAAACAAGTTACAATTACGAATCTCCAAAGGTGTCCAAACATGAATATTCCACAAAAAAAAAAAAAGGATGCACAATATCATACATGGCTAAAGGACCTTTTGTAGTCAACCTCTTGTAGAATTTGAGGTGCAACTCTCAAATCCACATTCTCCTTTGTGCCCTATAATCTACACACTCAGTTCACACATTAAACATACCTTTTTGATAAATAACACATCAATGAAATAATCAAACATAAAAAAGAAAACCAATCATAGATAATAATTCTAATTATACAAAATCAATAATTCTTTCACTTATAATTAACAATCCAAATCTAGAAAGAAAACCAAATCCAAATGACATAACCGTCTAAAATGTCAAATATGTTTCGTAGTAGATCAAAACATAGAATTTATCCAAGTTATTCCATGATAACATCCAAAGTAGAATCTTCATAATTAATGGTCACAATATGAAATAGATTCATCAATTTCTACATGATATATCTAGGAAAATCAATCTAAGTTGCATCCTTCTAATATCCATAATAGCGCGGGTAAAATAAACTATTAATATGTATCACAACATTCTATCGGGCACAATGTGCCTCAAACACAACCTATGTCACAAGAGTAATTTTATGACAAAACCATATAATTATTAAATAATATTATATCAATATCAATAATCCATAATGAACCCACATATTATTCAAATAGTGCTAAATCAATATCTCCAATCTAATAAAATAAATGAATCAATAAATGTAACAATACAAGAAAGGGGTGGGCTCTACATCCCGCTCTTCTAAGATTATACTTCCTCCCGGAAGTCACTTGATGAGATAGGGATATGACCTCACGAGGTATTGTGTCATATCTTGTGGTTTTTAGTCACAACAAGCATGTCTCGCCAATTCGAAATTGGTCTTGTACTAAGTGTTTCACTAATTTAGAGTAATTTAAATAATCAAAGTTGTATCTTCTAAGGAAATTGTTATTAACATCATCTTCTAAGACCCCTACATGGCAACACGTAAGTGGATGTCCAACATTACCATCTCCTTAACCTAACTATATTTTTTTCTCAACAAACATGCCTCACAAAATATAACATGGTTCAAATTCAAGTATATTTCAAATAAGAGTATATTAGTCAAGGATAATTGTAGCTTCCAAAATGATTGATTTTTCTCCTCATCTAACTTCTTGTAAAGGTTCAACAAATATCATGAAAAAGAGAGAGAACTTTTCCAATTTTATGTATGTTTTCACCTTCTAGCTCACAATTAAATTTAAAATTTGGAATAATGTTCACATTCCTTGCAAATTGGTCCTAACATCTACATTATTCATTAAGGATACAAGGATGAGGATTTACATAAAACCAAGCATACTTAAGGGTGATGACTTGATTTGGAAAGCATTTTATTTTACGTTCAGATAGTGATACTACCAAAAAATTTGGGTGATATATATAGCACAATCACCATGTTAGGATTGACTTTCTAGTTTGGTTTCAAGATTTCCTAGCATGTACCTTTTTCTAGAACATCTCAATTCTAGTTCAAAGTTTTCTTTAGACAATCCATAAAGGATAGGTTAATTAGGTATTGTTTAAATATTTACCTAAGTTTTCACCATGACAGATAAATTTATGTATTTCCTACACCCAAACAAAGCCTCATTTACTTAATGAAACAAAAAACAACAAATTTTCAATTCAACAAGACATAAGAGAAGTTTTACTTCAATTTTATCATTTCTTTATCACCATAACCAAGAGAATATATAAATGAGTTGGGAAAACAAAATTCATTCAAAAATAATGTTTTGAAAAACCTATCAATATAATACGAAAATTGAAAAAATTATTACTTGGATAGAATACAACAATTTTTTTGCATACCTTCCTCAAGAGTTCAAGTGTTCAATAGAAAATTTTCTTTAATGGAAGGTATAGACTTACACTTGCTCAAAATGTAAAATCTATGCTGAATTTAACTCAAATTTTATCTCGGTGACTAAAGTACCAGAGGTCAAAATATTTGTGTATAAATATACTTCCCATCTAGATGGTGAATTCATTTCATACAGGGAACTAAAATTTTTCCACCCTATTGAGTGGTAAAATAATGGGATGATGTTTTCAAGAGTACCTCAATACAAAAAAACTCTCGAAAAAATCCAAATTTACTTTACTTAATTAGGTTTTTCCCGATACCAAAAGATGTCATTACCCAAGGTGGGAAGAACGAATATAAATTCTTTGTTCTTAGTCCTCACATAAGGGGTTACATAATTTATCTTATAACAAGTTATCGAGAGTTTTCTCGATATGAAATAAATCTTATGCAAAAGTCTCCTAAGAGTTAAGTAGCCAAAGGCCTATCTAATTTTGTGAGACCATTACAACCTTAAATTATTCGCATTACTTTCTCATTTATAACTTAGGAATGACAACACAATGACTAACTTACTTACACGCAACTAAAAATTTAGTTTCAGTAACCTAAATAAGATGAATATTTAATATTAGGAATAATACACATCCCTTGTTTCATTTGAAACTATAACATATGGTCACCTCAAATTTTAGATTTTAAGGGGTAACAAATGATAACATTTTTGGTCAACCAAGGTTTATTAAATACATATTCGACGATTTTTCCCTTTACATATAATTTCTATATTTTATTGTTGTTTATAAGTACATAGTACATAGGTGCGGTTATATATATATTTGGTGGGTTACGAATCATTGTATTTATAAATCTTGCACCATTTTACATGTAATTATATGGGCTAACACAAGTGTTGGTACACCATCTTAGCCAAGAAAAAGAGTGATCAACACTAAGTTAATTATGTTTTTCCGAGAAGAGAGAAAATGAGAGAAAGTTGTTATTTTTTTTTTTTTTCATAATTATTGTTCTTCTATCTAAGAGATAAGGTAAGAGGGAGAAATTCATTCCATGTTTTCAACACATAAGTGTTAGTTTCATCAAAACAATTATTTAATACTGTTCTAACAAATTTTGGAAGTTTTATTTTATCACAAGTGTATCTTCTAGGGTGAAAATATTTAACGAAGCTATATTGGATCAAAAATTAATTAATTATCATAGTATGAAAATGGGCTTGTTGAGATTAAGAAGGTTTATAAGTAACTTGATCATTACCAAAGCGATTCCCAAATGTTATACTAAAGGATTTGATAAGAAAAGTTAAGTTGTGAAAACTAGAGTCATTTTCTAATGTCTAAATGTATTCTTAGTTTACGAGAAGAGGATAAAGTAACTATGAAATATCACTTCGAGTAAATCCATCATATGAAAGAGAAACTAAGAATATTTTTCCCTTATCAAATATATTTTTATAGATAAGTTAGAATATTTTACATCAGCAAGCATTTTTATCCATTTATGCTAAATTTAGAAATACACTTTCGTTAGGAAAACAAGGTTATACGATTGTTTTGGTAAATTTTCTTATAAAGAGGGTTATAAAATTGAGATTGGTAATGGGTACATGAGGAGTGAAAATTATTCCAATTCACAATAATGAAATTTTAAGATGTGGAAGACCACTATCTCTTATTAGGTTTCTCTACGAAAAGGTACAATTGTTTATTTCACGCCTATACCAAAAGGGTTTTGCTAGGTTTAAATGTGGTTCCGTTAACATTGTGATTGAGTGTCCCAAGAAATAAAGGATCAAAAAAAAGAGGAAAATACAACTAATAAAACACCATAAACATACTCCTTATATCTAGGGAAAAATTATACACTCTCATATTTGAACACTATTTATTTACAAAACAACAATGACTACGTAGGGTGACCAAAATGACAAACTTATACCAAATCAATTAGCACCCAAAATGTCTCATAGCATCCAATTTTTCTAGTTCATAACATTCAACCTAGAACACACATAAAACATCATGATAATCATATTATAAAAGCTTGCACCCCGCAAATGTTTCCTAAGAAGTTAAACGGGTCATTAATACCAGCTCTCTTTTTTTCTATGATCTAGCCCAAATGGCTACAAAAAGGTGCATACCCAACAACTACTGAATACCCAAATGGTAAAATAAATACATCCAACAAATTATGTATTATCTAGAGTGCAACATACACAAAATTCAATGTTCAAAACCATAATTAAACCTAATAATTTATTAAGGAAAATTTTTAGTAATTTTTTTTTTTTTGTTTAGAAAGTTGCAAGGGTAAACATTAGTTATGATTTAATTAATTTACTTGATCTACACAATCTTGTGGATATCAGAATTAAATTAATAATTAAATATTATTAATTTATTTCCCCAAATTAATTTACAGTTTAAAAGTCTCTCATTTAGTTTTGTCACTTAATTAGGGTATTTTTAAAAATATTTAATAGTCATGTCCCATTAGGTTATAAAACTATACCCTTACCAATATTTATTTAAAAACTCCTTTAGTTCATTACTTAATTGTCATGCACAATGTTTAATTTAATTTCCTACCACAAAAGTTTAACAACTTGCCTAGCCACTAAGTGGCCCCATTCAACCAATTACCCATACCCTTTTTAATTTAATCTCATTCCCACAAAATCCCCATCACTTAAGTGATGTAGGGTTTATTTTCAACCATTAGATTTGATCTATTTGGGCCATTGGATCTAGATTTCCCTAAATTTCCTTATGAGCTTCTTTTATTTCCATTTTCCCTAATTTTACCTCATTTTTCTATTGCAGATTTTGGGAGCATGGATGGTATGGAGGTTGCTCAAAGTTCTTGGATGGATACACACCTTTGGTGAGTTTATTTGCATCCGTCTCCTATATTTTTCCCAGATTATTATTTGTTATTTATGTATAATTTGTTTTTGAGTTTACCTTATTTAGGTATGGGCATTTTACACCCATTTTTTATTTTATTTTAAATAGAGCACACACACATACATGCATACGGATGAGTCAATTTAATCACCACGCAATGTAATTTTCTTTTCGTAATGGTCGTGGGCCAATGCTAGGGAGAGGACCCCATAATTGTGTAGGTACCAATATATGTACATTGATTTTCACCATTGGTTGTTGAAAAAATGACTAATAGTTGTTCACTATTTGATTAATGACACTTTTAAGAGCCAATGACAATGTGACACATAGGGCGCTCGGTCATTGGTACCTCTTTCAAATGCTTTATATTTTTTTTTCATTTTAAATCAATTCAAAAACTACTTTTCCCTCCAAATAAACACGCGAAACGAAAATACTGATGTGGCATGATGATACACTATACGATGATATAATTTTTTTATGTTGACGAGACCCCTACATATATCTACGTGCCCCTAAAGTTAGGGTGCACGGTTATAGGGTCCTCTCCCATATACATAGCTCGAGTTTTATTAATGTGTGGGTGAGGATTTCATTTGGTGAGAGTTAGGAGGCCACGCGGCCAACAAAATTTACAATCATTTTTATTTATACAAAACATTACTTTACACCATACCTAACCGTATGGCACCCAAATTTAATATTTCTTTATTTTAAAAGCTTGGGTTTAGCCAAACATAAATAAGACTAGAGCACATGTCCATATTAAATACATATATCTTATTTTTTATTACATTACTTTCTTAAAACCATACTAAGGCGATTAGGTAAAGTCTATGGTTTTTTTTTTTATAAAACAGTATTACATTATATTAACTTTGAATTATGAGATATAAGGTTTTCAACCGGTCACTTTTATATATTTTAACATATTTAAATATTTAATATATATATATATATATATATATATATATATATATATATATATATATATATATATATATATATATATATATATATATATACTATATATATATATTTATTTTATATATATATATATATATATATATATATATATACATATATATATATATATATATATATATATATATATGCAATTATAATAGTTTATTTTATTTTCTTATTATTAAGAATATATTAATTCAACTAGTCTGTAAGAATTGCCATAAGTGTATGATAAGTTGTTATAGATTCATATATATTCAATTATGGGCATTAGTTGGAACTAATAGCTAATGTTTATAGATATTTTTTCCAAAGGAAAAATTAAATAGTTTCTAAACAAGCAAATACAAGGAACCATTCAATATATATACTTTTTTTTACAACTTGATGATATATATATAACTTCAAACATTTCTAGCATTCCATTTTTTTCCAATTGAAAATGGACAACTCAAACAAATAGAATATAATTTTTTTCCTTTACATTTCTATTCAATCATATGACTTACAACAATGTAAAATACAAGTCCCTTTTTAACAAATACAACTATGAGATTTCTCTTCCAACTATACCATACAAATTTGATAAATGAAATTTACAAGAACATTATTTTATAATAAAAAATTACAACCTTCCACTCTAAGTGGAAAACATATGGACAAATTACAACATAGATATTTTTCTAAGGGTTCAAACAAAAGTGTTCATTTTAATGTATTTTCCCCAACTTCATAGCTTTGATTTTGCACCTCTTCAACTCTTCAAATCTAGAAGCACATTACAAAGGAAAGGGATAGGAAATTCTCTCCACTAAAATTATAATCCAATAAGAGGAGAATTCATCCTCCTTATTGGCCCCGAGCCCTAACCAAAGAACCATGCAGTGTGTAGGCAACTTGACAACTTTCACAACAATGGCTTCCACAAAACAACTCAACACTCATACAATCAACACAAGCAAGGATTTTAAACACCAAACAAAACAACACAAGCCACAAAACCCAACACATATGCTTACATTCAAGCTAAGGGAGAATAGAACAACGAAACCACCTCCTTATACCTCCCAAATGAGTTAGGGGTTCCAACCAAAATACCTCCATGTGCACATCCAAACTACACAACCTTACCATTTTCCTCCCAATGCATAGTACTGAAAGGATAGAAATTTATCCTTATCACACCCCATTGGTAGAAATCCGTATTGATTCTACCTCCACATGCCTGCAAATTTTTCTTTTCCTAACCAAAGTGGTTCCATTTTCTATCTCCAACACATCTTAGGGCCATACTACATCAATCCCACACAATACATACACACATGCATTTACAAAACATACAAAAACAATAAGAATAAGTTAAAGATATTACCTTTCAAAACTTTCTCCAACAATTTTGAGTCCACAAACTTTCATCCTTTAAAAAATCAAGCAAACACCAAAGCAATCCTTCAAGCTCCAAGCAAGAACTCCCAAGACCAAAATTCCCAAAAATGCAAAATCAAGAAAATGAGACAAGTAACCCCCATTCCTCCAAATTCACACCAATAAATAGAAAAGGAATGAGGGTGATGAGGTGGCTCCATGTAGGATGCCACTTCATCATTCCTCCACTCCAACACAACAATTCAAACCCCAACACCAAGGCAATTAAATGAAAAGGTAAGGTTTAGACATGACTACATGTAGACTTTACATGCACCACATACCTTTCAAGGACAAATAAATGTGATAAGAAGAAAAGTGACTTTATTTTGCCTTTTAAACTCAACAAGGAATTAAAATGATCAAAATTAGCCCCAAAATTCATAAGTATGGTTGGTAGATGATTATAAGAGACAAGGAACAACGTTTACTCTTCCCACAAATCTCAAAAAGTGCCCTCCAAGTAAAATTTCGAATTTAGAGAGAGAGAAAGAGTGCACACAACACAAATGTAATAAATTTCATTCATCATCATGCACAAATCAAGAACTAACTACCCCATTTATTACCCACATGTCACCTCTTCTTTTTTAAGTTTAAAATTTAAGTTAAATTAGCTAATTAAGACACATTAACAAGTGTTAATAAAGTGACTAAATTTTCCCAATTATTAAAAACATGCTCCACAAAATTAAAACACACAAAATAAAGAAAGGAAAACATCACCACCCTAGGCCACATATATGAGGTCATCCCCCTCCCATGGGGAAATCTGGTGACAATTTTTGCACTTATGCAAAAATGGGCAACTCGAAAACTTTGTTATGATAGATAGCATTGGTGAAGTATACCTAAGCTAGGGAGTTTCTTTCAAACATATTGTTATTGCTGAATTAATTAATGATTACATGAAATCTGTAGCTATGGTTCTTTGTTACAAAATGTAACAGATCACATAGTCTGCAATTTCATGACTATCCTCAGCAAAAGAACACAAGGCCCCAAAGGACAACTGTGTTGTCTTGATGAAGACATCCAATTGCAGAATAAATGAAATGCTAAGTTTTGGAACAACAAACATAAATGCAGATTATAGAAATTAGAGTTCATTACTGGATGTTACAGGTTTTCTTTAAATGTTCTTTCCTTCATGATTAAGACATTCAATTATATTATTGGGTTATTTAGTTCATCATACAATCCATACAGAAAGCTAAAATGTAGAAAGAAATACACAACTCAATTTCAGAATTCAATGTTTTATTCATAAGAAATTTCAAATGTTCCCACACAAGCTATGGGATGTAACTGAAAAGTAAAGTACAACTACTGAAATAAGAGGTACGCATGCATGAAAGAGAAAATAAAGGAGTATGAGTGAACCCATCATTTCCATGGGGGTCTCTTATTTGGTTGTGACATCTCCATTTCCAGCTTTACTTCCTCTTCATCTTTAAAGACTTGAAAGAATCTGTACTCAAAGGAAGGAAAGAGAAAACTATCAGTTATGAGCTCAGGCATCAATCTATATTCCTATACTATCCTAATTCGTGCATATGAATCTCTTAACAATCGCAGAGATATAGTTTACTTGAATATCATATTGCATACATGATTTAATCACTCAGAAAAGAAGATAAAGAGAAAAGAAAAGAAAACCATGGACATAAGAGAGGCCAAAAAGCCTAAATATTTTATTAAGTGTGTAGGTATAGGTTGCAACCAAGAAGAAATAAATCATGTCTTACAGTCCTCATTATAGAAAAATATTACAAATTTCAATGAATTCTATCCTATGGAATAAAGTAGATAAGTCATAAGTACATGATGGAATGAAGGAAGAATGCAACTCAAAGTTCAGTAATTGTCCTGCAAATAGAAGAAGTTACAGTATAGAAGAGAGACTGCAAATAGAAGTACATGTTTGAAATTGCAACTAAAGAAGAAGAATCAAATTTCAAGAAGCTGAAGTTAACTGGAAGGAAAGGATTACAGCTGAAACATAATGGAAAGAGAATTTTGGGAAAATTTTGATAGGGCTTCGCCATGTAAAATGGACATTTACAACTTTTCCAGCATACATACTAAAGCTGTAATGTAAATCAAATGCAGTATTTAAGCAGAAAATAAATGGGAAATACACTTTCAGTCATCAAGGTGAAGAACTTTAGAGTACTCATTATAGCTTAACAACTGAAGAAAATGAAATTTCGAGGTAACATTTACAAAGTGCAGCCATCCTAAAGTACAATTTTCAGAAATGAAGCAAGTATCAAGTGTACAGACTACTATAGTATAGCTTCAGAGCTCAAAGTGTTAGAGATCAAAGGTGTCCAAAAAATTTTAGAACATTTCAGAATCCATAAAATCTCTTACAAGAAACAGTGAATTTTTTCAATGCAACAACAACAGTTCACACAGTGGCTAAAAATCTAGTAGCACAACTAGTGAAGGAACCCACAATGAGTAAAAGGTTACTAACAAAGCTAGAAGAAGGCTAGTAAGTTCCAGAAAAGGCTCAAGGATTGACCGAGAACAATATTTGAATCAGAAACTCATACATATCCAAGTCAAAGAAATATTCCATTATTTCGAAATTGTCATTCCCATTAAAATCAGATTCAAATTGCAGTATCAGAGTAAAAGGGTACAGATCCTGACCATTGATAAAAAAACCATTAATGGGTATCAAGAAATCATAGAAATGAGAAAGAACTCACCAATTAAATTGGATCTATCAAAACCCTTGAAGGATCATCAAGTTCAGAACTAAAGAAAGAGGACCCAGAACGAGTTTCAACTCAAAAATCTAGGGGAACCACAAAATCACAAAGAGAATGCAAAGAAAGAATCGAAGTATCAATATATTGAAATCAAAGTGGCAATAACAAAGCAACAATGATACTTAGAGGTCAAAACTTACCTTTCCTTCATCAAATAGTGATGCTAATAACACATAACCGAGCTCGACAGAGGTCAACAATGGCAGAATTTTCTGAAAACTTTCTCACAAAGCTCTAGCAGAGCAAAAGACAACGAAGTTTCAAATAGCAGAGGGCTCAAATATGCTCAACAATGGCAGCTTCATCCTTCAGAGCTCAAAAGGGAGCAAGATCCTTAAATTGTATGTATTCACAGCTATAAAAAATGAGCTCAAAGACAATAATAATGGTGAAATCGACCAATCCCACTCAGAAAAGCTCAGAATGATCAATGTACATGCCACGAAGAAAACTCAAGTAAGTCAAGCTCATGAACTCCTCCATAGAGGCCGAATAGCCAAAATCAAAATGACAAGAAATACTGGTGTTCAAGTCCTTATGCCTATGGGAAATCACAGAAACTAACAAATCTTGAATAATCAAAAAGTGTGGTGTAAGACCCTTCGAGATAGCTCGGGAGTATCAAAGAATGACAAAGAACCATTTTTGCAAAGATTCGAGTTCAAGAGCTTCAAACAATGGTGTCGAACAAAATTTTCTAGGGATTCACCTACATACTGAAAATCCAAATGAAATGATCATTAGGGTCGAGCTTCCCTTTACCATGCAAACTTGAGAGGTGAGTCAACGAACTCAACCATGGTTAAAGGATTGATGGATGCAAATAAAAGGACAACATATCAACACTCAAGGACTAATCTCCCAAATCGAAGCAAACCATCATAGTTAGTTCCCACCAACCACATTCAATGTATGGTTTGAAACCCGACTACGATTTGAGATCAATGACATCGGATCAAATAGGATAGAGATCAATGGTCTACATCAAATACCTAACTCAACTTGAGTTATACAAGCCACCGAAAAAACATGCCAAGGGTTGAGTCATCGTCGTGAGGGGGCAGCCAAATTATTTACAATTTTGACTTACTCACTATAGTCCAAACTTCAAATAATGTGAGCCAACCATACATATTATTGGTATCCAAATTTGTTCTCCCTTTCAAGCTGAGTAGCATCACATATTTGGCACGGAGCTTAAAGACAGATAGATCATGATGAGTGTCATTTTGTAGCTGGGTATGAGATCTAACTGGCCCTTTGTCACTCAGATTTGTGGAGATATGGATAACACCTTTAAGAGGATTTGACCTATCCTCACTACTAGGTCATTCCTTTCAACCAGGGTGAGAGGACCCGGAGTGTAACCTCTATTTGATGAAGGAGATGGAGAAATCCTTCTTTTGCACAAATTTTATGAAGAAATCCTTGGGAAAGTATGATCAATACTCTATAATTTAACTCTCAAGAGTTTTCACTTGTAAAAGATGGACATACTTTCAAAACAACGCTAAGGTTATGGAAGACATTATGAAATCTCTTATTGTTCTGTATATTTTAGTAAATAGATTTTGTTCCTTCGTGGATATATAGGGAAAAACAAGGGCGATTCAGGATGGATTCATGGTTTTTGAATGATTTTGGTGGGAGATCAAGAAGGATAAATTTGATTATACCAAATCTCTAAGAAACTTCACAAAAATGGACAACTCAACAATAGAAAGCTTCGAATAGTTAAGACGTTCCTTCAACCAGAAGGTGTGCTTCAATGGAGGCCCAAATCAACACATTTTCACACAATATTTGAGAATCTAGCATGAAGGATCGAGTTAAAAGACTCAATTAAATGCAGAAATCTCGACCAATCAAGCCTAAGGTATACCCAAAGACTTACAGACAATCTTTATCAACAAATGATAGTGGAGTGATTTTAAATTTTTTTATCTCATCATAGGATGAAGGCTCTTCTTGAAATGAAATTGTAAATGCCACTAAATTGTCAGAGGAATGAGATCCTATGTGATTTCACAAAGATTTCAATGTAAGATCACAATAGAAATAAAACAAACCATTTACACAGAGACATTCTCAAATAAAGCACACACAAATTGCTAGAGATTGAACATAAATTAATTTCAAAACTACTTAGATTCATTAGCGGGGAAAGATTCTAAAGAAATCTTAGTGCTCAAATGGCTATACATCTCAGTAACCAACTTGACATGATAGAAAATCTAACAAAAAATTAATTAACCGGTATCTCTGGGAAGACAGCTTTCTCAAATTTTCTCTCGTAAGAATTCAACCCTGACCTTTTGCAAGAGTATTCTCATTGAATTTATAAATTTCACTCACTCAATTTTCCCCACCAAAAGAGAAGAATATTCAAGGACCTTTTCTTATTACCAATTTGCCTCGTAAAGTGACATTTAACAAATTCACATCCGAAAGCTGCTATGTGGACCAATTATGAATTGATCACATTTCTCGGGACCCTTGACTAATGACTAGGATTCCATTCCACAAATTTTTGGTAGTACTTCTAATCATTTTGATTGTGTCATGTGAGAAATCCCAATTTTAATTATTCTACAAAGGCTCTATACAATTGGATCTGAAAGGTAATCCTTTTCGCTCTTGAGGCAACACCTTTTTCATCTTTTTCTCTTGTAACCTCCATCATTTCATCCTTTTCCCTTTCTTTTCTTTGTAACTTTGTCCCACATTCATCTTCTCTGGTAATTCCCATTTTTGTAAGTGCCTGAGCAATTCCAACTTCAAAATATTGACCTTAACAATGCTTAGACTCACAAATTAAGTTCTAAATCCATTCAATTGCACTTTATAGACAGCGATGACAAGGAATTTCATCAAAAATGATGAAAAACAGTGCATATTTGCATCTCTAGGAGTCTTGGAGAAAAAATGGTAGAAAAATAGACGCAATGCATAGAAACCATTGATTCTACCCCTTCTCCACTTTATTTTATAACTATCCACATGTTTCCTTATTGCAATTACAAAGGAAAAGTATAGGGGTAAGTTTCCAAACAAGCATGGGCCTTCCACATGCCTTGGGCCCAAGAAAAATGCCTTTTGGCCTTTGAAAAGTCTCAGCAAAAGGGAGCCAGCGGAAGCCTCGAGGTGTCTCAATGACATGTGTTGAGATGGTTCACAAAAGTAGAGACCCCAAGCAATCAAGGGCTCACCACGTGTCTCAATCTGACAAAGTTGTTAAATAATTTGAAAGATTAGTGGAAGGCACCATGTGTCTAGGGTCTCAGATAGTTTTCCTTGGCCGTTGAAAATTTTAAGAAAGGGCAGAGTGAGCAGAAGCCTCCATGTGTCCTCTTGACGATTCTTCAAAATAAAATTTAGGGGTTGGTCCCCAAACAGGCACGGTCTCTCCACGTGTCCCAGGCCTTTCAAAATTGATTTGAAAAGTTTAAGTATAGAGAGGAGCCGGTGGAAGCCTCCACATGTCTCCTTGTTGTAACTGTTAATGTGGGACCTTGAGGTGGATCCTCAAATGAGCACCAAACCTCCATGTGTACATGGTCCACCAAAACTGTACCGACAGCATAAAAAAATTTTTTGCGTATGGGCAAGGCGATGGAAATCTCCACGTGTCTCCCTAGTGCAACTCCAAGGACAAACCAAAAGGCAAGTTTTCAGATGAGTGCCGGCCCTCCACATGGAAAATTTTTGAGTTGAAGTGAGCCTTAGAGTTTTCAAAGTGCCCCACCAAGCTGCTATCCAACCGAAAGGGCCACATTTTGACAGTGCTAAGGCGTAAAGTTGACCAGAAAAATACACCCATCAAACCATAAAATGTAGGAAAATCACCATTTGCGCCTGGAAATGAATCCTTCTTTCAAGATAGATAATTTGTAAGTGATATAAGGAAAAATATGATCTACCGAGATGCATCCAATCACGTTTCCATAGATATTTGGGACAAAAATGATAGGGACAACAAAACGTGACTATGGAAAATGGAAAGAAGGAAAAAACCCGAGTTTTCACCCAAGTTACAGATTCTTTCATATGGACAGAGGAACGGAAAACAAATTCTATACTTTTAAGCGATCCTCAACTAAGGAAGGGACTGATCATGGAAAATAAACGTAGGACAAAGTTTTTATGCATCAATACGGGGAGATAGAGAAAATGACAGAGTCCACAAACTAAAAAAATTTATGGACAAATGGGGCGAGACCAAATTGATCACCAACACATACCAACAATAATCATCAAGCCCATTCAAATGCAAAAGCCACTAAGTAAATATTATAGCATGTGGTGGCCGAGTGTGGCATTATTAGCATTGACCTTGTATAAGGTCTAAACTATGTAATATGCCATCCAAACCAATAATCAAAGAGAACTTACCTTAATACTTACAAAAGTTACCTCGTACTCATCAAATGGAGATCAATGATCAAGTGCAAGGGTGGCCCCACAGACTACAGAGGAAAAGTTGAGCATGTACACATGGAAGTGGTCCCCATCAAATGGATGTGTGGATGGATTATTTTACAAATATTGCAATTATTGTAATTGTTTTGCTCACAAACAGGAGTATTTTTGCATGCCTTCACAAGAGGACAAAACAGACAAGAAGACAAATTCACATGCACAAGGAAAGAGACTTGCCCAGCAAGCAAGCTTATTATTAGCAAATTATTCACCTATTCTTTTCTTAAAAATAGAATAGTCAACTTCAGTTTGACTGAGATGTAATCAAAGGCTATTAATGCCTATTTGTAATTGCATGTTCTACTTTTATTTCCTTTATTAATAGATGAAGGATAAAAATAGGATGCATGGGCAAGTACAAGCCTTAGTCTATTTTTAGGGAGGGTGGAAAAATTATTTTTGTTATATATTGTGTGCTTTGGCAAAGCACAAAGGAGGACTTTTAGATACGGGTGTGCTGAAGCAATTTTTTCCAGTTTTTCCCTCTAAATGTGAAGTATTTTCTACCTTTCCAATTATTTTCAGTCTTGTGTATGTTTCCATTAATCTTGTGAATGCAAATTCCCTGGTTAATTATCTTACCTGTTGCAAATTCAGTAATTTCTGCATGATATTAATGTGCATGTTTAGCTTAGCAGTATTATTGTGATACTTTCCCTCAATACCTCGAAGTGTTTTTCCCTTAACATTTTGTAGAAAAATGTTGGTTCATGCATCAATAATCCTTTCACATACCAATTGAGTATATACTTGAGTCAAATCCCATATACAAATTTGGTGTACCCCCTTAGTTTTAATATTTTACTACCATCTTCTACCCTTAACCTTAGAAAAATTAATTTAGGATACACCAGTAAGGAACCAGCCTTGATACTGGACACTCACCTCAAAATAGGTATACCCACGGACTGAGAGGTGATTCGATTGTATCTACAAAAAAGAGAGTTAAAATTTGCAAGCTTAGAACACTTGCAGCCATATCTCTACATGGTGCACTTTCGAGAGATAACAGAAACCTCCTAACCTAGGAAAGAAATAACATAACAATCATACAAGATGTCAATTGGCCTTTGTTGTAAACACACAACATCATTCTTGGTTTGGTCACCTATGCCCTTTCGATGTATAGTGATATAATTTTCTGTAATTATAAATATAAATACCTCTCTCGCCTCACGGCCATATAAATATTTCATTGATATCAATGCATATAAAATATTCATCATAAAATCCTCAACATACATCAAGCAATACAACACACACATATATCTATCAATTAACATCATCGTATAATGTGGCTAAATCATTATCATCAAATTTATGAATTTTTTAACAATTATTTACAATTCACTTAACACTTTAATTATATTCTAGTAAATAATTTACAATCATTGATAATCTAATTTCAAATTCTACAAAATCATGAAATTCCCTATATCTACTATGACTCCTAACTACTAGATACACTCAACAACATATTACCGATCCCTAATACCATCCTATTGTTCACAATTCACAAAATCAATGAGACAACATAGTTAGTCCAATATTTTGAATATAGTATATACGTCAAGAATCCAAATGCCAATATATAAAAATGTGACCATTCTAGATTACTATCATATCCATAAATGTCCATTAAGATCCAAAACACAACCATACAGTCCAAAGTAACAATCAAAATACAATAGTAATCATGATGTCCCCGTATCTTATTAACATGCTAACTAAAATATAACAATAAGGTCCATGTATCTAATCAATCAAAATTAAAATCATAGTACAATCAGTGTCAAAGAGGAGTGTGCATTACATCCCCCTCCCCTTAGATTTGACTTCCTCATGGAAGTCACGAAAGAGGTAGGAAACCAATGCATATGAATAGAAGTCACGCCTTTTATGGGATTTCTTTATTTCAATAAAAAGTGGGTTCCTAGAACCCAAGTTTGGTCCAACGTTATTCAACAAAGAGATTGTTAGGCACATATACTAAACCTCCTCCTCCAACAAGGTTATAAACTTTTAATTTTACAGAGTAAACTCTTTGAGATTAACTAGGTTATAACACTGAGCTTTTAAATAAGAATTTACCAATGGAATCCTAAAAAATAGAAACTAAGGCCAAGGAAGAATAGGAATTGTTATGCACATATGAGGTTCATGTAGTCACACATAGGTGTAGCACATAAGAAAAGGGAAGGTAAAATCTCCATTTAGGTTGAATTATACTTCAATGTTCATTATTTAGACAAGTTTTAACAACTACCAATCATGACCCCCAATTTTCACGAGGAAACACACCTACTCATAGGTCTAGAAAATTTAGGACCACACAAGATGAGGTTTAACAACAAGGAAAACACCTAAATTATCAAAAATGTTTACAAGGATGATGACTATTCATTGGAAGCACTTTTATAACTCGAAAGGATTCAATTAAATTTTCATGGTAATACTAAGCATAATCTTGGCCACAAGGTTTTATAACTTAAATTTGTACTCAAATATTGAACACACAAACACTAATCCTAATTTAGAAACCCTAAACACTTAGACAACATTTCCACTTTGATGATAAGTAATATTTTCCCAAACTAACATATCAACACAAGAGATACTAATCACTTTATATAACAAAATGGAATTTATTTATTTTCAATAATGCTCTAGCTCAAAATAATCTTAAAATGTTCATAATCATAAAATTATAATCCATAAGAACACTCAAGCGAGCCAGAGAACTAGGAAATAAGAGAGGTCCAACTAGAATTTAGGAGAGCATTCCATAAGACATTCTCGTAGAAATTTGTGAAGACAAACTTACACCATTATCTTCCTTAACGGAGCATGGGGGAAAACATTGTGGTTATGCTAAATGAAAGAGGATTCCAAATTCCTCTATATCCTTAAGATATGTTTCCTAACATTTCCAATAAGCCTAGGTCACCAATGACCTATTCCACACATAAAGGGATGCATTTCTTAAAATTAGAGATACAAGACTCTCTTCTAAAATACCACAATCATACACTCGTCGAGCTAAGAGGAAACAAGGGTACGATGACCCACCGAGCTCCAACAAGGGGAAATCACACACATTTTTTCTCAAGAAAGAAAAACACAACTAGAACACATCACTATTGACAAGGTATTTATTAATCAGAGTAGGTGGAAGACCTAAAGGTTCAAATAGTTACCACCTTTGGCATGATGGGATGTAGGGTCCATTAATATGAACATAACTATTAATTCATTCAAACAAGGTGATAGAATCTTTAGGCATACCTCTAAAACTTCACACTACCCATAGAGAGGTCCAAAATGACCTAGCATATACTTGTGTTATAACCATTTTACATATGTTTACTGATTGATATAATAAGGGGTAGGGAAATTACTCTAACCATATCACAACACCAAAATATTAGGCCGTAAAAGAGATTAGATAATTTTTCATATTTTGTCCTTTATAGATTTAGGGCATGCACTAGCATTTATACAATCAAGGTTTCTTATTTATACATTTTACTTGTGCTCAATCTCATAAAATTACTCATTCCATAATCCAAAGTATAAGACATAAGTTATAGTTACATTCTTTAGGCATATTTATTATAATTTTCTTAATTAATGCATTCCTTTTATTACGATATCACAAATCTTGCATCATTAAGGGTCATTACCAATGTTGACATGATACCTCGCCACTCTAATTAGGTGAAAAAACTATTCATTTTACTTCTATGGAAGGTATAAGAGGATTCTTTGCTATTTTCACATAGTTTTATTTCTTCCATTAAGCTACAAAGCTAGAGTAAGGAACCATCCTCCTAATTTTCAAGTTTACTTATTAAGTTTTCAAAATTCCAAGCCCCTCAATTAGAGTTCTAATATGTTTAGGTTTAACACATTACCCATTTAATTTTAAAGAGTAGGAAGGGCCAAGCATATCACATTATTAATTTTATAGAAACAAGAGATCATTAACCAAAACGGTACACACCAAGTTTACAAGAGTTTTCCCAAAAGATACATGCATCCACAAGTATCAATAGGAGTTACGATGAAGGTGCACATTAGAGATACAATTTTGCTTTTACAAATTCAAGGAGTCTAGATTAGTATAAGGGAGAATTTTTTTACGGTTAATACTAAAATAGGTTCACTATATTTAAAAGAGAGTGAGTTTCCAAAAAAAACTTATACCTCTCCAAGATATCATCCTAATCAAGAGGACATCAAATTATCAAGAGGGTAGTCAACTGATTTACTCAAACATAGCCTATAAGGGAAAGATTTGCAGCCCTAGATGAAAAATCATGACATAAACACAGCTAAGATTGGAACTTAAGACCTATAAAACAAAAATATCTAAGAACAAGGTCAAAAATGACCCCAAGGAATCCATATCTATCTCAACATAACTCAATACTAATAGATTATAGTGTGGTATACTTCACAAAATTAAGAGATTAAGACAAGGGTAGGTCTATCTATGGGTCATCGAGAGAAAAACAAACACACTTATTTAAGTACAATGCATGAAAGGCTTAAGTATAACCATATTTACTAAAGGTTTATATTATTCAACTATGGATCTTTTCTGAAAAAAAATAAAGTAACCACTCTAGATCTCATTATTTCCATCGGTGAACCATCACATCCAATAATACACTATCCACTAAAACCTATAATCATCCAAGAGTTAATTCATCCCTAACATAATCCATAAGTCCATAGCAAATAACACATCTATTCGCACAAGTAAAAAAGCTCCTTCCAAGGTGAAAAGATACAAAACCACCCTCAAAATTGTCAACTATATCGCATGACGAGGGAAATCTCTCCTTAGAAAGGTTAAGTAATGAAAGAGTTGCTACAAGGTCCTAGGCACATGAAATTCAATCACTCCAAAACCAAAGGCATGAATTGAAGCACCTAAGAAGACAATCAAGATACTCATGGTATACCCCCATACAATCAGAGATCAAAATACAAGAAATGTAGAACCAACTCATCAGTGAGACAAGAAAAAGGTCACCTAACATTCTTGAAAAATTTAGCAAATAATCTTGAAACACCAATCAAAAGTAAAATCCAAGAAATATCGAAAATCAAAGAAAATGGCTAAGCAGACACATTGCAATCCTTGAAAATCTAGAAATAAGATAAAAATAACAAGAAGAGCCTCATAGCTTCTTAAAAAAATTATAAAATAAAATGTTGGTCCTCGATAAAATAACTTAATTTTATGAATATAAAACACATGAAATGTCCACATCACATTCACTTTTCAGCCCTTCATTGGGCTCTTGTAGAAATCTATACATTGAGCTCAGATCTAAGAACACACATACAAAACTAGATCAAATGTGACACCATGTCCCAATGTCTACTCTCCCATAAGGGGTTAAGTCCACAAGTGAAAATTCAAACAAATGTGTCTAGCCACTGGAGAAGAAGGTGGATCTCTAACAACTAATCAACCTCTATTTTCCCCAAAACTAACCCCTAAGTGTTATCTCTACACTAATCCTCAAGAGTTGTCGACACAAACTAACACTCCAAATAAGGGAGGGTCTCTACGGGTTAACACACCACCCATCTATAACCAAGAGCTAGGAGCCCAATAAACAACTTCCAAGGAAAATGAGTTCATATCACTCAAAAATTTCACAAGCATATCAAACTGAATAGAATTTCTTATCAATTGAGTTCGTAAAGACACCCACTTCGATGAGTAAGATAACCCAAAAAAAAATTTAATTTTTTTATTATTTTAATCTTATAGGTTCTAGTGTCCTACGTTTAAATTTTGTTAACTAGTTGTCATGTTCCCATGTTTTCCCACACCCAAGCATTGAATCTGATACGAAGTGTAATGCCCACAAAATGCCACATTCAAAAATAAAATAAACTACTAATTTATTAGAGCATTTTTTCGGTAATTTTTTTATTTAGAAAGTTGCAAGGGAAAACATTAAATTTCTTGATCAACATAATCTTATGCATGTTAGAGATAAATTAATAATGAAATATTATTAATTTATTTCTCCAAATTAATTTACGGTTTAAAATTCTTTCATTTAGTTTTTGTTACTTAATTAGGGTATTTTTAATTTATTGTTAAATATTTAATAGTCATGTCCCATTAGGTTATAAAACTATACTCTTACCAATATTTAAAAAAAAAAACCCTTTAGTTCATTACTTAATTACCATGCACAATGATTAATTTAATTCCCTACCACAAAAGGTTAACTTATCTATCCAATAAGCAGCCCCATTCAACCAATTACCCATACCCTTTTTAATTAAATCTCATTCCCACAAAATGTCCATCACTTAAGTGGTGTAGGGTTTATTTTTAACCATTATATTTTATCTATGTGGGCCCTTGGATCTAGATTGCCATAAATTTCATTATTAGCTTCTTTTATTTCCATTTACCCTAAATTTACCTCATTTTTGTTTTGTAGGCTTTGGGAGCATGGAGGCCATGGAGGTTGCTCAAAGTTCATTGATGAATATAGACCTTTGGAGAGTTTTTTTCATCTCTCCTAGGGTTTGCCTAGATAATTATTTCTTATTTGTGTATATTTTGTTTTGAGTTTACCTTATTTGGGTATGGTCATTTTCCCCCATTTTATTTTCGGTTTTAAATGGAGTATAAATATACATATCTATGTTGTGTGTGTGTGTGTGTTAGTTATAATGTTGTATTATAGTATTGCATTTTTTCAAAATTAATTTTTATTAGAGAAAACAATGTAAAAGAAAATATCGGATTTAATATAAATCAAGGCAAGATTGGTAAAAGTGATCTGGATATATTTATATATATATATATACACACACATACACACACACACATATACATACATCCATACATACACACATATATATACATATATACATACACACACACACATACATACATACATACATACATACATACATACATACATACACATACATACATACATACATACATACATACATACATATATATATGTATGTGTGTGTGTGTGTGTGTGTGTGTGTGTGTGTGTGTGAGAGAGAGAGAGAGAGAGAGAGAGATTAAATTGGCCAACCCACACACACACACACACACACATATATATATATATCTCGGTCGGCCTATTTAATCACCACATAGTGCAAAGTTTTATTGGTAATGGTTGTGCCAATGTTATATCTAGCTTAAGTTTTATTAATGTGTGGGTGGGCAATGGAAGCTTCACCTTGCTGTCCAAAATAGAAAAAATGTAGAAGGGCTATGGAGAATTCACTTCGATGGAGCTAAAAATATGAAAGGACAAGGTGCAGGTTTCATACATACTTCCCCTTCAAACAAAAGTTACTTTTCAGCTTGAAGCCATACTGTACTTGTAATTTAGATGAATACGAAGCATTAATTCATGGCTTGCGGTGGGCCGAGAAGAGATGTATCGACTTTATAATTTTTGGTGATTCAAAGTTCGTTATTAATCAGGTGAAAAAATTTAATGTGAGTAAGAATTCATTGTTGAAATCTTACAAACATACAGTTTTAGACTTAATAGATGACTTTGATGCTATTAATATACAATCTACTCCATGAGCTAAATATAAGCATGTAAACCAACCGATGGTTGGTGCTAGCTTTGATGTACTAGAATAGATAAAAAAACAATAGAGTACAACCACATATTAAGATGATTATCAGACCTTCATTACATGGTAACGAGGACAATTGGAATGTTTTTGAAGATGATGAACAGATCTATAGACTTCTGCAGCACTTCTATGGTAACTAGCTTGTTTCTTTGAAGACAAACAAGTTTCCTCAAGGACTAGTAACATTAGAAGACATTTTTCAGTTATTATGATCAGTTAAGAAAAGACAAAGGCAATATTTCAACTCACACAAATAACTATGATGAAATCTTAGTAGATGATGAAAAGAATTTTTTTATCAGAAATGTATGTACCTCACCTAAAAAATAGTCATTTATCATCTTAGGTAAATAATTCGAGATGTTTTTTCTTGGAAATACCAAGATTTGAGAGGATTTGATCGCACTTTAGCTCAACATACAATAGAATTACAGCCAAATTACAAGCCATTTAGGCAAAAGAAAAGGCCTGTAAATCCAAAGATTGAGCCATTAAGGAGAAAAAAAAAAGGTTTAAGATGATCAAATCAGGTATTATCTTTCCAATAAAGCATTTAAGCTGGGTAGCTAATCTTGTTCCTGTTTGAAAAAGAATGGAGAAATTAGGCTATGTGTGGATTTTAGATATCTTAATAAAGCTTCATTAAAAGATCATTATCCGTTGCACAATATGGATAAGATTTTAAGAACATTTTCAGGTTTAGAAAAATTGTGTCTTTTGGATGGTTACAATGGATACAATTAGATCCTTATGCATGAAAATACGATACAAAACAAACTTGACAACAAAGTGGGTTACTTATTCTTACAAAAGAATGCCTTTTGGAATTTCAAATTTCGGTGCAATGTTTCAATGTGCAATGGACATGGATTTTTATAGCTTATTAAATAAATTCATATTGGTTTATTTAGATGATGTCACCATATTTTCAAAGAATTTTGATGAACATCTACTAAATTTAAGGTAGACTTTTCAGCTATGCCGACAATTTGGAACATCATTGAATCCCAAAAAGTCCATTTTTTAGAACATCAAGGTAAGTTTTTGGTCACATTATTTCTAAACAAGGCTTAGCCATTGATCCTTTTAGAATAAAAGCTATTTCACAAATATCCTTACCTCATCATAAAAAAGCACTACAGTGTGTTTCTCGGAAAAATAAAACTTTATTAAAAGATTTGTTCCATATTTTGTGACATTAGTCAAGCCATTAACAACCATGTTAAAGAAAGATAATACTTTCTTTTGGACTAGATGCTGGTGCTCAATTTGATCTCACCTTGTTTGCTCTAAAAATTTCCCAAATCTGTGGGCTCTGTCATATTTTCTATTTCCCTGAATGGATGCATGAAAGTTTTTCTTCATTTTTATGTTATTGAAGATCCTTCTCCATGGTCGTGGATCACATTTAGGCCTTGTATCATTTCCAAATTCTTTGTCCCTAAAGAAAAATTCAATTATGGGCACAAATGGTTATTTCCTCACATTTTATGATTTGACGGGATTTTTTCCCCTGTCAACTTATATCTCAGCATCTTCAGCTACGTGGTCTCTTTTGATTGGATGAGGCATGTTGGATCTATTTTATAACTTGTAACTTTTTGCTATGTTTTAAAAATAGCAGTTTAGGCCTGACACTGTTGAGTTACGATTGGCACCGTAAAATTTATAAAGGTAGAGTGAATTTCTCTTTTTGCCCCAAAGGTGTATACTTGTTCATTTTTAATTGGTTGCGGCCTGACGGGTCTTTTTTGTGAAATTTACCACTTTGGTCACATTTGTAAAAAATACCAAGTTGGCCCCATGGCCTCGATTGTCTCCGATTGGATATTCGACAAATATTAAGTGGCGGGAAAAAGTCTTACTTTGACCCTGAAGATGGACACATGGCCATTTTTAAGTTACAAGTGGGAAGGCGGGTCGGCGAGAACATTTTGAAGTTTTTTTCCATTTTCTGAAAAAGGAGCAAAGTTATAAATTGATCCACAACCCTACAGGGGACAGAGTGATGTCACATGTTTGAGTCAACATTTGAAAATTCAAATCGGGAGGGTGGAGCATCGGGAGAAATTTTGAACGTTTTGCTTTATTTTTGGAAATTTGAAACAAATGAAGTCTGCATTGAAAATTCAAAGGTGGGGAAGCGGGTCGCAGGAGGAAAATTACAAATTTTATTTTTTTTGTTAAAAAGGGTAAAATTATAGAAATCGGTTGTGACTCCATTAAAGGCCTAGATTAATCCACACGTTGAGCCCGTATTTCAAAGGCGAGAGGGAGGGTTAACATGTGAAAATTACGCATTTTCTCCAAAAGTAATAAAATTAAAAAGGCACCCCTATGCCCATTTTGGCTCTAACATTCCACATGGACTCGCTCTAATTTAAAGTTGTGAAAGGGAAGAACCAACGGTTATGGCGTGATACATCTAGTTTTTCCACCATTAACGTTCCACAACTTCACGAGATATAAATACTCATCATTTTTCATGGTGAATCTGAATGATTTCTTATCGTTTCTATCAGCAAAGTGCAATTGAAGTTTTTTGGAGCTCAAATTTGTGAATCTAAGGAAGTGCAAGGGTTTATTTTTTGAATCAAACTTACTCACGCACTGCGTAGAAAACAAATTTCCAGATCCAACAGAGTAAATTACAGAGGAAAGAATGAGGAGAAGGAACCTATAGGTGTAAAGGATGAAAAACGTGTTTCCAGATGATATGAATGGATTCCCCAGTTAAAACAATGATGGAAATATTTGAAATGATTAACCTTTTAAACACCTGGCAAAGTTTTGTTATAAATCATTAAACGTCACTTTCTAGAAATCATGATCAAATTCATAATAAACAAAGGTTCCTCAAATATTCTTTGTTTGGGGGAAAGCTTTAATGTAAATGAGTGCTATAAAGGGCATGAGTTAGTCATGCAAATGGTCGGGGGTTTAATTCTTATGAGAAAATTTAAGAAATCCCATCTTCCTGAGATACCATCTGAGAAACTTGTTAATCTCTTTTGTTTTAGATTTGATCGTGTTAAGATGGATGTGAGTGTACAACCATTGACAAGCTCTAAGATTGTTCAAGAAACTTTCCTCTGCTAATAAATCTAATAGATCTCGAATTAATCTGTGTTGATCTTGGGAAAAATTATGTCTACTTTTATTTTAGAATGTTTTCAAATGGTTTTGATGTTCCTATTACAATCTTGTGTTAAAATCCCTCAATCACATAGGATCTCATCCCTATGATAGTTTAGTGGCATTATAAATTTCATTATGAGAAGAGCCTTCATCCTGTAATGAGATAAACAATTTAAAATCACTTTACTATCATTTTGTTGATAAAGATTTTCTGTAAGCCTTTGAGTGTATCTTAGGCGTGAGGAAGCGGGGTATCTAATGTTTAATTGAGTCTTTAGCTCAAGCCTTCCTATTGAATTCTCAAATATTGTGTTAAACCATGCAGATTTGGGACTCCATTGATGCACACCTTCTAGTTGAAGGAATATTTTAGCTATTTTGAAGTTTTTTATTGTTAAGTTGTCAAATTTTGTAAAGGTTCTAGAAGATCTGGTGAAATCAACTTTATCTTTCCTAATTCCGCACCAAAATTATTCAAAAACAATGAATCCTACCTAAACTACCCTTGTTTTATCTGTATGTCCACAAATGAATAAATTATACTTTGCCAAAATATGCGAAGCAACCATGTTTCAAGTGTCTTTAGTAACCCGAACCTTTCCTAGAAAATATCACCATTCTCTAGAATTGAGAACTTGTGAGAGTTAAATTGTTGTGCATTGATAATATTTTGTCAAGGTTTCCTTTCAAATTTGTGCCAATAAGGATATCTTCATTCTCCTTCACCAACAAAGGTTAAAAATGGGTCCTCTCACCCTAGTTGAAAGGCACGACCTAAAGTAGTGAGGATAGATCAAATCCTTTTGAAGGTGTTATCCATTTCTCCAACATCTGAGTGACAAAGAGCCATCTGAATCACATCCCCGGCTACAAAATGACATACATGATGATTTATCTATCTCTAGGCTTCTTGTTAAATCTATGATAATGCTCAGCTTGCAAAGGAGAATCAATTTGGATACTTACACCAACAAAGGGAGAAAAGAATTTGAGGCCATCAAGCAAGCCATTTCACAAGCTCCTACTCTTGCAAATCTAAATTTTGATAAATATTTTACAATGTATGCACTTGTAGGAGCTGAGACTATTTTAGCTATATTAACTTAGGTTAATGATGAAAACACTGAGCAACCAATTGCTTTCTTTGGACAAAGTTTGCATGATTACGAGACAAGGTACACATTTCTTGAGAAACAAGTACTTTCAGTAGTTAGAGGATTAAAGAACTTTAAGTACATGCTTTCCAATAATAAGATACATGTCTTAGTCTCTCATCCAAGTGTTAAAGCATTCTTGTTGAACAAAGAGTTGAATGAGAAGAGATAATCCTAGACTACTAAGGTTATGGGATATGTTGTTGACATCCCTATTGGGAAAAAGTTCAAGGAAAAGGTTTGTGTGAGTATCTAATTGCTGATATGGAAAAAAATAGGCAAAAAATCAGAAGATCTAGAACAACATGTTGAGTTATGTATTAGCAAATCGATACCATGAGTACATAGAAAACCCGCAACCGGAACTCGTCAAGAAGTTTAGGAATCAAGATGGATGACTGATTTGGTTAACTACTTACAACATGGTACTTATCCTGAAGGTATGGAAAATATCAAATGAAGGTATTTTAGGGTACAATTTATACCTTACGTTTTAATTGATGGCGTGTTATTTAAAACAGATATATATGGAATTTTTCTACTATATAATTATTATGATAGAATTTAGCAACTATTAACCAAATTTTATGAAGGACCTATAGGAGGTCATTTTTTAGCATGTACTACAACTTTAAAATTTATGAAAGCTACTTACTATTGGCCCAAAATATTAAAGAACTGCTTTGAATGGATATGAAAGTGTAAGAAATGGTCTTTCTTTGTTGGAAGATAATGTTTATCTTTGTTGCCCCTACACCTATTTAGTAGATCAACCATTCATGCGGTGGTGTCTTGACTTCATTGGCATAATAAAACCACCATCTTTACAAGGACTCAAGTGGATCTTGACTGCTATAGATTATTTTACATGCTGGAATGAAGCAATAGCCTTAAAATAAGCTAACGATACTTCAATCCTATCCTCTTACGAATGTATAGTTTATAAATTTGGTGTTCCAACAACTATCATTCCAAGTAATTTCTTAGCATTTCTTGGTGTAAAGGTAACAAATTGATCTTTTAAGCATGAAATTTATATAATTACACCATCTAATTATTACCCATAAGGTAATGGATTATCTTAAAGTACTAACAAAAATATTTTAAGGATCATTAGAAGAACACTCAAGGAAAACCAAAGAGCTTGACATCTAATGTTGAATTCAACACTTTGGGATGACAGAGTGACTCCTAAAAGATCAATGGGAAGTTCACCATACAAGCTTATTTATGGAAGAGAGGTAAGAATTCTCATCTCAGTTGAGTTTCCTACATTGGATTTGCTACACCAAATGGAATTACTTGAGAATGAACCATTGTAGGTTCGTTATGCAGAATTAATAGAGTTGCAGGAGCTAAGAGATCAAGCTCATTTGAACATGGAAAAGAATAAAAAATAGATCAAGAAAATTTTTGATAAGAAGGCTAAGTTCAGAGTCTTCAATGAAGGAGATATTGTGTTAAAATGGGATGCTAATCATGCAAAGCTAGGAAACCACATGAAGTTTGATACAATACGAAGTGGTCCTTACATGATTTAATCCTCCAAAGAACACAATGCATTTCAAAAATCAAGGCTGAATGGAGAGTAACTTCCCATTCCTGTGAATGGTATGTTTCTTAAACAATGTTATCAAAAATCCTATATTATTTGATTAAAGTAGGATTTCCCTTTCAATAATTTCTTTCATGCACACTTTGCAATGTTTTCCATTCAATAAAGTGCATTCGTGCATGTGATTTGTTTTCCAAATCCTTTCCCATTTTTAGTTTGTTTTCATAAAGAAATTTATGGTTATATACATTAACTCCATGCCCAATGGACAAGAGCATGGAACCGATGGTCTACAAAATAGCAAGAATCTTTCCCCACAAGATCACGAGAATGTTGACAATTTTTGTACTTGTGTAAAAATGGGAAAATTGAAACTTCATTGTGCTTTGAAGACATTGACAAAGTGGACCTAAAGAGGAATGCATTACAATTTTATTATATTTTCAATTGTAGTAATTTATTAGCTACATGTAATTTGCAGCTATGTGTGATGTTACAAAATGTAATACCTCACATAAACTTCCATTCCATGTTCATCTTTAGCAAGGAAAAAAAAAAATCCCTAAAGGATTGATGTATTTCCTTGATGAAGGCAGAATCACATTTTAGGTTACATGCTAAATTTTGGAACAACAAACGAGTTGTAGTTTACAAGATAGAAAGTTCATTATTAAAGTTAAGGGTATTTCCAAAATAAATATTTTTGTATGTAAATATATTTAATTATGTAATTGAGATGTTTATTTAGTTATACAATCAATATACATGTCATAAATCTTAAATAAGAAAGAAGTATAAAAATCAAGTATAGAAATTAAATGTTATTTATTCATGAGGAAGTACAGATATTTCCCACGCTAGCCATGGGATGTAACTCATAACTACTAAAAAAGAAGTACATGTGCATGGATTTAAAATTAAGAGTATAGAATAAACCCATAATTTCCTTGGGATTTTCTTCTAAGTATTTTTCACTTCAGCTCTAGCTCCATCTTTAATCCATCTCTCCTAGAAGTCACAATGTATCTCAAAAATGAAAAAGAAGGCATCAATATTGAGCTCGGGGTTTGATCTGTACCCATATATTATATAATTATATGAAAATGGATTTCTAAGAAAAGAAGCGTAATGTACATCATATAAAGATGCAAAATCCATAGAAGGAGTATTTTAAATCAGCACATATGGTTCCAAGAATCATTTGAGAAAAGAAGGAGAAAAATAAAACTATTGAACATAAGAGGACGAAAATTCTAAATATTTTCTAACTATTTTCTTAAGTGTAAGGGTACATGTAGCATATGAAAAGCATAAATATTTTGCATTAATGATTATTGTACAAAAAGGAACTACTTGGTGAAGAAATCTACATGATGCAAGTTATGAGCTGTTTTAGGAAAAGTAAAATGCAAGCATAAAATATCATTTTTCATCAAATTACATCCAGATTATAAAGTACAAAATGAATATCAAAATCTATAGTTACTACTCAAATAAAAACGTGATCTATGGGATGTAAGTATTTGGAATACTTGAATTATAAGTAAAGTAGTAGAGTATATGTAATAAGATATTTCCAAAGTGCAAAGAATAGCAAAATAGCTAACTTGAGTTTACGAGTGAAGATGAAATTTTCTAGATCTTCCGTTTAGGATATTTTTGAAGAGGGATAAGATTCAATTTTAAAATTAAAGAAATCATCCATATTCATGATGTTACAGACTCGGGAAAGGCTTAAAAATTCAAACACTTTCTACAAACTTACAAGATCTAAATGCAATTTTCCAAAGAATTGAAGGAATCTATATGCCACAACACACAAGGCGAAATCATACATGAGATGAACAAAATAGAACTCAATCTAGAAATAATCAACTATCAGAAGGAAGTTCATAAACAGAGTTAACCTCCAGTCATCCAATAAGAAATACACCTCTAATTATCAAAGTGAAAGACTTAGGAAATGCCACTACAACTTATGAATTTCAGGTGGAAATTACAGAGTACAAGCTTTAGTTATCATTATTTTCCATAAATTCATGCAATATCATCAATAGTCAAAATTGCATCTACATCTATAGATTTCATTTCTCTTACAACATAAAAAATGGTCAAGACTTCAGAGGTAGATCACGCAACAGTAAAGAAAATCATGCATTTTAAAGCATCATCTTCAACAAAGGAGCAAATTTTAGCTCTCAATATTTTATGTGTACTGAGTACATGGGATGTTGAGATTTAAATGAGAAAAGTATAATGTAATTATACATCTCTACAAGGAAGAAAATCACATTATGAAAATACTTCAAAGCGACTGATGAGAGTTTCATAAGGTAAATTGAATACAGTATTCAAGGTATTGCATTTCTCCCAAGTAGAGAAAACCATCATAACTTAGGGAAGAGTTAACACAAGTTTGTAGTCCATGATCTTCAAGGAAGAATTTTGAATTAGAACAAGCTACATTTTCTCTCTAAAATCAAATTACAACAGGAGTTTCAAAGTAGAGCCATGAAAAGGAAGACACAAGGAATAAATATTCATTACATCCCTTCAGAGATCTGGTACAAGTGAAGAAAGTTTATAACCTGAAGGTACTTCTCAAATCATTAACTTAAGATTGGAATTACAAGACAAAGTGCAGTTCCAGAGGAAAAATTTAATCTTCCCTCATAGTCTACAAAACTTGAAAGATCCACCTTTTTAGTTAGGCATGAAGGTTAAAGCAAGTCCAGATAGAGGATAAATCTATATCGATTTTGAAATTTGAAGGAGATATAGTTCTACAATGCATCATTCAAACAATTATTTGTCTACAATACAAAGGATCCATATTTTCAAGATAGTTGCTTAACTTATTCTCATTTAAGTCTATAAAAAGAAAGTACAAAATACAGGATTTTCATGTAAATAGTTGTATTAAACATTGGTAAATAAGTACAAATATCAAGCAATAATAATCATAAAAGAAGAGGCCTCCAGTAGTACAAACATATTACAGATAAATTAACGCAAGCTTCCAAAAGTGAAAAAATTACATCTACTTCCACTAGAGAAGATACAAATGAACAAAGAATTAGAATATAAGAGCATTGTTTCACCGAATAAAATTTTTAGATTCATTACAGATACTTGAAGAAAGCAGTAGGATTGGTGGCTCAAACATATTAACCTCTACAAGATGGAACCAACAAGAAGATAAAGAAACATATCAAAAGAAACAATGATATTTTCAAACCCTGTAACCGATGGTTCGAACCGAAAGATCCAATATCCAAATAAAAAAACCATTTCTCCAAATCAGCTCAAATTTCAGAAGAGTTTCTAAATAGAGCCAGTAGAGAAAAACAAAAGTGAGTTCAAAATACAAATATTCAATTATCAATACGTCTAAGAAGCAATATACCAAGATTCCCATGATACAAACACGTCCAAATATGGAGTTACAAGTCAAAATTTACTCACCATATTCACAAAAATGAAAATTCAGAAATTTAACAATCTATCTATGCCAGATTTTTGTTATTCTAGATCAACACAGAAGGGAATATGTCTTATTGAATACACGGATGCAAAGGAAATAGTGCATATAATTGTGTACAAAATTTCTTTTTAGGAGGAGTACAGTCAAAATGTTTTCATCATGGTGAAATACAATTCTTACAGTCATCAACAATTATCCAAGATGGAATTTTCTAATTATATAATTGCTTTCATTAATGTTTTAGCTGTAAATTATGCAAGAGTCAAACTTGGATTGAAAAAAAAAAACATTATTTTACACATGAAGAAACACAAAATGAGGAAAATATAATTAAATTTATCATACAAGATTTCTACTTTTACTGGAGTAACAGATGTGTAGTTCACAAATAAATGCGAGAAGCTACAAGATAATGGCGCCATGAATTGAAGAATTTCTCAAAATTTACGATACAGAGAAATCAATGAATGTCATGGGTAAAATAATAAATACCTAGAACATGAAAAAATTGATATGATATGTTAAGGTGAACAAGTGTGAGAAACAATGAGTTTAGTGAGACATATTTTCAAGAAAAGTAAACATAATTCAAAAAAATTTATATACCCACGAAATATTCAGATGAAAAAGTCTCTATTTTACATGGCCATGAAATAATATTCAAATATTAGTGAGAGAGCACAAGGAAATAGAAAGAACTTACCATGTTTGCTTAAGCAGTCAAAACCTTTGAAAGGTTGAACAATAGAGACAAAATGTGAATTACCCAGAATCTTCTTTGAGGTCATAAAAGTGTCGCTGAAACAAAGAAACAAGAAAAACAAAAGGGGTTCATTATTAAAGAATGAAGAGACAAGTGAATATAATTTTTCATCAAAAATAGAGGAATTAGTTACAAAAACTGTTAAACTCACCTTCTTAATGAATGGTGACAATTTCTGCATATAGAGAAAAGGAATTTCAACGAACAGAGATTTTGAAATCCCTTTGAAATAAACCCTTTCATGGAGGCAACAAAGCAATCATAGTAAGCTCAAAAGCTCAAAGATTTCATGAATGGCATCATAAAAAGACTCAGACTAAGCTCGAAGGCTTCGACAATGGTGGCCAACATGATCAAATGTCACTCAGAAGCTCTAAAGAGAGAAAAAATAATGAAAATACATATATTTAGAGCCTTAGAGAACCATTTTTCGGAGGAAATCAAGCTTGAGATAATATGACAATGACAACAATTGAAACAATGGCTAGGCCTTTGCTGCCCAAAAAGAGCATGAAAAAATGAAGAAAAGATAAGCTCGAGGATATTTTAAACAAACCAAACTCATCTGAGGTTAACATAAATAGAATAGATCAAATCTCTAGGATCGAATGATGTACATTGTAGACCTAATCCAACCAGCGAGTAAGAGCAGAGTTAAAAAATCAGTGATCAAGATTGGTTGGTACAAGATCTAACGATGAATATCCATCATCCTATTAAATGCAAACTCTATATTTACCAAAGTTGGGTCAAGGTACACTATCAAAGGTGAAGATTAAACACAATATAAAGATAAAATGGTAGATGTCATAATTTCCAACTCAACCACAATGTAGAACTCAACCAGAGTTAAATGGTGCCACCGACCAAATTAAGGGTCAAGTCATCATGAGGAGGGGGATCTACCTAAATAATAATCATTGCATTGACCTGTCGAAGGTCTAAAACAAAACCATATGCCACGAAATAATCAAATGCCGAAAACCATTGTATTGCAAGAAGGGCCTAAAGACTATTGTTTAGAACATCATGATTAATCAATAGGTGGTCAATCATATTATTTACCTTGATCTTTCTAAAGTTTCCCAAATATTTTCATGAAAGTATGCCAAGTATTCAAACTCCAATATATGCCAAGGACTAAATCAAAAGGAAAATCCCCATGATTATTTAATCATAATATATGTTAAGTCAAAGAGGGGCTTATTATGCCAAGGTTTCTTTACCTTACACTTCAAAAAATTTACCTAAATACTTGTAAAAGGAAAATGGAGAAGAATGAAGGTGGTCCCCACAGTAGGGTGGAGTTTTTATTTTTCTAAGTGTTGAAGACCAAGAAATATTCTTTCTTGCACAGAGTATCTTTTGCATGTCATCGACTAAGAGATAAAATAGGGAAAGAGGAAAAAGGTTGAATATGTGCACAGATGTCAACATCGTAGAGCCTATAAGCCGTCCCCACACTTTGGATGAATATTTTTTTGCAAAGTATTAAGAATTATAGAATTATTTTTTTCTCATGTAGGGAGGTTATTTTTGTATGTGCATCCAGGGGCATAATTAAATATTGCTAAATTTATCTTTGCAAGTGGATCAAATTTCAAGTGTCACATCTAAAAGTTTGAATTCACATTGTAGAAGACTTACCTAGCAAGAAAATGCTATTATTAGCCAAATTATTCATCCAACTTTATTAAAAATAGATCAATCACTTGCGTTTGACTGAAATTTATTTTTGTAACTCAGGCTATTAATCCCTCATTGTAATTAGCATGTCTATTTTTATTCCTTTATTTATTAATGATAAAGGGGTAAAATTATAATGCATGGGTGACTATATATTTTATCATATTTTTAGGATGTGATGGATGAATAATATTGTTATATATTGTGTGTAATTACAAAGCACTTTGTTATCACCGAATCACAGCACCCCTGTGCATGTATTTGAACTCACAGTGTGATTGGATAACATGGGTACTATCTCCAAGTTGTGGGACTTGCTACTTGAGACAGACCTCCAGAGAAAGCTGGTTCTTGCTCCTAAACTACCTGCCACAATCTACTCTAATGCAGGATAAGCTAACTGTTCTAATCTAAATTTCCAAGGGACCAGGGAGAGAGAATACATAAAATGAAAGCCTACACTAAAGCGGTGATACACCAGAAAAGGAGGGTGTGAGAGTAATCTCCAAATGTGTGAAATACAGAGGCAAAGTGCACACTAGAAGAGGTGATGACAGTTCACCATAATCTAGCAAAATGCATTCACAACAATATTCCAAGCATACACAATGTTAGTGAATTCCTGCAAGAACATAATAATAGACACAATACTCCTATAGAAAGATAAAAGGGGCAAGAAGAATGCAAGAAAACACAGCAGGGGAAGATACATCCACAAACTTTGTATTTTATTGCTTCCTGGTATGCACAGTTCAGTATATTACAAGATAAGGGCCTGGATCACCATGCAAGGAGTCCACTACAAGGGCCTATAACACACTAGCTTCACAAAGCAATTTTGGCAGAGCTTTGCTACCCAAAAACTCTCTCTTTTACAATGAGCCCAACACTCCAATTTATAGAAAAATGAGAAGGAAAAGAGAAGGGAAAATGGAAAATCCCGAAATCTGTCCTTCAACCACCTGTAAGAGGCATTAAATTGAGTGAAATGGTTATACATTACTTGCAAAAGGCTCCCCATACTGTCCCATGTGCTGCAGCAGAGAAAGAATGATGACCATGCCTCTTAATTGCACTCCCAGCTACCAAATAAAACACTGTTCTGAACCCGACCATGTTTTGTTAAAAAACTCGATCAATCCCTCATCAAATCTGAAATTTCTTGATTTCTGTGCATCGGGCTCAGAGCCACGATTCCAACGGTACCAATTTTGTGTGATTTCGTTGAGAAATGCAAAAGTTATGGCCTTCTGAGTGCGGGCAGCTATTTTGGGTCCGCAGCGGGCGTTATCTGTCATTTGACGGAATGAACAAGATGGCGACTAGAGCCGAATATGTTTCTCTTAATTAAATATATCTACCCTCATTAAAAATAAGAAATCCAGTTTCTGTGGCGTAGAGGACATCGTGCTCGTTCCAGAAAGTCCAATTTTGTGAAAATCGGAGCTCGGAGTCAAAAGTTATGGCCGTTTGAAGTTTCGCAGGTCAAACGTTGACTTTTCCTCTTCTGTCTTCACCCATTTCGTGCTTTCGCGTCCCACGCGTCCCTCGCATACTTTTGTCCCGGCTGTCCCGGACGAACCTTCGCCCATTTCGCGCTTTCGCGTCCCACGCGTCCCTCGCGTACGTCGTCCCTCGTGACCTTTTTCGTCCCCACGCGTCCCTCGCGTACTTTTGTCCCGGCTGTCCCGGACGAACCTTCGCCCATTTCGCGCTTTCGCGTCCCACGCGTCCCTCGCGTACTTTTGTCCCGGCTGTCCCGGAGACTAAGACTTAGCCATTTTTCGTGATTTTTCCTGGCCCGAGCCTGTCTTCTGCAACCTTTCCACATTTTTTCAGAGCTTGCTCTTTCTTTCTTGGCCAGGGGAGTTAGAAAAAATCTGAGGGGACCCCAGCAACATGATGCTTTGCCTTGAATCAATATAATTGCTTGGGACTAAAGAATTTGATGCATGTTATCAAAATTTACCTTGGGGGTGAATTTTGGATAACAAGCACAAGAGAGGATTTTTGGACATAAGCGTTGTTAGTGCAGAATCACAGCACCCCCGAATGGCCTTGTATCTGAGTGGGGCATTCGGTGTGATTGCACAACATTAGACCATCTCTCAAGCTATGGGACTTTCAAAACTTGAGATGGACCTCTAGAGAAGGTTTTTTCCGCTTCATAATCTACCCGCCACAACCTACTCCAAAGTGCAGGGAAAAATCTAACATATCATAATCTAGTCGTTCCAGGGGACAAGGAAAGAGAGAGAGGGTGAAAGAGCCTTAACTAAACAATGATAAACAAGAAAATGAACTATCGAGATACTCTGCATTGAGGGAGAATGAAATAGGGAAAAGTGGACTGAGGGAGGTCGGACGAAGTGAAAGAGACCCGAGATCCAAATATGCCCTCGTAACTCCACAAAGCATGACATATTACACGTGCAAATGTGAAATACATACACAGGGAGCAAACAAGAGATAGAGAGGCACAAAAAAACAAAAAAACTATGCCAAGGGTTAAAAAGATGCCACAAAACAAGATTTTTATTGCTCTATAAGGTGCACTGAGACTATTACATGGGTGCTCGGAGGCATAAATACACTCTCCGTGTAGGAGAAGGCTTACACTCAAATGGAGTCGGGAAACAACTTTGAAAAAGTATCCCCACATCCCAGAATGTCTCTCACCTTCTAAAATGAGAAGTGTTATAATATATAGACGATGTAAATCGGTGGGAAAGGAGAGAAGATCGATCATGATATTAAGTTCAACCACCAATCATCAATGCCCCCTATGAATCCACCCACAATCTGTCAAGTCTAGCTCCCTATGTCTATTCAACGTGTTGAAGAGGGAAGAACGACAGATCAAATCAAATCAGATCTTTTAGTTGAAGAAATCAGATTCCTCATAGATGTCTTGAAAGACTTTTTCCCATTTTTCACCCATCTAAACTCATCAAAATTAAAGTATTAGGCTCCCATGGCGTAGACGAGGTCGAGACCTTTCCAACGGTGCCAAATTTGTTTAATTTTGGGCACTGGCTTGAAAGATATGTCCATTTGAATGTTTGAGTCGGGTTCATACAAAAATGGCAAAAACCAGTTAGCAGAAATGGTACGTGGGCCTGAAACTCAATTTGCGCCTTTTGGCACCAAAAATATAAAATGCAAAAATCTCCTGTAGACCCACAATTCATTTAATTCAAAAAACCATCCTCGGGCCCACCGGTCCGCATTTTCCATTTGTGTGAAAAGTCCTCCCCATGCCTACTTGCCCACATGTAATTTAGGCACTGAAACATGGTTGCTTAGGCATCAGTGGAGGTGCGATTCACTTTAATACTTTACGTCCTTTGAGCCAAAAATTTCAGATTTCTCTCCGATAATCCACCTTCTCGCCTTGACTTTTCAACATGGCCACATGGCTAGCTGGCCTTTGTATTTGGGGACCACTTTTGCATTTTGCTTTTGAAGTTGCACTGAAGAGACACGTGGCACCTTCCATGGCTTCCTATGTGTCCTTATGTTTTTGCTATGTCCCATTTTCTTGTTGAGGCCATAAGTCTAACCCTTGACATGTGGAGGCTTCATGCTTGTTTGAAAACCTGCTCCAAATTTTACTTTTGAAGTAGCGTCATGTTGACACTTGGCTCCTTCCACTAGCCTACCTCTACTTTGACTATTCAACCCCCGACTTTGTCCCTTTTGGACCTAGGACATGTGGCGAGTCTCGCTCGTTTGAGTCTCTAATTTTGGTCGCGCCTTTGAATTTGCAACGATGAAACACACGATGCCATCCATTGGCTCTCTATACTTAGCCGATTCAGCTGATGCCTTTCTCATACTTAGGACATGTGGAGGATTGGCACTTGTTTGGGTCTACAGATTTAGATTTTACCTTTAAAGTAGCACCATTTGGACACATGGTAGCATTCACTAGTCTATGATTTTTAATTGCCAATTTGGGCCCACTCTATCCCACTTTTTAACTTAGACCACATGGCGAGCCCATGCTCATTTGGGAGCTTCTCTTTGGATGTGTCTTTTGGAATTGCGCTTAGATGACACATGGTACCTTCTGTAATTCTATTTATATTTGGGTGGTTGGCCTTGATATGAATCATATGCAAAATGTGAAACTTCGATCCCCTTGATTCAATCTTCTACTATCAAGCTCTAATCTCTATTGATGCCATTCAGCCCCATTTTTTGACCCTACTCCTCCATTTAGAGTCAATTTGGGCTTTCTCTGAATCATTTATGAAGCCTGAGGACTCTGATCCTTTCCCCATTTTTCTCCTAAGAGCCTCTGGCCTCCTTAACGTTGTTTTCCCCTTTTGAGCCCCTGGTTTCTCCATTTCCGAGTCCTCCTACAACTTGACTATTGGATTCAAAACATGTGCTCGTACGATGGAAGTGACCTTTAGATTTTTTTCTATGTGGGGTTGTGTTTGACCAATTTTACTCGGGGAAAAATTGGGATAATAGGCGTGCGTAAAGGGAATTTTGCCAATTTTGCCCCTGAAATGAGAACTAATTTTTTCCTTTCCAATTATTTGCAGTGGTGTGTATATCTCATTAATTCTTGTGAATGTAAAATTCCTTGATTAATCATCCTACCTTACTACAAATTTAGTAAATTTATTCAAGATATTAGTGTGCGGTTTATCTTATGGTGTTATTTTTATTCATTCCATTGATACACATTGTTTTTACCTTAATATTCTCGACAACACTATTGGTTTGTGCATCTAAAATTCATTCTCAAATTGATTGTGAACATACTCAGTGAAATACCTCAACAAGTTTGGTGTATCACCCCATTTTTAATTCATTTACAATTATCCTTTTACCCTCAAAAACCTAAAAATTAGTTTAGGATGCATCAACAGAAAACAAACTTGATACTAGAGACTCACCTCAAAAAAGGTATACCCACACACCTAAGGTGTTTCCATTGTATCAATGAAAGTGAGAGATCCCGAGTAATATTAAAACTCCTACACTCATCTCTCAATAGGGTGCACTTTCAAGAGATAACAGTTTTTGGTACACACTTTGGACAACAAATCAGATCTGCAAGTAAATTATAGTAATTTGAGCTGAAGAATTTCACTTTTGGAGCAATGAGCTGCAATAATTTCTTCTACAGATCAAAATATTTATTTGGTGACTTCGTAAGGCTGATTTGAGACCCGTTTTACAGCATGTTTCATGCCTAAATTGACTAAAAGATCATCGGTAAGAGGAATTCCTACTGAGTTTATTTCTTTACCTTTTAATTCAACAAGAAGATGAAGAGTTGGCAATACCTTACCTTATAATAGGCCTTGTTTTGGAAACCCTCCTATTTTTCCTTCACCACGTATTAATCTTGTCGTTCAATCCCAATTATTCTAATGGTTATTCAGCCACCTAGGAATTTTGTGACATTTATTAATGGCATTCCTTTAGTAGTTCAAGTTTATTATGATATTCCCAATGTTTTCATAAAAATTTACCTCCATTCACTAGTGAAAATCCTATTACTCATATAGATCACATTAAAGATGTTGCATCCCTTTGTGTTGTCCATAATATAACTCATGAAGATGTATCTTGAGAATTTTCATTACATCCTTTAAAGGACAAGCCTTGCAATCATACGAACCTTAGAAATTGGGAGCATAAGAACTTGGAATGATTTAGAGGAGAAACTACTTAAGAAATTTTAAGACCATTATGATCATTTATCCATCATATAAAGCAATCGTCTACAATTAAAGGATCCCCTCATGAATTTATGGTCATTTTCAACATTTGTTTTCTAGAACTTGGGAATGAATTCCAGCTAGTGTTAATCCTCAGGCTGACCATGATTTTCTATATTACCTTAGATCCTTAAAGAATTATATTTCAACTATGATTCAGTCTATGGGAGGAGAGACTCTCCCAACAGCTTATGACATTGCCATTAGGGCTGAAAACAACCTTATTCAAGATGGGAAATTGACACCAAGGCCTTAAATGCCTCTTACAAAAACTTTCTACCTATTCCAAAGCATATTACCATTATACAACCTACTTTTTTAGCTCCATCAGATGACGTATTCAAGGCTCTGTAGACTATGGGTAATAATATGACATTAATTGAAAACAAATTATCTCGGCTAGCAGGCCTTATCAAGCTCCTTATACAAAATTCAACAAAATCAACATAATAGGAAACCTTATCAACAAAATTAGAATTATAGACAACCATATCAGCCAAGGAAATTTGACCCAAAAGCCCCTAGTTCATCTAGCACTCTTGTTCTAGTTAACATGGTTTCAAAAGAATGGTGTCAACCTTGTAATCAACCTCATTCAGCTACCAATTATCCAAATGCATTCCTGAATATAAGCCTTGTTGCACAACCTCAACCTAAAGCATTATTCATGCCTCAAATAGAGGGTGGGAAACAAGAAGCTCGAGAGTCAGAAACCACCATAACAAAATCTAGTCAGCTTTAGAGAGGAGGATTTTATTGCAGTCATAACTATGTCCCATAAAAAGGCTCAAGAGAGATAAATAACAAAACATACCTATTCTACCCACAGTCACTGATAAAACATCAAGTGCGGGTAAAAATAGTTAACAGCTCCACTTTGTTCCTCAAAAACAACAAATAGTTTAGCTCAAAAAGACCAACAAAAACAATTGCCACATGATCTTAGAAGACTCTTCATATGTCGATTTAAAAAGTTGCTGAAGTAGAATAAGTTTTTGCTAAAGCTTATGCTAAAATGGTAGAATTTGTTTCAAAAATGTTGTTTATTTTAACATTGTTGAGGTAATGAAGAAGTATAATATTAATATTTCACTATGGGATGCTTTAAGTATTCCAAGATAACAAGATCTACTTTGTCATGATCTTTCTAAGTCAGTAGGTTTCATAAAAAATAACATAAAAGGAAGCCCAAAAGCATACATGTTCCCGGGAACAATGGATCAAGACCATATTAAAGAGGCTAAACGGATGGCTCAAAATGTCTTAAATTCTCATGACATTAAGAAGCCACCACCATTTTATCTATCTTTGATTATTGGATATCATTTAGTTCATAATTGCATGGTTGACAGTGGTGCAAGTATCACAATTATTCAAAAAGAAATTGCAGAAAAATTGGGCATGTAGTATGATCCTACGAGAAAAGCATGTTGCAGCTAGATGAAACAAAAACAACATAGTTGGTATTATCATAAATCTGGAGGTAACCTTACATTCTTGCCCCAATGTTATCAAGTATAGATTTACCTCCATACATTACCTTATGTTTATCACGAGATTTTACAACAAAGATAGGAGGTTATATTATTTCCTTAGATTGGTCATTTTTTTTCTTTAATACAAGATATGAAACTAAGGTTACCGTAAATTTAGAGCCTTTAGCTAGGATTTCATATTGAGCCTCATGCTTCAAATGTTGCAGCTTTAGATCAATCTGATTTTGATGTTACAACACATGTTTCTAAACTAGACAGTGTTTCTAATCTATTTATGAATGAAAATAATCAAGAAGAATATGGTTATGATCCTTTCAAATAATCATAAGAATATTTGTTTGGTGTTTATTGCTTGTATGAAGAAAATGCACCAATTCCCTTGCTGTCCAAAATAGAGAAAACAACATAAGGGCTATGAAACTTCACTTCGATGGAGATAAAAATAAGAAAGGATAAGGTGTACGTTTAATGCTTACTTCCCCTTCAAATGAAAGGTACTTTTAGGTTGAATCCAATAGATTTCTTGTACTTGTAATGTAGCTGAATATGAAGCATTAATTCATGGATTACAGTGGGTCATGAAGAGAGGTATCAATACTTTACAATTTTTTGGTGATTGGGAGTTATTTATTAATCACATGAAAAACTTTAATGTGTGTAAAAATTCATTGTTGAAATCTTACAAACATAGAGTTTCAGACTTAATAGATGATTTTGATTCTCTTAATATACAATTTGTCCCAAGAGGTGAAAATAAGTTTGCGAGACCGACATGCAATAGTTTTTGCTAGCTTTGATGTACTAGAACAGATCAAAAATAGAAAAGTACAACCACATATTAAGCTGGTTATATGACCTTCAATACCTGATAACAAGGAAACTTGGAAATTTTTTGAAGATGATGAATAGATCTGTAAATTTCTACAACAAGAAGCTAAATTTTTTCAAGTAAATTAGGAAAAACTACAACACTTCTATGGTGACTAGATTTTTCAATTGAAGACAAACAATTTTCCTCAAGGATTGGTCGTAGTAGAAGACATTTTTAGTTTTGATGATCAACTAAGAAAATACAAAGGAAATATTTCAACTCACGCAAATAACTATGATGAAATCTTGGCGAGATAATGAAAAGAAACTATTTATCGAAAAGGTATGTTCCTTAGCTGAAAAATAGTCATTTATCAATTTATGTAAAGAATTCAGAGATGTTTTTGCTTGGAAATACAAATATCTGAGAGGTTTTGATCCCAATTTAGCTCAGCATAAAATAAAATTATAGAAAAATTCCAAGCCGAGTTAGGCGAAGCAAAAGACTTGTAAATCAAAGATTGAGCCATTAATTAGAAAAGATTTGTCTAAGATGATCATATCAAATATTATCTTTCCTGATAAGCATTCAATTTGGGTAGCTAATCTTGTTCCTTTTCTAAAATAGAATGGAAAAGATACGATGTGTGGATTTTAGATATCTTAATAAAGCTTAATTAAAAGATCATTATATGCTACCCAATATGGATCAAATTTTAAGAACAATTTTAGGTTCAGACAGATTGTCTATTTTGGATGGTTGTAGTGGATACAATCAGATCCTTTTGTGTGAAGAATACAGATACAAAACAACCTTCACCAAAAAGTGGGGTACTTATGTTTACAAAAGAAAGCCTTTCATACTTTCAAATGTCGGTGAGGCGTTTGATGTGCAATGGACATGGATTTTCACATATCATTAAATAAATGCATATTGACTTATTTAGATGATGTCACCATATTTTAAAAAATTATTATGAACATCTAAGGCATTTAAGGTAGAATTTTCAGCTATGCAGATAGTTTGGAATATGTTTGATTCCCTAAAAGTCCATTGTTTTGTCACATTGTTTCTAAAAAAGGCTTAACCATTGATCCTTTTAGAATCGAATATATTTCACAACCATCCTTGCCTCATCATTAAAAAGCACTACAATTTTTTTTTGGAAAAATCAACTTTGTTAGAAGAATTGTTCCATATTTTTAGAATTATTTAAGCCATTAAAAGGCATGTTAACGAAATATAAGACTTTCTCTTGTACCATCGAAGGAAGAAAAGGATTTGAGGCCATCATGTCAGCCATTTCTACAAGCTCCTACTCTTGTAAATCTAATTTTCGATAAATATTTTATGATGTATGCACTTGTAGGAGCTGAGAATATTTCTACTATATTAACTCAGGTTAATAATGAAAACACTAAGCATCCAATTGATTTCTTTGGAAAACGTTTGGATGATTACGACACAAGGTACACATTTCTTGAAAATCTAGTACTTTCAGTAGTTATAGGATTGAAGAACTTTAAGTGTATGACTTCCAATAATAAGAAACATGTTTTAGTTTCTTGTCCAAGTGTTAAATCATTCTTGTTGAACAAATAATTGAATGAGAAGAGAGAAGGATGGAGTATGAAGGTTATGGAATATGATGTTGAAATCCATGATGCAAAAATAGTTCAAGGAAAATGTTTGTGTGAGAATCTAATTGTTGATATAAAAAAAATAGGTCTGTAGAATCGAAGATTCATAACAAAATGTTGAAGTTATGTATCAACAGTCGAGATACCATTGTCTGACAAAAAACTAGCAACTTGAACTCGGTCAAGAAGTTCACAAATCAAGATGGATGACTGATTTTGTTAACTACTTACATCACGAAAATGATCTAGATGGTATGGAAAAGATCAAACAAAGATATTTTAGGTTACAATTTGTACCTTACGTTTTCATTGATGGTGTGTTATTTAAAAGAGAGATATATATATATAGAATTTTTCTACGATGTATTGATTATGCTAGAATTGAAACTATTATCCAATTTCATGAAGGAACTACTGAGGAGGTCATTTTTAGCACGTACTACAAATTTAAAATTTATGAAATATGATTACTATTAGCCTAGCATATTAAATAAATTTTTGAATGGATCATAAATTGTAATAAATGTGCTTTCTTTGTTGGAAAAGATCGTTTAGCTTCGTTGCCTCTACATTCTATTTTAGTGGATCAGCCATTCATGTAGTGGGGTATTGACTTCATTGGCATGATAAATCCACCTTCATCATAAGGACACAAGTGGATCTTGACTGCTACAGATTATTTTACATGTTGGACTAAAGTAATATCCTTAAAATAAGTTAACAAGACTTCAATCTTATCCTTTTATGAAGGTATAGTTTATAGATATGGTGTTCTAGCAACTATCATTTCAGCTAATTTCTCGAGCGTTTCTTGGTGACAACATAACAAATTAGGATATTAAGCATGGAATTTATTGAATTAAATGATCTAATTATTACTCAAAATATAATGGATTAACTGAAATTACTAACAAAAATATTTTGAGGATCATTAGAAGAACACTCAAGGAAAACAAAAGAGCTTGGCATCTAATGTTGAATTCAACACTTTGGGCTAACAGAGTGACTCCTAAAATATCAGTTGACAATTAAGCATACAAGATTATTTATGGAAGAGAGGCACGAATCCCCATCTCAGTTGAGTTTCATGAATTGGATTTATTGCACCAAATGGAATTAATTGAGATTGAATCGTTATAGGTTTGTTATGAAAAATTAATGGATTTGCAAGAGCTAAGAGATCAAGATCATCTAAACATGGAAAAGAATCATAAATAGATCAAGAAAATTTTTGATAAGAAAGCTAAGTTCAGAGTCTTCAATGAAGGATACATTATGCTGAAATGGGATGTTGATCATGTCAAGCTAGGAAACCACTCAAAATTTGACACACTGGAGTGGTCCTTATATGATTTCATCTTGTAAAGAACACAATGCATTTCATATTTCAAGGCTGAATGGAGAGGAACTTCCCATTCCTATGAATGGTATGTTTCTTAAACATTGTTATTGAAAATCCTATAGTTTTTGGTTAGAGTAGGATTTCCCTTTCAATAAGTGCTTTCATACACAATGCAATGTTTTTAATTCAATAAAGTGCAATCGTGGACGTGATCTGATTTCCATATCCTTTCCCATTTTTAGTTTGTTTTTAGAAAGATAGTTTTGGTTATATGCTTTAACTCCATGCCCAATGGACAAGAGAAAGGCACTAGTCTACAAGCTAGTAGGAAACTTTCCCTATAGGATCACTAGAAATGTTGACAATTTTTACACTTGTGTAAAAATGGGCAACTCAAAACTTCATTATGATGGACAACATTGATTAAGTGGACCTAAATAGGGGAATGCATTACAGTTTTATTATTATTTTAGTTGGACCAATTGATAAGCTAAATGTAATCTGCAGCTATGTGTGATGTTTAAAAGTGTAACACCTCTCATAAACTTCCATTCCATGTTCATCTTTATCAAGGAAACAAAAAATCCCTGAAGGACTAATGTATTGCATTAATGAAGGCAAGAATCACATTTTAGGTGAAATGCTAAATTTGGGAACAACAAACAAAGTTGTAGTTTACAAGAAATAAAGTTCATTATTAAAGATAAAGGTATTTCAAAACTCATTATTTTTACATGTAAATACATTTAATTATGTGATTGAGTTGTTTATTTCATTATACAATCAATATACATGTCATAAATCTTAAAGCATAAAGAAGTATACAACTCAAGTACGAAATTAAATGTTATTTATTCATGAAGAAGTACAATATTTCCCACACAAGTCATGGGATGTAACTCATAACTACTGAATAAATAAGTACATGTGCATGAAGTTAAAAGTAAAAGAGTATAGAAGAAACCCATCATTTCCTTGGGATTTTCTTCTAAGTCTTATTCCCTTCAGCTCCAAATCCGTCTTTCATGAAACTCTCCTAGCATTCATAATTTACTTGAAAAATCAAAAAGCGGCATCAATATTGAGCTCGGGATTTGATCTGCCCATGGATTATCTAACTACATGAATATGGATTTATAAAAAAGGAAGAATAAGTTACATCATAAATAGATACATGATTGATAGGAGCAATTATTTTCATTAGCACATATGATTCCAAGAATCATTTCGAAAAGAAGGAGAAAAAGAAAACTATGGAACACAAGAGAGGCAAAAAGTCTAACTATTTTCTAACTATTTTCTTAAGTATACAGTGCAGTAGCGAGATGAAAAGAAAAATTATTTTGCATAAATGATCACAATAGAGAAAGGAAATACTTGTTGAATAAATCTACATGATGCAAGTTATGAGTTGTTTTAGGAAAAGGAAAATGCAAGTATAAAATATCATTTTTCATCAAATTACAGCTAGGTATAAAGTACAAAATGTATATCAAAATCTATTGTTACTTCTCGAATAAAAGATGATCTATAGGATGTTAGGATTTGGAAAACTGAATCATAAGTAAAGTAGTATCTAGTACAGGTCATAAGAGATTTATAAAGTGTAAAGAATAGCAAGATAACTAACTGGAGTTTCAAGCGGTGAAGATGCAATTTTCTAGATCTTCCAAGTTAAGGATATTTTGGAAGAGGGATAAAATTAAATTTTAAACTGAAGGCAATCACACATATTTATGATGTTAGAGACTTGAGAAACACCTAAAAACTCAACCACTTTCCAACAACTTAGAAGATCTAAATGCAATTTTCCAAAGAATTGAAGGAATCTATATTCCACAACACACAATGAAAAAATCATACATGAGATGTAAAGAATAGAACTCAATATGGAAACAGTTAACTATTAGAAGGAAATTCATAAAAAAAATGAACCACCAGTCATCCAATAATAAATACACCTCTAATTATATAATTGAAAGCTTTATGAAATGCCATTACAACTTAGGAATTTTAGGTGAAAATTACAAAGTACAATATTTACTTATCAACCATTTCAAGAAATTCACTCAATAGCATCTATAGTGAAAATTGATTCTATGTCTACAGATTTCATTTCTTTTATAGTATAAAAATTATCAACACTTCAGAGGTAGATCACACAATAGTAAAGAAAATCATGCATTTTGAAGCATCATTTTCAATAAAGGAGTAGTTGTTAGCTCTCAATATTTTATGTGTATTGAGTAGATGGGATGTTGAGCTTTAAATGAGCAAATCATAATGTAATTATACATCTATAAAAATAAGAAAATCACATTATGAAAATACTACAAAGTGATTGATGAGAGTTTCATAAGGTAAATTGAATATTGTATTCATGGTATTGCATTTCTCCCAAGTAGAAAAACCATCAGAACTTAGGGAAGAGTTTACAAAAGTTTGTAGTCCATGATCAGCAAGGAATAATTTTGAATTAGAAAAAGCTAAATTTTCTCTCTAAAATCAAACTACAATAGTAGTTTCAAAATAGATCTATGAAAAGGAAGACACGAGGAATAAATAATCATTACATCCATTCAGAGATCTGGTACAACTGAATGAACTTTATAACCTGAAGGTACTTATCAAATCATTAAGTTAAGAGCGAAATTACAAGACAAAGGGTAGTTGAAGAGAAACAAATTTATTCTTCCATCACAACCTACAAAACTTGAAAGAGTCTCTTTTTCAGTTAGGCATGAAGGTTAAAGAAGTCCAGACAGAGGATAAATCTATAGTGATTTTGAAATTTGAAGGATACATAGTTCTACAATGCATCATTCAAACAATTGTTTGTGTACAATATAAAAGATACATGTTTTCTTGTTTCTTTAACAAATGCTTGATCTGGAAGAAGACGTATCCATATTTTCAAGATAGTTTTTAATTTTCTTCTCATTTTAGTATATAGAAAGAAAGTACATATTGTATGATTTTCATGTATACAGTTGTATTCAACATTGGAAAGTAAGTATAGATATCAAGAAAGAATAATCATAAAAGAAGAGGCCTCAAATTTTATAAATAGATTACAAAGAAATTAAAGAAAGCTTCCAGAAATGAAAAATTACATCTACTTCCACTAGAGCAGATATAAATGAACAAAGAATCATAATATAAGAGCATTGTTTGACCAAATAACATTTTCAAATTCATTATAGATACCTGAAGCAAGCAGTAACATTGGTGGCTCAAACATATTAACCTCTACAAGATAGACCCAACAGGAAGATAAAGAAATTCATCAAAAGAAACAATGATCTTTTCAAACCCCATAATCGATGATTCAAACTGCAAGCTCCAATCTCCAAATAACAGAACCATTTCTTTAAACTAGCTCAGAGTTCACAAGAGTTTCTATATAGATCCAACGGTGAAAAATGATGGTGAGTTAACAATATGGATATTAAATTTTAAACACAACTCAAAATCCATATACCAAGATGTCCACGATTAAAAAAGCCCAAATCTAGAGTTACAAGTCAAAAGTGACTATGGTTTAGGAAAAAAACATAGAACTCAACATATTCACTAAAAAGAAAACTCTGAAATTCAACGATCTAGATTAGATTTATGTGATTCCATCTCAACCCAGAAGGGCAGAAGTCCTACTGAATACACAGATGTAAAGGAAGTAGTGTATATAATTGTGTACACAATTTCTTTTCAGGAGGATAACAGTCAAAATGTTTTCATCATGGTGAAATACATTTCTTACAGTCATCAAAAATTTATCAAAGATGGAATTTCTGAAATATATAATTATTTTCATTAATGTTTTAGCTCCAAGTTATGGAAGTGTCAAACTTGCATTAGCAAAAAACCATTACTTTAAACAAGAAGAAGCATGAAATGAGGAAATGATAATTACATTTATCATACAAGATTTATAATTTTAATGGAGTAATAGATGTGGAGATAAAAAATAAATGCAAGAAGCTAAAGGAAAATGGCACCATGAATTTAAGAATTGCTAAGAATTTACGATACAGAGCAAACAATTAATGTTATGGGTAAAATACTAAATACCCAAACTCAAAACATTAGATCTGATATTTTGAGGTAACCAAGTGTGAGAAACGATGAGTTTAACGAGCCATATCATTAACAAAAATGAATAGAATGCATATTTTTTCATATACCCATGAAATATTTAGAAGGAAAAGTCTCTATTTTCCATGGCCATGAAAGAATCTTCAAATCTTAGTGAGAAAGCACAAGGAAATAACAAGAACTTACCATTTTTGTCAAATTAGTCGAAACCTTCGAAGAGTTAAATGACAGAGACAAAATGTGAATTACCTAGAAGCTTCTTTGAGCTCATGAAAGTGTCGCAGAATCAAAGAAACAAGAAAAACAAAAGGGGTTAATTATTAAAGAATACAGAGACTAACGATTGAAAGTTTTCACCAAAAATGGAGGCATTAGTTACAAAAACATTGAAACTCACCTTCTTAATGAATAGACATGGTTTCTTCAAATAGAGTAGAGGCATTTGAATGAACAGATATTTCAAATCCATTTAAAATAAGCCCTTTCATGGTGATGATGAAGAAGTCATAGTAAGCTCAGAAGCTGGAAGAGTTGATGAAGCTCATCATAGAAAAATGTAGAGTGAGCTCGAAGGCTTATACAATGGTGGCCAACATGATCAAATATCAATAAGAAGTTGAAACAGAGAAAAAAATAATGGAAATACAGATATTCAGAGCCTCACATAACCATTTTGTAGACGAAATCAAGCTTGAGATCAGATGACAATGGCGGTGAGGGAAAAATGGCTAACACTTCGCCACCTGAAACAAGCATGCAAAAATTAAGAAAATATAAGATCAAGGAGCTTTTTAAACAAACCTAACTCATCCGAAGTTAATATCAATGGACAAGATCAAATCGTGAGGATCGAATGATTTACATTGAAGACCTAATATAATCAACTAGTAAAAGCAGAGTTAAAACATCAGTTATGAAGATTGGTTGGTAAAAGATTTAACTATGAAGATCCATCACCATATTCAATGAAAACTCTATATTTACCATTGTTAGGTCAAGGTACATAATCAATGGTGAAGATTAAACATGGTATAAAGATCAAATGGTGGATGTTAATCACCAACTAAACCACATTGCAAAACTCAATCAGAATTAAATGGTTCCATCGACCAAATTAAGGGTCGATTCATCATGGAGAGGAGGATCTACACCAAATAATAATCATTGCATTGACTTGTCCAAGGTCTAAAAAAACCATATGCCACAAAATAATCAAATGCTGACAACCATTGTATTGCATGAAGGGCCCGAAGACTATTGTTTAGAGCATCATGATTAATCAAAAGGTGGCCAAGCATATTATTTTCTTTGACCTTTCTAAAGGTTCTAAATAATTGATTCAAAAATATTCAAGGTGCCCAAATATTTTCATCTAAGTATGCCAAGTATTAAAACTCCAATATTTTCCAAGGAGTAAATAAAAAGAAAAGCCCCATGATTATTTAATCATAATATATGGCAAGTCAAAGAGGGGCTTATTATGCCAAGGTTGCTTTACCTTAAACTTTGCAAACTTTACCTAAATATTTGTAAAAGGAAAATGGATAAGAATGAAGGTGGTCCCCATAGTGGGGTGGATTTTTCTATTTTGATAAGTGTTGAAGACCAAGAAATATTTTTTCTTGCACAGGAGTATCTTTTGGATGTCATCCACTAAGAGATAGAACATGGAAAGAGGAAAAAGGTTGATTATGTGAACATATGTCAACATCAAAGCCTTGAAGAGGTCCCCACACTTTGGATGAATATTTTTACAAAGTATTAAAAATAAAATATTTCTTTTTTCTCATACACGGAGGTTAGTTTTTACATGTGCATCCAAGGGGGCAGAATTAAAGAGTGCTAAATTTATCTTTGCAAGTGGATCAAGTTGCAAGTGTCACATCAAACAATTTGCATGCACATTGGAGAAGACTTACACAACAAGCAAAGGCTATTATTAGCCAAATTATTCATCCTACTTTATTAAAAATAGATTAGTCAACTGTAGTTTGATTGAAATGTATTTTTAACTCAGGATATTAATGCCTCATTGTAATTAGCATGTCTATTTTTATTCCTTTATTTATTCATGATAAATGGGTAAAATTATCATGCATGGGCGAGTACAAATTTTAGCATATTTTTAGGATGTTATGGGTGAATAATCTTGCTATATATTGTGTGCAATTACAAAGCACAAGGGAGGAAGTTTATAACATAGGAGTGTTGAAGCAAATTTCACTAGTTTTTCCCCTTGAATGAGAATTGATTTCGGGATTTCCAATTATCTGTAATGATTTTTATATCTCATTAATTATTTTGAATATCTAATTCTCTAATTAATCATCTTTCCTTAATGAAAATTTTATAAATTTTTGTATAATTTTAGTGTGCATGTTATCTTATGGTGTTGTTGTGATTCATTCCCTCAATACACAAAGTGTTTTTGCCTTAATATTATCTTTGAAAACTATTGGTTTGTTCATCCAAAATTCATTCTCAAATTAATTGTTCACGTACTTAGTCAAATCCCTCAACATGTTTTTTCTATCACCTCATTTTCAATTCATTTATAGTCATCGTTTTACCCTATAAAAACCCTAAAAAATAGTTTTGGATACATTCAAAGGAACCGGACATGATACCGAGACTCACCTCAAAAATAAGTATACCCAAAGACCTGAGGTGTTTCCATTATATCTAAAAAAGTGAGATATCTAGAGATATCTTAGAACACATGCAATCATCTCTCAATAGGATGTACTTTCGAGAGATAAGAGGCCCTTCTAACAAACACACAAGGTCCTTCTTGGGTTGGTCCCCTATCCCCTTTCGATGTATAGTGATATAATTTTCCTACAATCACAAACATAAATACCTCTCTGGCCTCAAGGCCATATCAATATGTCATAGAGATAAATGCATATAAAACATCCATCATACAATCCTCAAAGCACACATCAAGAAAAAAACATGCATATATCTATTGATTAACATTATTGTATAACATGGCTAAATCATTATCATCAAATTTACAAAAAAATCAATTATTTACAATTCACTTAACACTTCAATTCTACTCTAGTAAATAATTTACAATCATCAATAATCAAATTTCACATTCTACAAAATCATGAAATTCCCTATATCTACTATGACTCTTAACTACTAGATACACTCAACAACATATTATTGATCACTAATACAATCTTATTTTTACAATTTACAAAATCAATGAGACCACACAGTTATTCCAATACTTGAATATACTCATATGTTAAGAATCCAAATGTAAGTATATAACAAATGACCATTCGAGATTACCATCATATATGTAAATGTCCATCAAGGTCCACAATACACCCATATAATCCATAGTGATAATAAGAACATGATAGTAATAATGAGATCCCTTATATCTTATTAACATGCTAACTAAAATATAACAATAAGTTCCATGTCTTTAATCAACCGAAATTAAAATCATAGTACAATTAGTGTAAAAAAGGAGTGGGAATTACATCGAGACTCTACGAAGACATACAAAACCCATAAGCGGCGAATGAATCTTGAACTAGAAGTACCTTCTCGAAGCCAACAATTAAATTTTCTGCTATTGTATTTTAACATATTTTTAGTGAAATTGGATGCAAAATGGGATTTTAAAACAAGCATTCACAACTCAAAAACTCATTCTATAAACTCTTATATATTATCCTATATATAGAGAATCCCATGAAAATTATAGATTATAATTCTTATAACAAGAACTACACACCCTACTAAAAAAATGACCACTCGAGACCCAATAATAACCTAGGTTTAGATAGAAAAATTATGGAATAATTTTTTTTTTGAAAAGCGTGACCACCACCAGGGCTTTAAGAAGTAGTTGTCATGAATAAATATTTAAAGTCAATTATAATTTAAGAAATGAAATTTTCCCATCGTAATAAGAATTAGATCCACATTACAAAATTAATGAGTATAATTAATCCAAATATAGTTAAATTTCTCTTAGGTGTTAATTTAATAAATAATTAAATTAACACTATAGTTAAATATTCCTTAATTAATTTTAGAGGGTCAAAGGGGCCAAAGCAATTAAATGCCCAAGGTTTTTAATTTCACTAGGTCTAAACAATAACCAAGGTTCTTATTTACATGGGATAGAAAACATTCTCTTATTCCATAATGTGACCCCTTAAAAAAGTCAACCCATGCTTTAGAGTTACACATTTAAGTTAAAAAGGGGTAATTTCCCACTTACCCACTCTCAGACTCATCTTTGCACTTCAACCTAATTTTTCACATAATTAATGCACTTAAGGTTTCCTAAAAACATTTCCATTAGATAGGAAATTTCTTCCATTTTGAATGATATAAAGAAGTCCTCCTAACTCCTCATATTTCTTAAGTTACAGGCCGACAGGCTTGGGGAGGAAATTTTTCCCAAGGTGGGCCTGTAGGCCTAGGGAAGAAATTTTTCCCAAAGCGAGGCTGCCCGCAGCCTAGGATGAGTTTTTTCCCGGGAAAGCTTTCAGGCCGACGGACCTGGGGAGACATTTGGTGCTTTGCACTTTTAGCTAAAAGCACAATTTTCATTAGCGCACCCGCGAGCCCACGTCAAGAGCTTTGCGCGAGGGAAGAAAAATTTCCCCAAGCCGCAAGGGACATATGTCCAAAATTTTGAGCCAACATGGAAAAGTGGGTCACAGAGGTAATTTTGGATTTTAAATCTTTTTGTTGAAAGGGAAAAAAGGTTTAAAAACATCCGCACCTCCGCCGATGCCTAACGGTGCCACGTGTCTGGCCCAAAAGATACAAGCGAGAAGTGGACCGTCATGAAAAACATAGAATTGTTGGATTTTGTGTCAAAAGCACGAAGGTTAAAAACAACCCATGCCTCTTCCGACGCCAAGTGAAGCCACATGTAAGTCCAATAGTGACTTACGGAAGGTAGGTCAATGGGGAAACTTAGGAGTTTTTGCCAATCATTTTCCAAAAGCGATAAGGTCTAAAAAAATCCATGCCTCCATCAATGAGTAAAGAAGCCATGTGGCTGACCCTCATGGTTGCGGGGTGGTGGGCCGTTGGGGAGACTTATAAATTTTCTCAACTTTTTCAAAAGAAAGTTTGAAGGTGCGGGCCTGCGAACCCGCGGACCTGCTGAAGTATATTTTTTTCACCAAAGAGAAAATTCGGTCTTGCGGAGCTGCACGAGAACTTGTGAATTTTTCCATTTTGTAAGAAGTGCACTAAGTAATTTTCGGTCCAGCCTCTAATTTACAAAAAATTCCTTTTTGACATTTAGTTTATTTTTTTAACCAAACGATGTCAAAACTTCAGAAGGCCATAACTTTCGACTGGAAGCTCAGCTTTGAGAAAATGAGAACTTTTTTGAAATGGATTGAACTCCTCTTTGCATAGAAAACATAAAAAATCATTTTTATCAAACTTAAGGTGGTGAATTTGATAAAAACATATTTCTTGCCATTAAAATTTGAATTAAACTTTTTCAACTACCAGACTTGATTTGATCCACCATTCTTTCTTCTTCAACATGCCAAACAAACATGGAGGATCACACTTGATAGAAATTGGATGGATTTTCAAGGATTAATTGATTATGGTTGGGATTTCAAAATGGATTTATTTCCTTTCTCTTTTCTCTATAAAGGTATTTTCTATCTCTAGCTCGATTAATAAAGTTCTAAGTAAATTTCTTGAGCAATACAAACTATTTTGGGATGCATTTTGATCATCCTTAGTTCATTTTAAGTTTTCATTTTATCTTTCATAGTTATAGGGTACTCTATATATTTTTCGACATTTATTGCACGTTTGAAACAATCTAATAAAGATTGATGTATTTCAAAATGGATATTTATCTATTTCATTTTCCATGCTTTAAAAATTTAAGTTCATTCCATTATAAATTTACAATGTTCAACTTTCCTTCAATTAATATGTGAGAATCAAGAATTTAATTCTATTTTCAAATCGTCTCGTTCAAATAATACGAGAGGAATGTAATACTTTTAACATAGACATTTTTAGCCTTCAACAGAGAGTTTACAATATACATACAACAACAAGTTTTAAACAAGAGTAACACCATTTGATGAAAGGTGAATCAACATTCAATTAAATGAAATAATTCCTTTTACACTTCTTTTCTGTTTGCCAAAATATGCCAAATAAATATTTCTCATTCCTTTTTCACATACAAATACAAATTTCATATCCAAAAACAAAGCAGCTTTTCACTACAAATATTATTACAAAGTCATCCACTTAGAGTGGGAAATTTTACAATAAGGGAACCCAAGGAGAACTATAATATTTTTCTTCATACATAGCTCCAAGAAACAGCAACAAGAGAGATCCGCCATATCTCATTTGGTCACAAAAGAAGAAATAGGGAGAGGCAACGCTCTCCACCAAACAAATAATTCCAATGAAGAGGAGAAGCCATCCTCCTCATTGGCCCCCAAGCCCCAACCACATTACAATAGGAAATGGATTCAACTCATGGCAACAAGACAAGATTCCACAACACAAAACAGATTTCACAATCATATCACAATCCAAAATAAAATGTAGTTACAGTCACAAGAAGGGAAGTAACAAAATATACAAGGCCTCATCATACAAAGGCCAAAAGAGAAAGTTATATGGGGAAGCTTCTAATACCTCATAATGGGGAATGGGTTACCACCTCAAAACCCACCTAAATATTCATCTCAAACCCCTACATACTCTTATTCCTCCCCCAAGTACCTCTTATTCCTCCCCATTCTCTTATGCCTCCCCCAAAAGTAAGAAATGCAAGTTATTTCTTGTCCAAGGTGGAACACCCAACCCAAACTCCCTCCATGAATAACTCTTATGCCTCCCCACAACTCTTATACCTCCCCAAAAATATCCCCATAGTCTTCTCCTACACCACACCTAGGAAATCTACCCAACCAACCAACAAACATACCAAACATTCAAAAACATTCACATAAGCACAATATAGAAAGAAAACCTTTTACAAGAGTCAAGCTCCTACCTCTCCATGATAGAGCTTGATCCAAAATTTCAACCACAAGCTTCTTCAAATCCAAACAGTCCCAAAGCACCAACAATTCCACAAGCATTCAAAATCCTCTAACTCTCTCCAATTTCAAGAGCACTAGACCAACATGAAGTAACCCCATGAAGTAACCCCAAAACAACAAAAGAATTCAAATAAATAGAAAAGGGAGAGAGGAGGATGAGGTGGCTCCATGTAGGATGCCACATCACTCATCCTCAACTCCACCTCACAAGTCAACTTCAACTCCAAGGCATAATTAATAAGTGGGTGAATAAAATGACCCTTTTACTTACACACACAATCCAAGTCCACACCCCAAGGACCAAAATTAATTTTATGCAAGAAGGTGCAATAAAAACCTATGATTTGTCTTCTCAAAATACATAATAAGGGCTAATTTTGACCCTCCAACCCATAGGTAGGGTTGGTGTAACAATTTAAGAGGTGTGGGACAAATTTAACTTGTCCCACAAGCCTCCAAAATCAGTCCCTAAGGATAGATCCGAATTTCAAAAGGAAGGTGGAGTGTTTCACACCCAAGGTTACTTACACATCACTTACAACACATAAACCAAGAGCCAACAACTCTAATAAATGCATTCTTTTGACCCATTTAATTTATTTAACAACATGATTACTCACTAATCTAGACACAAATGAAATAAATAATAAAGGGAAATACATCACTAAAATCACATACCAAAATTAAACAAAAGAAACTAAATAAAAGAATACACCTAACCCCTTGGTCACATTTGAAGGTGATCCCCCCTGGGAACCCCTAACAACAATTCAAACACACACACACATAACAAATACACGTTTCCATGGTGACCCTTGTTGAATTCATCTAGAATTCCAATGTGGTTGGTCTCCAATCCCCCATGTTTGTTGTGACATGTTTACTTGTAAAACAAAAATACCTCCTTCGGCCTTGTGGCCGCATCAAATCATCCAAAATAAATATACAATATAACTCCAAAGTCATCTATATATAAATCAAAACATCATCAAGCAAGTAACGACATCATTTACAATTTCATCCATAATCATAAGATCACAAGATTAATTCAATTTTCTAGGTCTACTCAATATGACGAAATAACACATGTCCAATAACACATATATATATATATATATATATAACCATGTCAACATCATAACAACATCAATATAAAATGTCTCCAATTATCCACATGCATCATATATGAATCAAAATCAACAACAGTCCATGATCTCTAACATCTAACATCATACCAACTCAAAAGCTACAATAATGTCCATAAATATAGTCAACAATATCATAATCAATATCAAAAGATGTCAAAGTGAATTAGACACTACTTCCAATACTTGAATATACTCAATACGTCAAGAATCCAAATGTCAATATATAAAAAACTAACCATTCTAGATTACCATCATATCTGTAAATGTCCACAAAGGTCCACAATATACCCATACAATCCATAGTGACAATAAGAACACGGTAGTAATCATGATGTCCCTCGTATCTTATTAACATGCTAACTAAAATATAACGATAAGGTCCTTGTCTTTAATCAACCAAAATTAAAATCATAGTACAATCGGTGTAAAAAGGAGTGGGAATTACATCGAGACTCTACCAAGACATACAAAACCCATAATTGATTGAAGGAATCGGAACTAGAAGCACCTTCTCAAAGCCAACAATTAAATTTTATACTATTGTATTTTAACATATTTTTAGTGAAATTGGATGCTAAATGGGATTTGAAAACAAGCATTCACAACTCAAAACTCATTTCTATAAACTCTTATATATTATCCTATATATATATAGAATCCCATGCAAATTCTTGATTATAATTCTTATAACAAGAGCTTTAGTTATGACTTTGTTCCTGGAGCTAATTTCTTTGATTGACTAGTTTGTTTTTATGATACAACGAACAAACCTCCTAAAAATGCTTGGAAAACACACTCCCCATTCCATTTTCTAAAAACTAATTAATGTAATCAATTGAGATGGAGAAATATTGAAGGTTAGAAGTTGTAAATTTCAATTTCCTACTAAATCTCCCTAAACATTGGGTCGAAATTAGAAAAATTTCTTAGATTTTAGTTTTTGTCCCATCTGATAATGTGATCATTTGAGCTCAAAATTCCTTCAAATAAATGACCGAATGATCTTATAAATTTAGTTTAAATGTTGTTGTGAAATTCCATGTCACTAGCGAACATGACCATCCTAAATGATCTCTGCTATGGAAGTCTAGGAGTTATTTTGCACACTATAATTGATCGACATTTTCTAACTTTTTCAAAGTGTTTTACAATAGAGGATTTGAAAATAACATGTGTTCCAATCACCCCTAACTGTTCCATTTCTCAACATTTCCTACCTAAGCTTGTATTCAATAACAAATCACATCCGAAGAGTATGGAAAACACTCCAAAGTGGTTGTTTTAGATGAGCGACATCCAACACCTCGTTCTGATGTTCGAACAACATAGGAGGGAAGTGAATAAGTTTATCGAAAATGATTTATCGAATGGGTGATCAAACAAAACTAAACTTATTAATCTATGACATGATCATACCCACTACACTAGTTTTGGAACTTGAGCTCTAATACCAACTGTAATGCCCCATTTTGACACAAGATTTAGAAAATTCCAGAAAATATTTTGTTTTAAAAAAAAAAATTAATACGTGAATTATTATCAGGACTATAACAATCATTTACTTAACACTACTTTATTTTTCCATATTCCATACAACAAACAAGTTCTTTTTTACCAAAATTATTCTACAAAATTTCAACAATTTAAGACAATAGTAAAATATTTGTGGTATCTCTATAATAATTTCATAATTTATTTTTTAAGTTATGTAAATGTTCCACAATTTTAATATATTTCTAAAAAATTGTAGAAAACCTACATTTCTAAACATCCATTATGGAAAATCCACATTTTTTTATTTATCAAAAATATAATTTAAATAATATCTACCACATTTATATTATTTATATAATAAATTAATAAAATATAATAACAATATGTGGGGATGCCACATTAAATAGTGCCTGAATGTTATCTAAAACAATTGTGGACATGCCAAATTAAATAGTGTTTGAATGTTATATAAAATAATTGTGGAAATTCCACATAACTCAATATTTAGACTTTTAGTACAAATTTTGTTTGTAAATTCAACATTACAAAAAAATAAAATTTTATTCTTTTTCAAAATCGTTTGTGTTAAATCATGACATGTTTGAGTCATATGATGAACTAAGATCTTTAATAATTCAACGATGTCACTTGTTGACATAAATTTATTAGGAATAATTTTACAAAAATAGGGTAGTCTCCATGTCTGATTCTTGATTTATCACAAGAACTTATCCAATTCATTTATTTTTATGTTAAACACCACATGTGTATCTTGAAACCTTTGTGTTATGGCGAATAAGTCAAAAATGGTTGGTTTTGATTTATTGTGTAATAATATTACCAAAATTAGTGGAATCCTCCTTGAATTCGAAGATCAAGAATCCTTTTTATGGCTCTTTATTTGGCGATGATAAAATTTTGTCAATTTATAGATGGATGTTTATCATTGTAATGAAATACAGAACTTGATAAAAGATATCCTGCAAAAAGATTTATTCTCAGTTCTCACCACAAATGGTCTCTTGGCTCCCATACCCACGGTTCCCTAGTAAAATCATAAATCTTCTAGTTTTTTCCTGCGTCACATTTATGTCAGATTCAGGACTGACTTCAGTTATTACAAATTGAACCATAATTATTTCCATTGAGTTATAAGATTTATCATGTCACACGTTATTATTATATTCAAGCATGCGGAGTTCCAATATGTGACATTGTGTCAGACCTTTTCATTTTCAAGACTCCACATTCATGTGGAATTTAATTACCATTCCTAATTTATTTGAGTGATTGCACAAGGGATTTAAAATTTGAATTTGTTGGTATCCAAATTGATTCTCCCTCAAAGTCTGAGTAGCATCACTAGTTTGACAGGAAACTTAGAGACATATTAGATCATGGTGAGTCATTTTGTAGCCGGGGATGAGATCTAACTAGGCCCTTTGTCACTCAAATGTGGAGAAATGGATAGCACACTCAAGAGGATTTGATCTATCCTCACTATTTTAGGTTGTGCCTTTCAACTAGGGTAAGAAGACCCTTTTGTAGCTTGTTGTTGTTTAAGGAAGAGATGGGGATGTCCTTCCTAACGAAATTCTTAATGAGACCTAGGATAAAATATGATCATTCGAATAAAATATAAATCTCACAATTTGTCACTATAGATAACGGAGATATTTTAAGGAAAGGTTCGGGATACTAAAGACATTTGAAATCCCAGTTGTTTTTGCATGCTTTGGTAATGGAAACTATGTATTTTTGCACACACAAGACAAACATGCGTAGTATGGGTAGGATTGGTTGTTTTAAGTGATTTTTTTTGTGGGAGGTGGGGAAGGATGAACTTGACTCACTAGATCCTTGAGGAATCTTACAAAATTGAAGGTTGAACAAACAGAATGCCTCAGAAAATCTATAGTGTTTCTTTAACCAGAATATGTGCTTCATTGGAGGCCTAGATTAGCACTTTTTCAAACAATCTTTGAGATTCTATCACAAAGGCTCGAGTTAGGAAACCGAAAAAAGTATCAAGATCTAAGAAAAATCACACCTATGGTACACCTAAAGGCTTACAGACAATCTTTGTCAATAGATGAAAGAAAAGTGATATTAAACCATTTATTCCAATCCCAGATGAAAGATCTTTTGAGGAATGAAATTGTAGATGCAACTAAACTATCATAAGGATTGAGGCCTGTGTGATTTAATCATATTTTAATACAAGATTGTAATAGAAACAAGAAAAAATACTAGCATACATTCGAAATAAAACAAACACATTTTGCTTAAGACAACATAGAATAACTCGAATTTTATTAAATCTATCGAAGCGGAAAGTTTCTAAAACAGTCTCGAGATATTTTCAATGGTTGTACACTTACAACCACCATGATATGCTACATTTTAATACAAACGAGATATACATATTTTCAAAGGGCTTCTCAAAAATGATGGCCTTGTTTAAGCTTTTTTCTATTAGAAAATTCAGTCCCAAACCCTAACACTCAAACCATTTACACAAAAAATTTGTGCCATTTATAACATTTAGAATAGAGCCCCTTTCCCCTCAAAATCCAGACCTTGAGTGCTACCAGTGCTTGCCATGATCACGATCGCAATTCCCAGAATAAGCTTTGTAAAAATTTGCTAGGTGCTCAAGGGATCCGATCTCATCGAATATCTCCCACATTCAAATCCTTCCTCTTGTAGATCACTCTTTCTTCAATTTGCCAACCACTTCTACCCCTAATCTATAAAATTTGGCTCCTTGCATGCTTAGGAGAATAAAAAGGAAAAATCTGATCAAGCACGATATTCAGACCATTTTAATGGTGAAATACATCTTCCAGATCTCTCCAACAAACTCGAGATATCGACATTAACTCCCCTCTCCCTGGCATGTATGAGATACCAAGAAATCATGAAGACTCGCACTTAGAAGCATGTTTCAGTAAAAATGGGGAAAAATCAGATTCAGACTCTTAGCTATCATTGATCTTTACTTTGAATTTGGGCCATCCATGTGGAAGATTAAAACTTAAAAACAGACCCGGGGTTTCCTCTGACTTTTACAACTTTTGGAAAAATGGAAAAATTTCACATTTTGTTCCACATCTCCGCCCTCGAGAAATGAGCCTGACACGTGTCCTGAGGTGGGTCCTAAAGGAACCACGGATAAATTCTGCCATTTGACCCTCTTTTTGGAAAAAGGAAAATTTTCCAAGTTTTCCCGTAGCTCCACCCTTCCGCTTCAAGTTTCCAATGTGGGTCCCAGTGGAACCACACTTCCTTTTTAATTTTAACTCTTTTTCCCACAAAGGGAAAATTTTCCAAATTTCCTCCAAAGGCCCACACCTCTGCGTTGACTAGAGCAAGCTTTGACCTTTCTTCCATCAGGCTTGTGGGCCATTTTTGATATCTTAACCCTTTTGAGCATAAGAGGAAAAAATTCTAAGTTACCTCCGATGGTCTACTTCCCGCTCTTTTTACTTGTCAAACTACCACGTGTCACTATGGCGCACCTTGAGATGGTCCCCAAAAATTGAGACCTTGAATGAGCACGGGCTCCACGTGTTCTACCCCGAAAAATTTTGTTTGAAGACTTGAAGCTCAGCGGAAGGCACCAAGTGTCATGCTCTGGGGCAGTCTCCTTTGGCCTTTGAAAATTCCAAGAAAAATGAAAAGTGAGTAGAGGCCTCCAAGTGTCCTCCTAGAACTTAATTAAAAGACTCTGAGTGAGCGGGGCTCACCTAGTGTCCCTTTTCTCCACAAAAATATTTTAGCTGCATAAAATTTATCTAAGGTCGGGTAAAGCAATAGAAACCTCCACATGTCCTCTCGGCACTACTCCAAGGCCAAACCAAAAAGTAGATCTTCAAACGAGTGTTGTTCCTCCACGTGGACACATTTTAAGTTGAGGTGATTCATAGAAATTTTCAAGTACCCAGTTGAGCCGTGTCAAACAAAAAGAGGCCATGTTCCCTGTCAATGCAAGCATGCAAATTTGACTTGGAGAAATGCCCGTCAAACCATAAAATACAGAAAAATGATCATTCAATCCCAAAATGAAAATTTCTTCAAGGACAGAGAATTTAGAAATGTTACAAGGCTCAAATATGTTCCTCAGAGATGCATCCATTCATTTTTTTTCAAGTATTTAATTTAGAAATGACAATGAAGACAAATCTCAGCCATGGAAAATGGAAAATATGGGAGAAACCAAGTTTTTAGATGAACAGAGATTTGGAGGTCCAAATTATAGACCTTTTCTAGAGGAACAAAGAAACAAGGAGAAAACCATGGACCCATAAGTGATCTACGACCCATGAACAAATTAAAAATGGCAACAAAGATTAACCAGGCACAACATGGGGAAAAAGAAAGTGACAGAGGTCATAAATCGATAGATTTTTAAAGGAAAATTGGGGCGAGACTATTTTGAGCACCAACATTGGCTCTCGACTCGGGGATGGGCACTCCCCATGAGTGCCAAAAGAACAAAGGTAGACCAAGTGCCAAAATATCCATTAGGAAATAGAGTCAATTTGTAGAGCAGAGAAACAGAGCCATCTCCAAAATGAAACAGAGAAACTAGCAAAAATAGGTCATCGAGGACCAGAATGAACAAAAACACAAAAGACAAGAGACAAACAACAAACTATACATTGTACACAAGATTTTTTCTTGATTTCAAGGAATAAATCCAATAAATTCTTTAAATGCCTGCCATTAACAAGTAATTCGAAAGCAGTTCACCATCTAAGTCCTTGAGGAAGAAGGTATGCTCACCAATCCTGATATCAATGGAGTAAGGGCCCATCCATAATGAGTCAAACTTTCCATGCTTTCCCTTATCCTCATGTCTGCTATCCCATAGTAGCACAAGATCTCCAACATTGAAGGCCCTGAGAGTGACCTTCTTATCAAATAACTTCTTCACCTTGCTCTAAACTTTACATGCCTCTGGTGGGATGCCCTCCTCTCTTCATCAAGTTCAATAATATAGTTAATGCAAGCATTAGAGGACCTAACTCTTGATCCTCTAGCTATTGAACTAACTCAAATGGACTCTTTCTAGTGGCTCTTTTAGCAATGATCATATCTACTCAAACAACAAACTTCAACTGCTCACCCCACTTTCTCTTGTTTATCTCCAAGGTTCTTCTTATAATCTTGACAAGTTTTTGTTCTTGGACTCACCTTGTCCATTTCCTTGGGAATTGTAATTGGAGGCATATGTCAAGTTGATTCCATACTCCTTGCACATTGCCATCAAATTTTTATCTCTAAAGCTCATGGAATTGTCAACAACAATCTTGACTGACACCCCAAACCTACAGATGATATGGTTCAACAGAAAATCCATGACAATTTGGTGTGTTGCTCTTTTGGTGGGGATTTCCTCCACCCACTTGGTGAAATAATCAGTGGCTACAAGAATCCACTTATGGCTAGCACTTGAAGGGTTTGAAATCTCACCAATGAAATCCATTCCCCATTACTTGAATGGAGCTTTAATTGATATAGGCTACAAACAAAGGGAGCCTAAAGCTTTCAGTCTTCTAGAGAAGCATTGATAACTCTCACATATTCTAACCAAAAGAGTTGTATCCTTGAAGAGATTTGGCCACCAATAACCAACCCTCGGGATCTTGTCTTTGTGACTCTTGCAGCAAAAAATGTCCCCACATACTCCTCCATGAAGATCAACAGTTATCTTTGGGGCTTCTTCTTCAGTAATGCATCTTAAAAGGACTCCCTTTGAGTTCTTCCAAGCCAACCCATAAACAATAATGACATATTTCTAGGAGGCCAACTTAAGAGCCCTTTTCTTGTTCTTACTTAAATTCTTAGGGCAGTATAAGTTTCTAAGATAGAAAATCACATCCTTGTACCACTCATAATTCATCAACCTTTCAAAAACACCTACCCTTTCTTCTTCTACCTCATTTACCTCAATAGTTTGCAAGTTTCTCTCAGCCATAAGCTTAGCCAAGCCCAAACCTCTCACCAACTTCATGGTTTGGATATCCATATCATATTCTTATAACTTGTTCACCCACCTACATCTTTTGCTTGAGACCTCCATCTCTAACAAGATGTCCTTCACCATGGTGTGGGGAACATAAGAAACCACTTTAGAACTTAGAATGTAAGGTCTAAAAACCTTTGTTGCTTTTACCAAGGAAAATTCCTACTTTTCCATGATAGTGTACTTTAGCTCAGCCCCTGCAAGGCCTTACTAAAAGGAAATTGGCCTCTCATCCCCTTCATCATCCTTTCGCAGCAAGACAGAAGCAATAGTGTTCATGAAGCATAGAAAAATTGTTGGAAAGGCTTCTTATAATCTGGAGCTACCAAAACAGGGCATGTTTTAATGCCTCCTTGATTCCACTTGAAGGCTTGGATGGTAGCCTCCTCCCATTTGATGACTTGGTCTTTCTTTAGCATGGAAGTGATTGGGATGGTAAACTCAACAAAGTTTGATATGAATCTTCTGATGAAGTTTATCTACCCAAAGAAGGACTAAATTCCCTTCTTGGTTCTTGGGATTGGGACTTTGTTGATGGCCTCTTCTCTTTACTGGATCAATCATCACTCCTTTTGACAGTGAAAATTCTTTGGATTGAGTGAGATGCCATATTCTCTACATCTTATCAAAGCATCTTCTCCAAGTGCAACAATTGCTCACTTCTCTTGCTAGAAAACACGAGTAACATCATCACGTAGACAACAATAAACTTATTAATGTAACCAACAAAAGCAACATCCATTTCTCTTTGGAAGGTGGCTCCAGCATTCATCAGACCAAAGGGCATTCTAACATACACATATGTTCCCCAAGGAGTAGTAAAGGCTGTCTTGATCCTTTCTTGTTCCTTCACCACAACTTGGTTATAACTAGAGCAACTCGAGACCCGGACACTAACGCAACATGTTCTCCATATTTGGTAAAGGATAATTATCCTTCATGGATGCTCTGTTTAGATTCATGAAGTCCACACATAACCTGATATAACCATTCTTCTTTCTTACTAGTACTACATTTACAACCTTAGAAGAATACCTAGTGGGATGAATAATCCCTCCATCTCTCAACTTCTCGAGTTCCTCCCGCATCTTGAGAGATAAGAGTGGGTTGATTGGCCTCGATTTCTACATGAATGGATTTGCATTAGAATCCAAGGGATTCTCATGAAGAAACAGTCCTCTCTGTATGCTTTTAGTTACAAATAGATCCAATCCATGCAATCTTGGTATTTCTTCAACAATTGGATGTATGAATGCTTCTCCTCCTTGCTAAGATTGCTTCCTAACCAAATGATCCTTGGCTTCTCCTTTGTTCCAAGGTCATTCTCTTCAATATCTGGTAAGGCTATCATGCATCTATTAACAATGTGATCAACATTATCAAAATTGGACTCAAGAGCAACCAGTCCTCTAGGAATGGTATTGGTTTTTAGCTGGATGATGCCCTTTCCAAACAAGGTTTCTTTTCCTTCTATTGTACATACCATTGGCTCCAAATCAATGTATTGATTAGAAAACTCTCCCTTGTTCTACATAAATCTTCTGATCTGAGCATCATCATCAAATTCTTGCCAATGTTTAATGTTGTCAGGGACAAAAGGTGTTGTCGATACCTTAACATCATATTCACAATATGGGGACACTGTATAATTGTCAAAACAAGACCCCAATACAGCAATACTATTTGGTAAATCATTAAACCTTCTATCATGATGCATGATGTTTAATGAGTCAAACATCTTAATGAAATCCCAAACAACATGCTTGTCTTGTTTCATTAACTGATTCTTTGTGGCATATAATTTTCTGACTTATTTTACAATTAATTATGAGTCTCCTTTGACAATGATGTCCTTGATACCATATTTCCAAGCAATTCTTAAACCCAACAACAGTGCCTCATACTCAACAATGTTGTTGGTGCACTCAAAGTTGAGTTTGAAGGAAAAAACAAATTTTTCCTGACCAGGAGAAAGTAGAACAACACTAGCACCATTCCCAAACTTGGAGCAAGCTCCATCAAACAATAGAGTCCAAGGAGATCTCGTTGGTTCAAGACACATGCATTCCTTAATATTTTTCTCCTTTCCATTAGCAAATCCTACAAAGTTGTCAGCATAAACATTTGTGTACAATACTTCATAGGATACATTGTTGGAATCCTCAATAAGATGCAAAATTTTATTTTCTCCATACAACTTGACAAGGCTTCCTTCAATTGAAATGGTGGCATAGGAAATATCCATTTAGACACTCCCACTAACACTAACAACCCATTTTCTTGATGAGTAGCATGCCCCACTTGGTTGTGCGAGTCAATGATAAAAACATCAAATTTTAAATTTTTACCTAGGTAAGCTTCACAAGCTTCACATCCCACTACTGGAACTTCTCTCGGAATCCATGGCGTTGCACTTCCCATATGCATCTCATTCATGACTTCTAGAGGCATGACATACATGATGCCCCTGAGTCAAACATCCATTTCTGCAAAGGCGGTTTGTCCTTAATGATCAAAGTGGTGAAGAATGGATCCACATTCATCTGAGAGTCCACAAAGGATGTCCCAAAATAGACCTCATTTGGTTCACCTAGTTCCACCAATTCTGGTGGTGTTGCTAATTCTTGAATGATTGGAGGAGTCTCCACAATATTTACATTTACTGCTAGGCGCGTCTTCTCTATTTTCAATCCCAAGTATTCAAATGTTATCTTTTTTTGCTCAGGAATCATAAGCAACTCAACAATTAGAACAAAGAATTTGATTTGACTTAAAACTTGGGCAATATCATATGGGACATTCCTTGGCAAGGCATTATTTGAAGGAAATCCAATGCACTCATTAGGTGGTACATGATTTTTGATAACTTTGGAATGAGGAGGGATATGATTTTTGTTTAGAATTGCGGGGCTTTTGGCTGATGCCTCTTTCTTAAGAGTGTCTTTAGGAATATTTGAAATTAAGGGGGATTTTGGCTTGGCTTGAGGCCCTATCCCTTTGACATCCTTACTTCTTGTGTTATATTCCTTCTCTTGAGTAACAACAGCGTTCACCAGTAAGTGTCTATCCTCCTCAGATGGAATTCCTCCATCATACTTCTTTTCATTAAAGCCCTTAAATATTCAAATTCATTATCGGAAATTCAAAATCCTATACAATATCTACTTCTAAAATATTGGAGGAAGAAGAATAGGAACCCTATGAATGCTGTCCCAAAAGTGGTAGCGGTCCAGAGCACTTGTCACCTCAGTTGATGTTGCCCCTTGTTGTAAGCTTGTGGAGAAACCCATCATGTAGACATCATCATCATTATCATCAGCTTCTTCTTCTTCTTGTTGATCTTATTCACAAGGAGCATGGGGCATGAAACATTTGTCACACCAATCAATGACATTTGTCTCCTCCACAACAGTAACTCTGGCAGCCAAAGGATCAGGCACCATTCTATTTTCCTGCCTTGGGGCTGCCTATTTCCAAATCCAATAGGTCCTTTGCTTGTCATTAGATATTTGGTGATTTGTAAACCTATCTTGGCTTTGTTTCTTTTTGACCTTATGATCTTTGGCCAATTCCTTCTCACCCCGGGCTAGTTTGTAGGAAATTTCTTTGACATCCCCTGCCAAACTTTTGATAACCTCCTCTAAATCAGCAACTCTACATGTTTGAGGTTTCTAGGTTAATAAATTTTAGACCCTTCATTTTTAGAGTCTTTCCAATTGCCTTCATGATGTTCTCTATTTACTGAGCCATAGTGAAGCCCCGCCTCAAATTTGTGTGTTTCTTGTGTTTTAAGTAATATGCAGCCTTTTTATCAAATGCATTAGAATATTTGATCAAAAATGACTCATCACAGGGCCTTATCCTAAAAGGAAATCTCCTCAAGGTCTTATTAAACCTTATGTTGAAATCATGTACTACCTCATTAGGATTATTTTTGATGTTTTCAGATTTTGTCAAAAGAAACCTAGGATCGGTTCTATCACCATACCGCAATCTAAATGAATTACTCATCCTAAGTACAGAATCAATAGAGTTATCTTGAAATGCTTTATACCAATCCCTGGCATCCTCTTCCAAGGTATGGATAGACAACTTGATATATACATCTTCATGTTCAATCTCAAAGCATTCCATCATATTGATAAAAAGCTTTAGATGTTGATCACCAGTAATAACATTGTTCGATTGGATCTTTAATAGTTTGTTCCTTAAATCTTAAGGAACTACATTTGGATAGCTAGCCATTCCCACAAAATTTATAATTCTAAAGGTGTTTCCAAAAAAAGTGGATCTAAGTGGAGGCTGGACCATGTTGACTCAAGAAGGTGACCTTGGAGGGGTGAAAAATTGATAAGGGGATGAGGGTCCTTGGAACACAGGAGTATAATTTTTAAAATGGATACCCCCAAAGGCCTTGTCTCTTAGAAATCCCTATCAACCTCAAAAAATAAAGGTGCAAAATGTGAAGCAAACCATTCAAAATCAAAAGAAGGCCCTTCTCTAGCTGGAGAATTCAATTCCAAAAAGAGGCTTCCTGATCCAAAGTCACTTGAATGGTAGTCTTCAATGATAGGCCGATCACTTTCAACAATGGAGATCCCTCTTCTTGTTTTTGTTCTACCACAACTCTCCTGGATTTTCTTCCTTTTGATTTTTCTTTTCCTAGCTCTGGAAACAATGTCCTAGCAGGATCCCTAGCAAAGAAAGATCTTCTTCCTTCTAGATTTGCCAATATTAGTAACAAATATGACTTTGACAGAGTTTAAGACACTAGTACTCATTAAAAATTAGATCAACAGGGAGTCGCCACTAAGGATTTCCACCCTAGTTGTGCAAATGCACTAAATAGGATCTGTCAAATGTCTGTTAATGCTAGAAATTGGAAATGGAAAGATTCTAACCTTTCTTTACACATATCAAATAAAAGCTAGTACACTAGGTGTGAAAACTAAAAAAATGTACACCACACTTGGAGCATACAAGAAGTGTTTTACCAAGGTCTAAATGTGAGCTATAAGTACCTGACAACGGCACTAGAAGCATGTTGATGGGCCAAATAGATATGGACTGGCAGTGAATCAGAAAATTAGTCTCAGCAATGCAAATTATTTCCCAGGAATTCAAAACAATCCCTAGTAATGGTGCCACTTAGGTGTTGGTATCTAAATTGATTCTCTCTCGAAGTCTGTATGTAGCATTACTAGTTTGATAGGAAGCTTAGAGACATATTAGATCATGGTGAGTCACTTTGTAAATGGGGATAAGATCTAACTAGCCCTTTGTCACTCAAATGTAGAGAAATGGATAACACCCTCAAGAGGATTTGATCTATCCTCACTATTTTAGGTTGTGCCTTTCAACTAGGGTAAGAGGACCCTTTTGTAGCCTATTGTTTAAGGAAGAGATGGGGATATCCTTCCTAATTGTTAAGGAGAACTTGGAGAAAATATTATAAATGCAACAAAATCTAACTCTCACGAGTTTTCACTCTAAATAATGGAGATATTTTCTGGAAAGGTTCGGGCTACTAAAGACATTTGAAATCCTAGCTATTTCGCATGCTTTGGTAATGGAAATTATGCATTTTTGCATACACATGACAAAGATGGTTAGTATGGGTAGGATTGGTTGTTTTAAATGATTTTTTTTGTGGGAGGTGGGGCAGGATGAACTTGACTCACCAGATCCTTGAGGAATCTTACAAAATGGAAGGTTGAACCAATAGAATGCCACAAAACAGCTATAGTGTTTCTTTAACAAGAATATGTGCTTCAGTGGAGGCCCAGATTAGCACTTTTCACACAATATTCAGATTTTATCATGAAATCTTGAGTTAGGAAACCTAATAAAGTATCAAGATCTAAGCCAAATCACACCTAAGGTACACCCAAAGGCTTACGAAAATCTCTTGTCAACAGATGAAAGAAAAGTGATTTTAAATCATTTATTCCAATCCCAGATGAAAGCTCTTTTGAGAAATGAAATTGCAGATGCCACTAAAATGTCACAAGGATTGAGGCCTATGTGATTGAATCAGATTTTAATACAAGATTGCAATAGAAACAAGAAAAACTACTCGCATACATTCAGAAATAAAACAAACACATTTTTCTCAAGACAACACAAAATAACTCGAATTTGATTAAATCTATTAGTAGGGAAAGTTTCTAGAATAGTCTCAGAGATTTTCAATGGTTGTACACTTGCAACCACCTTGACATGATCATATTTAATACAAAATATATATACAAGCTTCTCAAATAGCTTCTCAAAAATGATGGGCTCTATCAATATTTTTTCTATTAGAAAATTCAGTCCCACCCATAACACTCTAACCATTTGCACGAAAATTTTATGCCATTCATAACGTTTACAATAGAGCCACTTCCCCCTAAAAATCAATAACTTGACTGCTACTAGTGCTTGTCATGATCATGATCGCGATTCCCATAATCATATCTCGTAAAAAGTTTCTAGGTGCTCAAGGGGTAATATCTCATCAACTATCTCCCGCATTCAATTCCTTCCTTTGGTAGATCACTATTTCTTCAATTTTCCAACCACTCCAGCCCCTAATCTGTAAAATCGGCTCCTTGCATGCTTGGGAGAAGAAAATGGAAAATCTGATCGATCACGATAGTTAGAACATTTTAATAGTGAAAGACATCTTCCATATGTCCCCACCAAACTCGGATATCAATATTAACTCCCTCTCTCGCCTAACATCTAGGAGATACCAAGAAATCATGAAGACTCGCACCTCTGGGCATGTTTTAGTAAAAATGGGGGAAATCAGATTCGACTCTCACCTACCATTGATCTTTAATTTGAATTTAGGCCATCCACGTGGAAGATCCAAACTTAAAAACAGACCACTAGGGTTTCCTCGACTTTTATAACTTTTGGAAAAATGAAAAATTTCACATTGTGTTCCACATCTCCACCCTCGAGAATTGAAATTTGCTGGACATGTGTCCAGATGTGGGCCCCAAAGGAACCATAGATAAATTCTGCCATTTGACCCTCTTTTACGAAAAGGAAAATTTCCAAGTATTCCCAGGAGCTCCACCCTTCCGCTTCTAGTTTCTAATGTGGGTCCCAGCGGAACCATGCTTCCCTTTTACTTTTAACTATTTTTCCCACAAAGGGAAAATTTTCTAAATTTCCTTCAAAGGCCCACACCTTTGCCATTGACTTGAGCAAGCTTTGACCTTTCTTCCATCGGGCTTGTGGGCTATTTTTGATATCTTAACCCTTTTGAGCATAAGAGGAAAAAATTGTAAGATGCCTCGATGGTCCGCCTCCCTACTCCTTTTGACTTGTCAAACTACCAAGTGTCACTATGGCACACCATGAGGTGGTCCCAGAAATTAAGACCTTAAATGAGGCGGGCTCATCACATGTCCTAGCCTCGACAAATTTTTTTGAAGGCTCAAAGCTCAATGGAAGGTGACAAGTGTCATGTTCTGGGGCAATATCCTTTTTCCATTGAAAAGTCCAAGAAAAATGCAAACTAAGTAGAGGCCTCCAAGTGTCCTCTTGGCACTTCTTTAGAAGACTCTGAGTGAGCACGAGACTTACCACGTGTCCCTGTTCTCTACCAAACTATTTTAGCTGCATAAAATTTATCTAATTCTGGGTAAAGCAATGGAAACCTCCACATGTCCTCCCGACACTACTCCAAGGCCAAACCAAAGAGTAGATATTCAAACGAGTGTCATTCCTCCATGTGGAAACATTTTAATTTGAGGTGATTCATTAAAATTTGAAGTACCAGTTTGAGTGCGTCAAACCAATAGAGGCCATGTTCCTGTCGATTCAATTCAAAGATGCAAATTTGATGGAGAAATTCTGTCACAAACCGTAAAATATAGAAAAATGATCATTCAAGCCCAAAATGAAAATTTATCCAAGGACAAACAATTTAGAAATGTTACATGGCTCAAATACATTCCTCATAGATACATCCATTCATTTTTCTTCAAGTATTCAAGGCGAAACGATGAGAAAGAAAAATCCGGCTACGGAGAATGAAAAATATGGGAGAAACCAAGTTTTTAGATGAACAGAGATTTGGAGGCCCAACTTATAGACCTTTTCTGGAGGAACAAAGAAACAAGGAGAAACCATGGACCCATAAGTGATCTACGACCCATGAATAGATTAAAAATGGAAACAAAGATTAACCAGGGCAACACACGGTGGAAAAGAAAGTGAAAGAGGTCGTAAATCGATAGGTTTTTAATGGAAAATTGGGGCGAGACTATTTTTATCACCAACACAATGATAACAAGAGTTGAAACAAAATATGTTAAAAAGCCTCGTCATAGTCAATATTTGCATCTATAGACTTACAATTGTGTTATGTCTAACTATAAAATTTTATATTCAAATATATTAATATGAAATGTAATAAATAACCATAGTTAAAATGTAAGATGATAATAATAAAATTTAGGTCAAGGAGATACTTATTTAGAGCTAAAACAATCCATTATCAATAGCTTCTTCAAAGTCAATATTCGCTTCACAGAGTTTGGGAATGCACCTATTCCGTTCTCATCATTGAAAACATTTGGGTGGTAGTTGTATTTTTACACCTCTTATTTCCACAAGGGAATTCCAAAGCATAATTTCTATATCAAAAGGTAAGTTTTCCAAGGAGTAGCGAGAAACATAACACCTCATGTAACTTGTTTATCATTTTTGATTTAATAAATGATAAAGAAATGAAAACGCTTTCATCCTCCATAGATCCTAAAATCATTATTTGGCATAACTCATATAATCAAAAGTATTCACCGATGTCTTCTTGTAACATAATAATTTGATAGATTCCTTATCAGATCCTTGTAATAAGACCACTCTTGGAAAGTTTGTGTAATTATTTATATTGGTTCCTCATTGTCATTGTAAAATGTATTGATTAAGTCTTCAATAAATCAACATTCAAAGATACTTTTGATTTTGATACCCTTGACCTCTTTTGTATTGGTGAAATGTTCCATTATTGTACCCATAGATTTATGGAAATTATTTCTTACAAAGTATGCATGAGAACCTTAGGTATTCCAAACATTAGGATTCATCACACCCATTGCTTCAATAATTTTATCTTTACAGAAACATTCTCTAATTTATGATGATAAGGACTCTGAAATTTTTTCAAAGTTTATTCATTTTTCAACTATAATAGAATCAAATTGATTTCATATCACAAGAACTTCTTCTCTTTCCGATCCTGTAATATGTTGATGTTTGTGCAAAATGTGTAGTGGTATGGCCCTCCCATTAATATTGATGTAGAGGTGATAATGGATATTAAATCTTAAATAGTTACTAGGATTCTTAAGATCTAATAAAGATTTCCAATTATCAAAAACACGTGCATTAAAACTATCTTTGGAAGTGTAGAAGACATAAATATTTTGACATAACATTCTTCTCATCTTTATAAAATAAACAATATAGAATAATATGCCTTGTGTATGCTTCATCAATGTGTTGATCTTCTCTAACATTAGAATAGTACCAACCAATGTAAGAAATGACTCCAAATTAGTTAGACAGAAAAGTCTCTCACCTGTCAATTTCATGAAAATATTTGTGCATCAAACCAATCAATGAAGGATACTCCTCACACACTCGCACGCAAGATCATACAAAGAAATCCACATTATCTCAACATCCTTCAAGTTTTATGCCATTTGTAATTCCAATTGAAAATTTTGGAACTCAAGAAATCATTTTGGGTTGTTTACCATATAGGCAGCAAATCCTCTTATAAGTTCTTCTACTTTAGAAACATTTTCATTCTTGCTAACCTTTTTATATGCTAAATTCATCTTGTGTCCCATATAGTGAATTTATATCATATAAGGGGCAAATGTTGTTTACAAACTAACACACAAATCAAGTTCGGTGACCACCTGCATGAATGATGCACCATCGATCCAACACATACCAACTTCGTAGAAATTTCAGAATCAGTCATGCAAAGAATATATTTCAAATGAGAAAAAACTCTTTTATGTAGGTTTTGGCATTGCAATTTTCAACCATTTTCATAACACCCAGGTAGATGTGGTGTCCTTATATGACTTTCTATTGTATAAACATGGATACATACCCGTGCGGTGTTGTATCTTTCTATAACTTCATTAATTTATAGAGAGATAAACTTTAGATTTTTACACTCTCCTTCAAATCTTCCTTCTCTATCATTGAAAGGAATTTGGAAATTTCCATTGCACTATTTCTTGACCAATTAGAATGAGGAACACTTTGTGCATTCTGTTATATTTATAAATAAAATTGTAATTAAGGAAATCTTAAATTGGTAATCCCTTCTTAAGATGTGAAATAAAGTAGAGAACTATATGATTTTAGCATTCAAATTTAATTGATTCATTTTACCAATTTATGATGTGATCGTTCTTCCATTTTTCATGATATGTTTGTGTATTTTATTCTATGCTTCAAAATCTGCTATGTATTTGACATGCATGCATTATTTATCGATTTTCCACCCGTGTTTTTATTTTACGGACATCCTCCCCATTACAATCAAATATTATTTTCCATAGTGTTTTTAAGTTGTGTCCATCTCTAGTTGCATTTTTGTTTCTTTCCCAATTTCCACATACATATTGTACATGTACATTTAGTTGGGTTATCTTTTAAATTAGTGGTTATATGGGTTTGATAAAAGGAAATTTGGCACCCCAATCAAACTTGTATGTCCTCCCAATTATTAACATATTCTTGTTCATTTTTAATGTTTTACTTTTAAGTATAATTTTGAGGATTATCACAATCACCTGGTTTCCTCTTTCGTGACCTATAATTTGAATTTGATTTTTGGTTCCATTTTATTGAGTATTTATATGTGTGATATCTTGATGCAGTCCTAGTTGCACCTCAACAAGAATATATTAAGGATATGACATGTCAACAAGAATATTTTCAAGCTCTAGCATGGTATCATCATTGGTGTCATTTGGTTGATACTATGGAGAATACATGTCCAATTAAATAGTACCCTCAACACAATTAGTATTGTGATTGATTCCGATGGTAGTATTATGAGTGCTTGTGGTTGTGATATTTTTAGCAACAAAGTTTCCAAAATACTTGAATAGGGACTTATGAGATTTTTTTGTTACTTTTTGGGTCTTATGAGCACTAACACTTCCATTGTTACGAACTACTTAGTTGAACCTTTTTCATACATCACTAAACACTATGTCACACGTCAACAAGATTGTGGCATGTGTCAAGAAACAAAAATTGTCTCCCATCAACTCGTATCTCCCTTGACGTGTGTTAACTATATCTCCCTAGTCACGCATCAATACCAATCATTTTTCATGCGTATTACCTACATGTCGATGAACAAAAATATTTCTCAACCGAAAACTTGAAAACCTTTGTCATGTGTCAATAGAGTGACCTTTTGTGTGTGCCATAGAGTGACATTTATCGTGGGTCAACAACTAAAACCCTTGTCACTTTTCATTTGTATCTTTCTTGTCCCATATCAACAAAACTACTTTGTCATGCATTAGTAAATAGTATAGGTCGCTTTGTCAACAAATATTAATTTTCTCCCGAATTGAAACTTCAAAATAGATCTACACTCTATACTGGTGTTTAAACATCGCAAGTTGTTTGTACTTGATATGTCGATGCCTCAACTAGTAGTAAATTAGTAGTATCCTACCCATCCAATCACCTAGGTTTTTAAAGGTTATGTTTTCAAATGTAGGTGAATCCGAATTTCCTAAAAACATATACTAGAAATTTTAGGTCAACAAGGAACTACCTTGCTCCAAATAAATCTCTTTTTCAAATTATGCTAAAATGGAATATTCACCAAATTAGGAATATTCGCAACAAAAATATCCATGTATCCATTGCACGTTGAAAGGTAACATCAACATTAGAGATACCAAAAGGAATATTCTTATAAGCGTAAGTCCCCCAATTTTAGTGAATTTTATTTTATACTGTCCTCTTCTCATAACAGAATCTGATTATATCCACTAAACCCATCTAAAAGACAATCTATTAGAACGTGAAATTGTCCTAAAAATATGACCCATATGGGGCATTGTATAGTTGTCTTTTAGTGAGGCCCTATTGAGGTCTTTTAGACATGCATGTAATGTTACCTCTAAATTATTGATCAAACCAATCTGGGATGGTTGCTCTCCCAACAACCTACAATATGTTTTTGTAGTTGCCTTATAAATTAGGAAAAAATTGTCTCATATGGCCTTTGGCATGATAATACTACTTGCTCCACTATCCACCATGTAGTTGTGGACTAAGTGATCTCCAATAATGAGTGATAGGTAAAAAGGAGGTGGTTTTTTTACATCTGTAACATTTAGTAGCTTTTGCACTATCCATTTTACCTCTTTCATTCTTTCTTGCTCTATAGTTGTAAGAACCATGTCAACTTTACTTTATTTTCTCTTAGTTGATTTAGAGGATAGCTAAAAACTTGCAAGTTCCTTGGCAAGAATATCCTTTTTCTGGAATATTCATAGCATCCCATAAAGAAATATTAACATAGCCCTTTTTCATATATTCAACATTATTTTAAGAAGTTGTAAGATTCATATAATGATCCTTAGAAATAGAAGATTTTACTTCTATAGTTTTAGAAATTAGCGAAAGCAAAAACACTCCTGACACTTTGGTTTTTAGAGGTTTCTTTCTCCTTCTAAGTTGTAATAGAACTCGCTAGTAGTTTTATCTCGAGATAAGAGGCACAACGTATAGTTTTCCTTTCCTTTTTTCCTCAAGAGCCCTCTTTTAAGATTTTGTAAAAATTGTACGAGCGCTCATCTTCCTCATAATTTACCATTACTTTCTCTTTCTTCCTTTGACTCTGAGTTTCTTTTTTCCACCCTCCATTTGAGGCTTATGATATTTTTTAGATTGGGGTTCGCGAAAAGGCTTATGTTCTAGTTAGCATTTGGTAAAGAAAATTGAGGATTTGGTTGATTCCAAGGAAACTAATTAAATCGAAATGTAATATTGTACCATAATCTTCTCATTATAGAAACAATAAATAAGTGAATAAATATAGTATTTGAATAATCCAAGAAACTAAGAAAGTTATGTTTGAAACAAGAATGTGCAAAGAGAGTTATAAAATTTGTATCGATTCATAGATGTCATGGGACCGTGTCACAATGGAGACCAGATGAACAAGAGGAGGAAACCATTACACATGAGCCTTAGAAAATGAAGATCTAATATATCTATCTAGACTAGGGCACTTGGAAAATGGATTGGGGCACCTTGGGTGCCCTAGTCTATAATATTGGCACCTTGGTCTTCATAGATGACCATGGAACCTCCTCTCGAGGTGTCCTTGAATGTTTTCATGTGTTTGTTTCCTTTCGCATGAATTTCATTATGTGATAGGTGAAACACCAGGAAATCGAAATAGAAGAATCGCATGTGAAACCCAAAACAAAGAAACAAAACACTAAAAATAAATATACATATAAAGGGGTCAAATTTTCCTCGGTGGCCAAAATGGTGGACTTACTAAATCGATCGATGCACTACATATTAGACCCAATGTACTTCTAGGTGTGCGTGTCATTGCTCAAATCGTGCCCTAGGTTCTCTTGTTCGTGTCACATTTTTTGAGTAGTGAGCAATAACTAGATGTAGAATATAAATAATGTGTGCATGGAATATAATAAACTCCCCACCTATGAAGTGTGATGTAGAATAACCAACCTTTTCCCCTTGTGATGGAGCTATATGGATGCAAATAGATCAATAAATACCTTGATTAATGTAACCTTAGGTGGTGATAGTAAGTGCTTAATGTTCGGTCCCTCATTATGGTCTCATAACTTTATATTATATGTTTCTCTTGTTTAAATTTAGTAAATAACCCCAAAACAAGCAACCACCAAAATATAAGAAGTTCAAACAACTAGAATGTGCCTAAAAAGTAAGAGGAAAGTGCAAAGAGGATCAAGGCGCCGTGGGACCAAAACACCTAGGGAATCCCAGTCTTGGTTGGGTGCCCTAGCTAAAAATAAGGAATGTGCGATAAAAGTACAGATTGGAAAGTACAGTGAAATATCAAAGGTAGAAACAAAAAAAGAATGCAAGATGGCCAAAGACATAGGTTAACTAGTACTCTTTTCCACTTAATAACCATATGAATAGTAGTATGAAACTAGGAGTTAATAATTACCCAAAGTTTGTGATTTAGTGCCTACATAGAAATACCATTCTTATTCTTGGGAAATATTAACTGGTACAAGCAAATTAGAATAAGAAGGGGATTTAGGATCAACTGTTTTTGTTAATAAGGAGTATTATAATCATTATTTTACTTGATAAATAGGTCTAGCAACTTGATAAGGTGCTTGGTAAGGCCTTTTAGGCTGAGCTAATTTCCTTTTCATTATTGTTAGGTCATTTCCTAATGACATAAAAGTCCCTTTAATTTTGATTAAATCATTGGGTTGAATGTAAAGCAATATGTTTTATCTTTTGTAGAGGTGGTAGAATAGGAGCTAAATCTATAGTTATAGGCATTGATGGTCTTGGTGTTAATTTACCAATCTCAATAAGGATATTTTCAGCCCTTATGGCTATCTCATAAGCTACAAGGAGTGTAAAACCACCCATGGATTGCATCATTGTTACAACATCTTTGTTTAGTGTTATTAAATAGTAAAGGAAAGCATGATGATCGAAGGTTTTACTATTGGAGGTATTCTATCCCATGTTCTAGTAAACCTCAAATTGAAATTGGCCATAAACTCTTGTGGGGCTCTTTTAATTGTTGTTAGTTACTCTAGGAATGAATAGTTGTCTGATTTATCCTCAAACTACTTACAAAAAGAAGACCCCAATTGGTCTAATGTAGTATTTTTTCCCATGTTGAAAATTCTATACCAAACTAGACCTTGTGCCTTAAAAGATGTTGCAAATAGCCTCAATGCCACATTCTCTTGAGTTATGTTATGAACATAACACAAATTTGATAAGTCTCTTACATGCTCAAAAGGTGTTGTTTGGTTTTCCCAAAAATACAAAATTTTGAAGGGAAGATGATGGTATACAACCAAATTGAGCAAACAAGAAGGGGTTTCCACCAGAGAAAATCACAAAAGGAATATTTCTTTGGGAAGCCATTAGGGATATGGGAATTTGAATCACAAAATTTTGAACAACAATAGGAGAAATTTTCCTATTATAAGGGGAAGTATTCCTAAAAATATCTCTTCTAGATGAATTAAGAGGTAATTGCAAGAATTCAGATGGAATACCTCTTACCAAAGAAATTTTTGTCACCTTAGGCATGGAACATGCAAGATCGGTTTGAAATCAGCTTTCAAGAGTCACCAAATATGTTTTTATTTGAATATTCAATTTATGACTACAATTAATTCCTCCTAGCAGTGGCTAATCTTTATTCAATAGTCCTTATCTGTTATAATCCTCTTCTAGAACAAGGTGAGGGAAACAAGAATCTAGAATTGATTGAATGGTTCTTAACTGATTTCTACTCATAGATATTCATTTATATCCTCCTGGGTGTTGATCACTCCTCTAAAAAATAGCTCATGTTGCTAATTTCCAAGAACTAAACATTTAGGTGCAGCTATGAAAAGAAACCATATTTGTATGCACACTACAAATAATCACTTGATCCGATATGTTTTCCCATAAGGCATGCTAAAATGTTTTATCTAGAAAGAGAGCACCCTTGTAAATATTGGCATATTTTAACCTTTTCTCTCCTCACTTCTCTACGAGATAGACAAGGGAAACACCTCATGGGATGTGCATATCCCGAGAGTGCGGTGAATCTCCATATTTGAAGGGATGGGTCCCATTAAGTGTATCTCTAACTAGAATCAAATGGGGAAAGGGTTAGAATGAAAGCATGAAAATAGGGGTGATACACCATGTATTGTTGGAGACTGCTTATATGGAAATGTGCACAAACTGATAAAGAGAAACACTAAATTTGCACAAATGAGAGGGTTTTTTTAGTGAATTTCAAGGTAAAATAATGGAAATTTATTAAGGGATAATTCACAATATGTAAATTTCAATATGCATTCGTACTAAAATAAACACACAAAAATCTTTTTTTCGTAATGAGGGAAGATAGCATAAGTATATAACTTAATAAATTCAGTTGAAAATAACAAGAATAAACTACGTGAATGCACAATATTACAAGTATTTATGGAAAGGAAAAACACATCTATTATAAATGGGCGTTTCTTAGAGAAAATTTTGCAACAATTTGTTTAATCAAAATCCTGCCTCTAAATTCTTCAAAAGCACCAAAATATATAGCCCAAGTTGCACACCCTTAACTTCTAAAATAACTTCTCAAACTCAACCTAATACGTAGTTTACTTAGAGATAAATCCAAAGTTAACTTTTACATGTGCAAATCTTGTAAAAATGCAAATACAATAAATAAAAGGCCAAAAATAGCGTGCATGAGGTTTAAATATCTCCTTGGTAAAAATTAGTTGACACTCTAATTTTTCCCTTGAAAAGATAAAAGCATGTGTATGGGAAACTTGGCAAAACTTAAGGTAAGTTTGGAGATATTAGGGTAATATCCCAATTTTACCCTATCCTTAAAAGTTTATTTTGTAAATTAGCCACTTTTGTATTACATGCATAGTTATTATACTGATGACTTGTCTTCTTAGAAGCACTTATAGATGTCGTTATATGGTTCCCTTTTTTCAAAATCACATGCATGTGTTATGAATCCTTTACTATAATCATGCCCACCTTTTCATGCAAATAATTACCCGGCTCTTCATAACCGGGACTAGAAAAAACTAACCACTCAAATTATTTTAAAATCCCATCCACGTGGGTTTGGGAAAGGAATTTAACTTGACGAGAATCAAGTTTACCCAACTCAGGTCAGGGAAAAAGAATAGGGCATTCGAAAACTAAAGAACTTCATTTGTCATTACACTTTTTGTGGAAACTTATAAAGTTGGAGAAACACTACAATATTTTGTGGATGCCATTTGTTGAAGTTTCTGGTTTGATTTTCTGTGAAAAGTTCTTCTCGGTTTGAAGTTGTTTTCTTATGTATTTGATGTTGGAGTTCAAAGTTTCTTTGGTGAGTTTTGTGGTTTTGGAGTTTTTCAACAACATTTCAAGGCAAGTTTGAATGTTTGGATTTTGGGTTTTTGTGAATCACTGACATTGTCGTTCTCCATGTCCGTCTCATACAAGATTTTGGCTTCGTATTTTACGTCAGGGTATTTATTTTTAAGGTCTATTTAATTTCATGTTTTGAGTGTTGAATCTTGGCAACCTCCATTTATTTTTAATAGTTAAACACTTTTGACCGGAGCTTAGAACCAGGGGGTTCTTGCATCCCCTCCTTAATAGTACCAATGTCTTCGAAAAGATATTAAAATTAATCCAACACAATCACCAACCACAACCACCGATGCCCACACCGACAATGTAATTTTACCACCATTTTTAGAGCCACCAATCGTCACCAATGCCAATGTCGATGATGAAAAGTCCTCCACTTCTAAAAAAACCATCAGTTGCAACCATCGGTGATGAAACACACACCACAATTGATAAATGACCCCGAAGCGATTGCACCCAATGGGGTTTGAACCTAGGTTGATCGAGACATAACCGTCCATCTTTACCGATCCACGCAAAACCCATTGGCCTCGGTTACTGCACTTTTAGAGCTATATTTTCGCATCGACGACTGCCAATGCAAATTTTGTTTTGATATTTTAAGTTGGAAATTATTTCTCTTCCGGAGACAGGTCGCCAATCGGAAAGAAGAATCCCCTGCATTTTCTTCTCTGCTTCTAGGCAAGTTGAAAAACCGGTGTATTCTTACCTTTCAACTCGTTTTTTTATTCCCCATTGTTTTGGGTTGTATTTATCATCTGATAAGTGGATCATGTATGTGTTTTCATTAACTTCCCATCTCAGGACCTTATCTATGTATATGGTTCATCTTTTGCATTCTTTTTGGAGCCTTCTTACTACTTACCTCAACTCGTCCATTATCCCATGAGCTGGGTTTTATCCCTTTGTGTAAATCCGACCTGTATACCTTGCTTTAAAAGATTTAGGTTCATGTTGAAATGTATTTAATTTTTTTCTTGTTATGTGCTTATTGCTTTACTTTCGCTATAGTTTTCTTTTACTTGTTGAAATCTCATCATTCACTATTTTGTTCTTGCTAGAGGGTGAAAACTGTCTCACAAGTTTGCATTCTTTTCTTTCCAAACTTATTGTCTTGGGTAAGCTATTTCTTCCAGTTGAAGCTTTTATCATTTTAGTAGCTTGAATTTTTAATTTTGTAGCTTGTTACATATCATGAGATGCATATTAATCTTAAACATGATACACGGTTTGTGGATCTTACTGTGCTGGTTTTATTCTGTAATGAAGATACTTTGAGATGTACTATATTTCCAATGTATTTTTAAAAATCCTTGTCCTAAAAATTGATTATATACCTTCCTTTGACAGGGTTCCTTTAATTCCTTTTGCTTATGTGTTGCTTTATTGTATCTTTAAAATCCAATGAATGTTTTAAATGATACTTAATTAGATTGAGAATCTTGTAATTTGTACCTTCTTGATCACTTTGAAATGTGAAAAGCTCTTTGTTAATATGCTTGAAATCTAGACTTTACCTTATTACTGTATGATTGCTTTGGCCAATGATTCATATATTTGGATCACCTTTATCTATGAATCGTTTTTAGTACCTGATCATTCTTTTACATTTCATGACGATCATAACATTGAAATAACAGTCTAAAAGCTACGCTTCTAAAAATTGCAGTTTTTATCCTCGGTTGACTGTCGCCTGTATTTTGAATCAAACGGTTTCTTATTTCAAATATGTGTTTGGCAGGATAACCTTAACTTGTAAATCTGAAAATGAATTTTTGCAACCTGTGTCCCTGAAACATGCGTTTTCTGCTCTATTTTTTATGGGATTTGTACATTCCCAGTTTGAAAGTTATGATTTATGATGTTATAAAATCATCCTTTCCACATCTGAAAGTTTCATATATCTTGAATATTACTTGGAAAATGTCAAAAGCTCGTTGTTATTTGTAGATGAAACTTCAAATTATGCAATGGATGTAGCTTCTTCAAAGCAATAGATTCTTGTCGCAATACATACAACCATGTATAAATATTACTAAAGTTGAGGAATGAATGATGTTTTTGAACCAGATTGTAGGTGATTTTCATGCATTCCGTTTACTGCTGCAATGTGATATTTTATTATACACTTGAAAGTGAAAAGTTTATAGAAACTGTACCTTGTATTCCTCCATTCTGAAACCCGCACTTGTGTTAAAATGTTGAAAATTGTACTTCTTGTTTTGATTAAACAATTTTAAACTTGGAACTTGTTTCCATCTTATAATTTACTAGCTCATAATTACATAGTTTCAATGATGACTACTTCTCTTTTCGTCCAGATCCCGTGGTTTCAAAAGATGATTGTGTCATTTAGAGTACTTGAACTATCTTTTTAAATTTTATTGCATCATAAATTTTGAAATTACGTTTTTAGTACTTGTTGTAAAGATTTGATCACATTTAAGCTATATTTCATCTTGAGGTATAACTTCATATTGTTAGAGTAGGTATTTACCTTAGCTCATGTTCACCTAGGTATTTTATTTACCTTTATTGTATTTATTCTCACCCACTTATGTGTGTGGATATTTCTTTTTATTTATTTAGATATTAGGGGGATATTATCTAATTGTTAGGTATAGTTATTTCCTTGATTTGTGGTATTGAATAGTTTTTCCATTATCTATGGTATTAAATAGATCATGGATGTTTAGTTCTCTTCTAAATCTTTGGTCTTGACTAGTTCTTTGATGACTAGTTATTTCCTTGATTTGTGGTTTTTCTACAACCTTGACTAGTTCTTATATTGTTATTCTTTGTTTATATAAGCAAGGCCCATTCTCATTGTATTTCATTCGGTTCCATAATAATATATGATATTGTTACTCATTTGTTTGTAAAGGTTTATATAAAGTTATTCGGTGAATTACTTTCATCTTATTGATTGTGGTGTTTGATTAACATTTTGTGTTCTTGACGTGGTACAATTTGGTTATCGTTCCTTTTAGATATTTCTTTCCATGCTTCTAATAATTGCGTCATTACAAATCTGCTCGTAAATATAAGGAAATGAATGCATTATTTATATCAAAAGGATAATTGTTTCAGATCTAACTCTTTTATATTCTTATGGAACATCTCTTGAAACCTATTGCTTTACAATTCTATAACTTCTTTTTGCATAATCTGAATCTCTCACTAATATCTTTCACATAATAAATGGATTAACCATTCTTTGATTAAAATTTGCATTATTTATCCATATTCTTATAATTTCCTTTTTTCATCCAAATATGAATGAAACATGAATGAAAATTATTCAATTCAAATTATTTTTAGACATGAATAAAATATAGATAAAGTATGATCTTCAATATCCGTATCTACACATTAAGAAAATAGTTAGAAAATATGTTATAGGTTAGAGGCCTCTCATTTCTATGGATCTTTTCATAACTTCATTTCATGATATAGTTCTGAAATTTCTCCTTGGATGCCTCAAAATGGTGATAGTATATAATTTTCATTATGTTTTAAATTTTCTTGTACACGAGAAATTAAATTAAAATATATTAAACCATATAGTATATGATAAATGATAAAAACTCAAGTTGGAACCATCTTTTGATTTCTATTTTCAAGTGTTCGAACACCGCAAGGAAAAGAAGATGAGAACGAGGTAGATGCAAGCCTAAGAGCTATTAAGAAAATCCACTTCATTATAGGTAATGATGGGTTGTCATCCCTTTTCCTACATTTATAGTTTCATTTACATGAATTTTATTTTGTATGTGCTATACTTTGTGAGTCATTTCGCATGACTTCGTGGGATCATTACACATTTTCCTTATGAATTAAATGAAAATTACTTATTTGGATGAGTTTTACGTTATTATTTTTCATTTTCTTTCGTTAACATAATCTTAAAGAAACACTTTAAAACTCAACACACTAAGTAATTTCATGTAATCATAAGGGAATAAATCAATTGCACTTTGAATAAGAATGAAAAATAAATGAATCAAATCCAACAACCAAACTTACTTCAACATCTACCATATGGATTGTCCCTTTGCTTTATTTGGGATGTGCATCTTCAACTTGTCATGTATTTCTCATATGTATCAAGATCTTCCATCGCTTAGTAAAGTATTGATTCATCATCATGATGAAGATGATGATCTTGGAAAGGAATTTCAGTGGGAGGATATACATTCTAAAACAAACACAATGACAACACATACTTAGTTATCCTTTCTTCCTTAGTTATATCCCTCACCCTAACTCCTTTAATCTTAAAAACAATTTTTTTGAGTTGAAACCTCGCACGTGTGCGAAATGTAAACAATCTTGAATAAAATTAAAAGGTAAAATAAAATAATTTCTAACATATTTGTTTTTTTCTTGAGAAACTACCATTAAAATATCATGTGTTGAACAAAAAATGACAGATATATGGGTTTAGAAGGGATAGTTTTTACCTAAATTCATGGTTTTTTATGTGTAGTTTTTCTTCTAGTTTGTTGTATAGTATGAGCCACTATTTTGGACTAGCGTCATTAAATGTGGTGAATTGTTGTTTGTCGATCGGATATATCATGAACATTAGAGTATTTTTAGAAGCACAAATTTGGATTGTTGCTTATATGAGTTAAGAAAAAAATGGATAGTTTTAGCGTTAAATTGGGTTTGAACTTTGTAGAATGGGTTTCCATGTATTATGGATTTGTAATAGCATTTACCATGATTGAGCGGTTATAAAATTTCAAAATTGTGCAATTTTGAAGACAATTCTATAGATTAAATCTAATGGCATCTGCTTGTGCTTCGTAATACGTTGAAGAAATTAATAATTATAATTTGTTTGATCCGTTGTAGTAGAAAATGATGGAGTCGAATCTATGGTAGATTGTTTGGTATTATTGAATATGAAGGAGAATAAGATTGAAGAGGATATCCATAAATACATTAGGGAAAGGGATCTTCATGCTAGTAATGGAGATGACATGATTCAAATCGTGGAAATTGATGACAACATCAATGATACTTATAATAATGACAATGGGTACTATCGTTTAAGGATGTGTAGAATTATTAGAAGATAAAACTACATAAACAATAAACAAGAACAAATAAAAATACAATTAACATAGAAATTAATTTTTGTTTTTTTTTTATTGAAAAGCATAACCATGTATTAAAAATAATGAAGTACAATGCTAATCATACAAAAATGGGTGGAAAAGATCACACCCCGTATGCAGGATCAAAGTAGCCATAAAGGCTACGAGTAGTAAAGTGTCATGTCAAAAGACACATTTCCAATCAAAAAATCTTAAAACAGAAAAGCTAAGAACTAGAAAAACTCCAAACATGGAGCTAAGTAGCAGCAGCAAACATGGAGGAAGGTGGCGGAGGCGGTGGGATTTTTGGACGGTCACCCCAACCACCAAGAGTAGTATCAGGGGCTTCATCAGGCTGCTCCCAGCCATCAGTCTGTTGTTGTTCCTCCTCATTTCCCCACTGGGAAGGTGAGATAGCAAGAGAAAGCCATGGAAACTTTGACTGATCAGGCGCTTGCCTCTCGGAGCCACCACTGCTAAAACCTAGCCGACCAAACACCCCGGAGCATTCGAGTCCAAGATGGAGGTGGAGAGACTTGCCAGGCGGGAGGCACCGCCACGCGCCGGACCCCAGTCAAAGTTGCGCCGCCCATGGGATGAGTGGCAGCCTTGTGAGCGGGAGTGGTGGCGAGGGGAATCAGGTGGGACGTGGCTAACAGCACAAGGGGCACTCCCCCAATGGTCCAACAGATTTGCAGTGTTCAACTTCAATGTGGACTTTCTTTTCCTAAACCTGGATCTGAAGCAAAAAAATGGAGATGAAAGCAAGCTTGTTAGAAATAGTAAAAAATCTATCCATTATCTCTTTATTAAAAATAGTAGCATTTTTAAGATTTTCGAGATGTGATATAAAATAGCCACTCTGAAACAATGCCAAATGTTGTAAAATTTTGTAGAAATAAAAGTTGGATCCCCCAGAAGAATCATTTTCCACGTCAAGAAGGTGGGTAAAAAAGGTTGAAAAAGGGTATGAATCCAGCACTGAGCAGATGTCACGGGAGGGCATAACCAAAAGAGATGAAGAAGATTCTCAAGATGGTTACAGAATGGGCAGCGTGGTGGGGGAGCTCCCAGCAGAACAAGGAACTTTCCCATAGGAAGCCCTTGATGAAGAATGCTCCAGAGAAAATGTGCAACTTTGGGCTCTATAGGAATGGCCCAAATGACTTTGAAGCGCTGCTTCCACCCAAAATGGGTGGAATGTAGGATCCATTGAGCATTTAACTTTTGGAGAGGAAGATGCTTCTGGGTGAGAATCTTGTAACCCAACCGAGTTTTATAATTTCTCCGAAGGGGGTGGTAGAGGGCCGTGTCAATCAAACCACCACGAGAATTGTGTAGTAACACCAATTTTATGCAAATAATCACCGTGTATGAGATTTTGAATGATAGAAATGGCTGTTTTGTCATTGTCATGTAGAAAAAAAATAGCTTTTAGGATATCCCATGGAATCCAATCCTGGCTGATGGGACGAAAAAGGTCCCGAATATTCTGAATCCCTTTTTTGAAAAGATGCAAACCCTTGAGCTGCAAGGAAAGAGCAAGTGGTTTGTCATGAAATTGAAGCACCGAATTCCACCACAAATTAAGAGAGAGCCTGTTCCGGAAACTACCACCTGCTGAGAGCAGATGGGGTTTGAGAAGCTCCCAAGCTTTCCATATGCTTTTTGCCACAAAAGAGCCACCTATTTTAATAGTAGTAGGGCATAGAAGTAAGGAGTAGTAATTCAAACCCTGCCATGCCCTTCGATTAAGTAGAGACCCTTGAGATATACAGTTTCTGAGAAGAATTTTCCAAGATTCCTCACCTTCAAGGCTGTGAATAATCCATTTGGCAGTGAGAGAAAACCCTTGCATATGAATGTTGATTAGGCCAATTCCACCAATGTCCTTGGGTGTACAACATATATCCCAAGCAACTCTATGAAAACCATGGTTCCCTTCGGAGTTGGCCCACAGGAAATCACATAGAATTTTCTCCAACCTATGATAAGCGACTTTAGAAGGTGCCCAACATGATGAATAATAGACATGAGTGGTGGCCAGAACCTTGAGCTAGACTTGGAATTTTCCAGCAAGAGACAAATGCTTGGTAACCCAAAAAGATATTTTTTGCTCAACTCGTTGAATCACATAATTCCACAGATCAGCAGGGGATGCCATAAAGGCAAAGGGGATGCCTAAAAATTTGAATTGAAGACAAGGTTCAATCCAAAGCCACTGGAATCCCTCTAGCCAAGGAGGTTTGGGACCCTTTGCCTGTATGTAACATTGGGTTTTCTTCCATTGGATAGCATAACCAAAGGCAAGATAAAAAATATCAAGGAATTTCATGGCATTAGTGACAGAGGCCTCTGTTTCAGCAAAAGTGAGAAAATAATCATCAGCAAAGTGCCCATTAACTAACGAATTAGGAGAGGAGGGTAGTTGAATACCTCTTACAATACCAAAGCATTGGCAGCATTAACAAGAAAGTAGCTCGACCTTCGATTAATGACATAAAGAGTAGGAGCAAGGGGGCAACCTTGCCGAATAGAGCGATGAAGAGAGAATCTCTCAGACTGTTGACCATTGATAATAATACAAGAACCTACATTTTGGAAGATCATATTGATAGAGTGGATGAATCTGGGTCCAAAACCAATAGCCTACAGCATGGCCAGTATGAAAGGCCACTCAACTTTGTCATAGGATTTTTCAAAATCAATTTTAACAAACAAAGTTGGTTGAGAAGTCTGACGGAATATTCCATGCACTCCCAAATGGCAATAATGTTGTCCAAAATATATTTGTTCTTAATAAAGCTAGTTTTCTCACTTCGATGATCGGGGGGGAAATTAGTGAGCCTAATAGCAAGGGCTTTGGCAATAATTTTTTATGAGACATTGAATAGAGTTATTGGCCACTAACTTGTGATAAGCTCCTGGACCCCTAGACTTGGGAATGAATTTGATGTTTCCTTGGTTGATCGGATCGCCTAGAGTTATGGAGGACATCGCTTCTAGATAGACTTGATGCAGATCCAAACCAACAGTCATCCATAGAGACTGGTATAACTCACAAGGAAAACCATCAACACCGGGGGCTTTATCAGAGGCCATCTTCATAACAGCTTCCTTCAACTCATCGGTGAGAGGTCTATCACAGGTGATGCACCGACTTTTAGAGAGCTTGTAAGGAACAAAGTCAATGCATTGGAGGAGTGCAAACTCACAACCCGAGGTAGCGAGGTTGAGCAAAAAACACAACATGATAGTGATGCAAAAAATCTAGCATAATGTAAGGTAAGAGAGTAATTATTTACTTGCCATCCTTGATTGCTTTAATTTTAGTGATACTTTGATTAGTTTCAAGGGAATCAAAATAATCCTTAGAAACTCTGTCACCAATATAGATCTAGTGTAGATGAGCTCAAAATTAGGCTCCTATAGCCTTATAGTGTTCCTTAATTTAAAGCTTATGCTTCCAGGTGAACAACTTGCACTTACGGTGGGCATTGAAAGGAGACAAATTAAGCTCTTGTATAGACTTTGAATATTCAACATGGGAGGCTTCATGAGCATTCTTGCAAAATAGAGTAGCTTGTTTCCCATAAAGCTAAAGGAAAGAAGTGGTATGAGCGATGGCATGAGACCACTAGCCAATCTAGCCAATCCCATCAACAGGTCTCGGATCAAGATTCCAAATACGTCTTATATAATCCAATGTCTTGGGATGAGAAAGGTGGGATATATTTAAATAGAATTGGGTGGACTTGGGCTTGGGGCACTGGGAGCTCCATTGAATCCCAAAGAAAATAGGCTTATGGTCAGAAACCAAAGCATTGTCCACCACCGAGACTGGGAGGCTGTATGAAGAATCAAAGGAAAACCAATGCTACTCTGAAAGAAAAGCTCTGTCGAGACACTTATAGAATCTATCATCACCAGCTCTAAAATTAGACTAGGTGAACCAAGGAGTGGCAGCAGAAGAGTGCTTGCGGTGGTTGGGATAAAAAAGACAAAGCTTATTGCGTAAATAGAACCAGGCTTCACGTTCGCCCGTACACCATCGCATTGGAAGCTAGCCCAACTTGTCATCGGGGGATTCGACCATGTTAAAATCTCCGCAAAGAAGCCAGGTAGTAGAGGGCAGATGATCAGCCAACCACCGCCAAAAAGAAGAACATTTAGAGGCATCATTGGAAGCATAAATATTGGCCAACCCAAGAATGTGGCCGTCAAAATCAAAAAGGGTCCACACCACCCGATGAGTGGGGTCAGAGCCCCAAGATATAATATTGGAGTTGAGGTCGGGGATTAAAAGAGTGACAACACCCCCTTGACTATTATCGTGAGTTGAAATCAGAGAGAACCAAGTCAGATGGTACGCATAGCAACAGAAAGATGGAAGCCAGAGATTTTGACTTCCTACAGACACAATACCTAAAATTTTGTAAAATGCTTACAAATGTCTCTGACAAGATATCTTTAAGTTAGATCAGTAAGCCCCCTGATATTCTATGAGTATACTAACATGGATAACTATCAAGGTGCATGATTTCCTCCTCAAGGTCGGCTAACGCTCCAAAGCGGTTAGAGAAAGCGACTTGCCATGCATTCCCATGAATAAAATCATTGAGTTCGAACCACTGCGGGGTCTCTATGAGAAATCTTCCTCGGAAGGAGGGGAAGGACTGCGGGAATGGTGTAAGGTAGCCTTTCTATCTATCTGCGGATCCGAACCACCAGTCGTCGGATCTAGAAAGATTATGGTCTCAGACAATGAGGGGTGTGAAAGAGTTGAGGGGTGAGGATTGATGAGAACATCACCTTGTAGAGGATGAGAAATGGTGGGCGTGGGCTTGGGAGGGATTGCGGTGAGACAACTTCAAGGAATAGAAGTAGGGGTGGCCACTGGTTTGTAAGTAGCTTGTTGGTTCTTATTTTGGGTCGAGGTAGAAGGTTTCCTTCCATTGACAGTAGTCCATCCATAAGAGGAGGGAGTGCTAGATTTAGGGTCAATCAAGGCTTTCTCTGAAACTGGCGGTGGGCTTGGGTTCATAAGAGGACAATCCTTGATCATATGGTCGAAACTAGCACTAGAAACAAGTGTTGGGTAGATTGATGTATAGAATTTTTGTGAAAAGAATGTGTCTCCAACCTTGGATATCAAGGGTATCTTTGAGGTCTTTTGAGAGATCAATTTCAACACAGACCCATTTTTGGGGTCGAGCCGAGTAAAACTTACTTTGCTCATGGCATATGAGGCGTCCTAAGGGTTTGATAAGTTGGTCAACGAAACCCCACAGAGGCAAAGGGAGGCCTGGAAATTTGACCCAAACAGGAATTTTGAGCTTGGCTTGCTCAGAGACTTGAAAATCTCGAGTCCAGTGGGAGAAAACCACAAGGGTATTGTGAATAAACCAGGGACCGTGGTTAACAATGGCTTTGCAGTGTTCGGCATTGGTAAAGTGGAATAGGAAGAAACCCTTGGTCATGTTTTGGACTCCCTCGACCTTGACTCCATGGGGTTGCCAATGATTATGAATCCATTGGCGGAGGATACCTTTAGGGGGAACTCGGCCCACAAAATAAGCAACAAGAGAAAAAGATTCAAACTAGTTGCAAGCTTTGTCAAAAGCTGGTAAATCAAGAACAATATCTCGGAAGGAGTATCAATATCCTTACCTCGTCAAATACTTTCAAGATGAATTTCCTCACTCATTTTGGTGCCATTGTCTAGAGCTCCTGTGATAAGACCAACATCAATAGATGCATGGCCCGAGGAGGTGGTCATTTTATAAGCCACCGCCCAAAGGGCGAATGGTGATCAATACAAAATTAATGCATATAATCTTGCCTGAATCTGTAGATTGGCGGTGTGATGCAATGGTAGCATATGGAAAGGCCAAGCATTCATTGTGAAAATAACTCGCTGAGCCTAAACCCTAGTAGAGTCAAAAATAAATTAAAATTTTGAATGAACATTGTTGTGCATCTCTTATTGCTTCCTCATATTTTTGATAAATTTTGATCTTCTTTTCAATCTCACTACCTTCTGGATTTTCTTTCATTCTCGTGATTACAATTGTCTCACATATGTAGAGGGATTTTACATAAAACATATCATCCCTAAAAATATACTTGCGAGCATGCATTATTTTATTTTATTTTATTCTAAAATTAGTATTTAAACTACATAAACTACAAAATTAAGTGCATGGGTGAGAGAAAATTATCGTTTGAATGTACGCATAAAATAAAACCAATTGTTTCCTAAAAATAGATTGTGGCCAAATTATAAATTTTTAACACCCCTTAATTTCAAACTTCTACTTACTTATTATTATGAAAATGAGTGTGCTTTCCTAGAGCTGACATATTATTCATCATAAAAACCCAAATAAATTCTCAAACACTTGAATTCTTATTTTCTTAAAGTCTTTGTAAAAATATATGTTATATGATCTTGAGATATGTAAAAATTCAAGACATATCTCTTTGTTGATAACCATCTCCCTGATGAAATGATATCTCGTGTCGATATTTTTACTCATCTTGTGAAAAATGTGTTTTTAGACAATGTTATTTCTTCACAAAATGTTTGTGTAGATTATTCCGAATTATTCCTCAAATATTTCAGTATTCTCCTCATCGAAATGGCTTGACATGCTACTCCTCTAGATGTTACATACTTTTTTGCTGCGAAGAAAGAGTGACTATGGATTGTTTCATTGATACCCATGAAACTACCCCTATTCCAAAGTGAAACACATAGTTTGGATGTATTTTGGTTTTCATCTATAGTATTGACATAGTCACTATCTATATATCCCATAACTTTGAACTCATATGATGTTGAAAACAAGATTCCATATCTTTTAGTTCCACAAATATACTTCAAGATTTGTTTTTACCTTGCATAAGTGAGTCTTTAGGTGAATCCATAAGCCTTGAGATGAGGCTCATAGTTACATAATATCGAGGCATCCATGTCATCAAATAAATGAGACTCCCAACTAATCTTTTGAATAATGTCGGATCCACAAATGATACGTTGTTTTCTTTACTTAATTTCATTCTTACTTGTCACTAGTGTTACGGATTACTTGTGATTTAGATTCTTAAATATTTTCAGGATGTCATTAGCATATTTTTTTATGATTTAAAAATTCTATCTTTTGATTGTTGAACTTCAATGCTCAAAAAATAGTGCATGAGACCTAGATTAGTCATCTCAAATTATTTCTTCATGACTGAATTAAATGAAGTTTTAGATATGTTAACATTAATGATTAAATATTCCACATATATACATACATTAATAAATATTACCTTGTTAATTTATCTTAATGTATTGAATATGCTCAATGTTGTACTCTATTGAAGCCATTCTAAATAAAATAATAATCGGTCTTATTGTACCATGCTCTACGATCTTGGTTTAGTCCATAGAGTGTTTATCTCAACATATACACCTTTTCTTCAAGAATTTCAACATCGTAACCTTATGCTTGTTTCACATTCATCTCCTCTTCAAGAATGTTGATTTTACATTCATAATATATATAGTCCATTTGTTTTGAGTTATAATTGCAAATAATTATCTTACCATATCCAAACATGCTACTCTGGAGAAAACATTTCAATATAATCTACTCTATATTGTTGAGTAAATCCTCTTGTAACCAATCTTACTTTATGTTTCTACACTTTTCCATCTACACTATACTTGGTCTTGTAGACCCATTTCACTAATATCACATCCTTTCTTTTAGGAATTTCCACAAACTTCCATTTATGATTTTTCTCTATGGAGTCTATATCATCATCCACGGATTGAGCCCAAATTTCTTCATTCATTGCTTCATCGAAAGACATGGGATATGCAACTTGAGATAATATTGTAAAATTTGATAAAGGGTTGTATGTATCAACATTATAATCAAGCATATATAACTCACTAAGATTCCTTTTTTTGTAATGAACTATTTGATGATGGAATAGTTTGAGCTGAACTGTTGTTGATAGAGTTATTTTTGGTGTTCTTTGTGAAGTTTATTTTATGGATGAAAATTGACTTCAATATTGTAGATGTTCTATTTATTCATGGATGTGTATCTTGTGTGATAACTTAAGGTACATGTCCAGAGTGGAAGAAGGTATAATACCTTTCATTTCTTACTCTTCACCCCAAGGCATATCATCTTGAGGAATACATGCTTTGTTATACTTGACTATTTTTCTTTATTTCCATCACATGCCTCATTTACAATAAACTACACATGTTTCTTGATTAAGGCTTCTACTGTGAATGGATTGAACAATTTTTAGGATTTTGTATTATTTAATTTTTTTAATCTCATCGGACACATTTTCATTCGCCACAAAACATAAGATTTTAAAGTGAGTCACATTATGTTTTTGTGATTCCAATATTGTTGAGGAACCATGTTTTAAATTATTGTCATTAGAAATTTGTTTAAAATTATACAATAGTTGTTATTGCTTCGTCCCCAATGCTCGGTTGTAAGATGTATGGAATTCATCATACTTATGGCCGTCTCCATTATGGTTCTATTTTTCCTCTCCATGTGAAATCTTTTTGCTTTGACGTATATACCGTACTCAATTGATTTTGGATACCTGTTTCTTGTAATAAATTAGAAATGTATCAAAAATATACTCACCTCCTCTATCTATCCTTAGAAATTTTATGTAGTACCCTATTTTCTTCTCCATTAGATCCTTAAACTTCTTCAAGATATCAAATGCATTTGATTTGTGTCTCAAAAAGTAAACCCTTTTCTTCCTAGTATAGTCATCTATGAATGTAAAAAAATATGAACAACCTCCTATCGCAGGTGTTTTCCTTTATCTACATAAACATATATGAACAACTTAAAGTTATTATTGTGCTCTTATTGATTGCCAACTAGAAAAGTCATTCTATTATGTTTTCCCAAAATACATCTTACACAAATCCTTTCTAGTTTTTGAATTAAAGACAACCCTTTCACCATGTTTATCTTATGTAATAAATTTAATCCTCCATAATTTAAATTCCCAAAGTAGAGATGTGAGATCCATGATTCATCTTAAATAGCTAATTGAATAGTTGTTTGAGTTTCAAAACACTATTTTTGGCTAATTCGTCGAATTGAATGTTTCTAAAGATGTCTTGTATGTTTCTAGAGCTATGTTGTATCTTTCTAGAGTCATGCTCTATATTTATGGAGTTGTATTGTATGTATCAAGAGATATGTTATATCTTTCTGAAGTTATGCTTTATATTTTTGGATCATTTTTGTATCTTTCGGGAGCTCGGATGTGAATTTTCTACCTTGAGGACAACTTGAAGCTATGTGTTGTTTGCGACACATAGCTTGACCTGATTTTATTTTTATACCTAGTTTTAATCTTAGGGAAACATTTGATTTATTTTCATTTGCACTTTAGAAATCAACTAAGTACTTGGAGCATTATCCACGATCACACATTCATTTTCTTCAATATAGAATCTATATCCCTTTTGTTCTAATTTAACAATGCTCATTAGATTATGTTTCAAAATTAAAATATAATAAACACCATGAATAATAGTTTTCTAACCTTTTTCTTAGAACATCGAATGCTTCTTTTCCCATTAGATTTACTCTATTATTATTTCCAAGAGTAACATCAATCTTCACTAACTCATCTAAACTGGAAAATAAATCCAAGTTTCCTGACATATGATTACTGCAACTAGAATCTAAATAAAAACATCACAAAGACTCCCTTGACAAATATTACATTTAGTAGAAGATGTAAAATATATTTCTTCAGCAATCCTTGTACATGCAATAAAAATGGAGCTTGTTGTAGAACTCCCAACCTTGTTTTGATTCTACTTGTTATGCTCATACTGTTTTTTCCTTCATCCATAAGCATAGTGCATATACTACTTGTAATACTAACATTGTACATGAGAATTTTCATGTCTCCGAACAAAAGAGTGATTAGGACTGTGATCTTGAATCTTCCTTCTTCCACGGTTATTTTTGTACCACGATGCATCTTGTAGATGAACTTCCTCCACTACCTCTAGGGCTAAACCTACATGTACCTCTACCACGACTTGTGGAACTCTTGGATGAATTTTTTTTTCTAAAATTGTATGTGATATGTTCAACCTTTACTCGTGATCGATTAAATATGCATACAACTCATCAATTTTAATTTGAATCAAATCCTTATTTTCTTCTATGGCTATAACCAAAGGATCACATTTTGAAGATAGACTCCTAAGAATCTTTTCAATAACGATTTTACCATCCAATGTTTCTCCATGAGATTTAATATGATTTACTAGTTTAGTTACATAAGTAAAGAATGAATCTACAAAGTCTGAATCTTTCATAGAAATATTCTCAAAATATCTTCTAAGTAATTATAGTTTGGCAGTTTTAACTTTCTCCTTACCTTGAAATACAACCTAGAAAGTGTCCCGTGATTGTTTTTCTTGATTGGTTGTTGCTACTCTACGAAGATTACTTTCATGCATAACTTGATGTATATAGAAGATGGATTTTCAATCTTTGTTTCTATCTTTCTTCAAGAGATCTTTCTCTTCCCGAGATAGTGTATCATAATTTGTTGGGTTTGGTGATTTTGTGTATCCATTTTCAGCAATTTCTCAAACATCCTAGAATCTAAACAAATACTTCATTGTTAGAGACAAATACTCAAAATTATTCCTTTCAAATTGAGGAATCTATGGACATGATAAAGATGCTGCAGATGAGTACAAGCCATTGATGGTTATCAAATTAAAAACTTACTCTGATATCAATTTTAAAAATTATTAAAAGATAAAACAGCCTAAACAAAAGAAATAAAATTGTAAGTAACGTAGAAATTAATACTATAAATCAACATTGTTGTGAATCTACTATTCCTTCGTCTGATTTCTGATAAAGCTTCAACTTCTTTTTTCAATCTCTCTTCCTTACGTATATTCTTGCATTCAACGATACAATTGCCTCACATGTATAGAGGGTTTTGACCAAAACAAAACATGCATAAAACAAAGTATGAAATACTCATTTGTTTTTCCTAAAATTATGAACTAAACTAAAACAACTAAAAATCTAGGTGCATGCGTGAAAAAAACTACTTTTTGACTCCGTGGTTAAAAGAAAACCGATTGTATTCCTATTAATAGTCTGGCATCAAATTGCCAATTTCTAGGAGGATTGAGGAACCACATACGAGTGGGCAATGTGGAGATTTAATCCCTCAAAATGAGGTTGTTGTAGAAAAATATGAAGCAGACAACATATGTTCAGAATCGCTTGACAGTGCTATCGATGAAGGTGTAAAAGACAAGGAATTTGTATGAAGTCATGGAAAATAAGGAATTTTCTGAACCGCTTGAGCTCTCAGAAGAAGAATTATCATAGCAGGAAGAAGTTGAAATTGAATCTGCAAGAAGTCCTAGCAACAATGAAGTGGAGCGGACGAAATCACGGAAGGTGTGGACGCAAGGTTTTATAATAATGCAAATATAAATCATCCAATGAGAGCATATTCCAAGTGACACATCGACGAAGTGATGGAAACTAACACTTTTGGATTTCTCAATTATTTTATTGTTGGTAAATTCGCCTCAGCGTGTATCCTTCGGATTAGGTGTTGTATGGATATTTATTTAATGCAATATCCCCTATTCCATATAATTTCAATAGTGGACTTATCCACGGGGGGTTCACTTAGTAAAATTCTGGTATATTGCCTCAAGGGTATTAAATAATACCCTTAATTCTAGTTTCTACCTCTAATTACTCAATTGTAATACCCCTCCTGTTATATTATTAGAATGAAAATACCCCTATTTTTTCATGTACCTTACTTACCCATTTTAATTACAATTTTATTTACCCCTTTTTATTTCTACCCTAATATATTAGACAAAAAATATATTATATTTTTCACTCAATGTTTTTTAATATGTATTTCCTCTCGAAAGATAGTTTGAAGCCATTGAAGACCTATTACAGATCACCTTATATATGTTAAGCTTTAATCATTTATCAATAGTTGTTCAAATAATTAAGATGGTGAAATAATATCACTTGTGTTGAAAAGCATACTCAATCCTAGTTTTCTACCATCTTATTATTTCTTGGTTAAGAATCTAGATTTCTTTATTAAAAAAGAGAGTATAATTTAATTTATGACCACACTACTTTTTCAATTTTAAGGTATTTACTTTTAAAACTAGGGTTCAAATGTTTTAGTTTTATATTAAAATCAAACCTCCCTTTCCTTTGGCTCACCTCTCCAACCTACCCCCAATACCTGATTCAAAACATTAATAAATTAAACCCTTTCATCCCCTCCTGTCTACCGGTATATTGACTTTAATTTTATTAATTTTAATTACCTCAATACTGAACCCACGTTAGGATATTGCCTTGTGATGAACCCCCGTGGACTTATCTCGCTTCAAATAATATTGCCTCACCCATTATGGATACATTCCACTACAAATGGATAGATGTGGTATTTCATATGATTTCAATACCGGGTTCATCCCACAATAGTAATACTAGCCTCCCCATTGGATGTAGGTTCAAGCACTAGATGTGGTATTTTACATAGTTTTTATGTTAGGCTCAATCTACAACAAGAATACTTACATTATCTGTTGGATGTATTGAACCTAGCATTGGATGAGGTATTTTGCATAATTTAAACTTGGAGTTCATCTCACCACAAGAATACGAAATTGCCTATTCAACGATCACATGCATCGCACCTAGCATTAGACATAATATTTCGGATAATTTTATGTTTTTCTCATCCCGTTAGGATAATAATAGTAGTGTCACCTATTAAATGTTGTCGTTAACACAATTTCAACACTAGGCTCATTGCAATAGTTATACGAACTCATATCTTAGATGCATTACACAAAGTGTTGGACATGGTATTTCACATAATTTCAACATAGGCTCCGCCCACAATAGCTATATTGGTTCCATCTGTCGGATGTATTATATGCATTATTGGATCTGGTATTTCGTATAATTTCAACACTAGACTCATCCATTCATAGATGTTGTGACTTACACCCAACATTATTTTCTTCAATTTCACAAATATACGAATGGTATGTCACAACATCTACGAATGGATGAGTCTAGTGTTGAAATTATACGAAATACCATAGATCCAATATTGCATATAATACATCCAATAAATGGAACCAATATAACTACTATGGGGGAAGCCTATGTTGAAATTATGTGAAATACCATGTCCAACATTTTGTGTAATGCATCTAAAGATAAGGTCGATAACTATCAGTGCAATGATCCCAATGTTGAAATTGTGTTAACGCACAACATTTAATAGGTGACACTACTATTATTATCTCGGGATGAGAAAAAATAATTTTTTTTGAAATATTACATCTAATGTTAGGTGTGATGCATATGACTTAATAGGCATGTATTCTATGGTGAGATGAGCTCCGTGTTTAAATTATGTAAAATACCCCATCCAATGCTAGGTTCAATTGATAGATCCAAGCACTTGGACATGGTATTTCACATAACTTCTACATAGGCTCCCCCACACAATAGCTATATTGGTTCCATCTCTTGGATGTATTATATGCAATATTGGATCTGTGGTATTTCGTATAATTTCAACACTAGAATCATCCATTCATAGATGTTGTGACTTACGCCCGACATTATTTTCTTCAATTTCACACATAGCAATGTTTATTACGTGTTTCAAATTCAAGGCTCAACCTATAAATACCCTAATGATTAATCACAATATTATTTTATTCAAAAATATGTTAGGGTACTTATTACAATAGAAATCAAGATAACATCGGTGTGAGTACAAGTGGCAATGAGATTTCTCAATGATATTGACTTAGTTTCGTAAATAAATTTGAACAACATTTTTTTTTAATGTAATGCAATATTTTTTTGGATAATTTATCATAAAATCATACAGTCATTTCTTAAAAATTATTTTTATGTCTAAACACATTTCAACTTTTATTCTCTAATACAAAGATAAAAAATATTTGTTATCAAGATATTTTATTTTGAATGATTGTGATTACTCATGAGAGGAACTACAAAGCACACAAGCACTTCTTAGTGATGCTAGCTCTAATAAAATATTTAAATACTACTACACTATGGAAGCTCTAATTACTTACAAACATATATCTTATTTTATGAGCTTGCATAAACATAAATCTTGGTTATGTAGAGGATAAGGACAACTTGGAAATCCATCAATGTTTTTGTGAATGTGCAACTAAAAGTTTGGATACTTACGATGCAACACATTTCTTGAAATATTTATGAAACATGGTTAGTGTTGAGCATAGAAGATCTCTTTATCAATGTTAGTACTCATGTACTTGAATGTCAATCTCTTTTATTTTCAAATTTTAGACATCAATAATGATTATGGTAGGGGATAAGGACAACTAGAACTCACTTCATCAAGCAAAGGGGCCATTCAATAGTAGCGGAGAGGACCCTATAACCATGCACCTAACTTTAGGAGCACATAGATATATGAAGGTATGTTGGTAGCATAAAAATATATATCATCATGTAGTGTATGATCGTGCCATATGAACAGTCTCGTTTCACGTGTTTATTTGCGAGGAAAATTTATTTTTGAATTGATTTAATATGAAGAAAATTAATGTAAAGCATTAGAAAAAGGTACCGATGATCGAATGCCCTATGTGTCACATTATCATTGAATCTTAAAAACTTTCATTAACCCAAAAGTGAACAACTATTAGTACTTTTGTCAAAAACCTATTATCGAAAAGAGATGTACAAGTTTTGGTGCATGCACGTTATAGGGTCATCTCCCTTACATCAATGATCATACAAATTCTATTTTTCTACCCAAAGTAGAAATTTGATAGAACATGTGCAATAATTTCTCATTGCTTAATATTTTTATGAGAATAGATAAATTTCAACTGAAATTGATAAAATTCTGCAAAATAAATTTGTTTATCAAATTTCAAAACACAGGTACTAAGGTGTAGAATTAAAAAAGAAAATTCAAGTAGTAAACATTACACGAGGAAAAAATAACACAAAAAGTATAATTTTTTTATTGTTATGAAAAATATAGTTTTAAAACTCGTACTTGGTAGCATAAAATTTTGACTCGTATTTGGCAAAAGAAGGAGTTTATGGGAAACTTTATTGCTAATTTAAATAACATAAAAATTTCTAAAAATAAACTAAAATAAAATACAAAACATTGTTAAAGAACATGAGAAATGAATGTATATTTTATATTATTTTTAACTTGAGAAAAGAGAGCAAAAATACATAGTTACAAATTATTATGTTCATCAATAATATGAAATATGAAATATGAAATATACATATGTTTGATCTCTAATGCCTAGTATGTATTAAAAAGTGGTTGGCTACTATAGGTTTGTGATTATGTATATCCATGGGCCTTGTTCTTCACCGTATCGAATGTATTCCTGAAGGCATCCTTTAACAACTAAAACCCTAGTATCATATACTTGTACCAATGTAAATGATTAAAACATAGATTCACTCCATTTAACATCCCAAGCTTGTAGGCTAACCACTTCTAGTTTCAAAGACAACCAATCTTTAATAAAGTACAATTTTCTATAATTTCTTTCTCTATATATAATATCTATATGAAAATTTATCTTGCCATATTTATAAGCAAGGAAACACTCTAAAAATATAACTTATCATTTCTTCATTCTAAACTAGTCCTTTCTTTATTCTTCCAAAAGAAAATCCTTAGCTTTTGTAGTGCCCACTAATCTTCGACAATATTTCATTATGTAGAAATTACTATTTGATTGATACTTGGGAATTTTGATTATTATATCTTGATCATTAGATGATAGAGTAAGCGACAATTAGAATATTGACATGTTTTACATGATTATACATTTGATGATTATGATATACTAGATGATGATGATGGACATATATATGTGTGTGTGTGTGTGTGTGTGTGTGTTGATTTGTAGTATTATAATTTTAGACTACCATGTCATATTCTAAATGCATAGCTTTGTGTTGGATATTTTGAGTAGAATTATGATTTTATGGATGTTAAAATCGAATTAATTATATGATGAAAGATGATAAAATTACTAATTTTAGATGATGATTATTTATTTGCATATGAATATTATTCTCGATGTTTTTGATACGACCGCAAGGCCAAAGAGTTATTTTGTGTGTTGTAGGAAACTTTTATCACATACATCGAAAGGGGATAGGGGATCCACCACGAGAAGGATGTTGGGTGTTGTGAAAATTGGCCAAAATTTGAGAACTTTTCCACGATGTTATGTTGTGGTGTTGCATGCTTTATTACGAGGTTCCCACAGGAGGTAACCTCATTTATGTGGCCATGGGTCTAATGTGTTTCCTTTATTTTAATTTTTTGTTAATTTACTATGCATGTGTTTAATTATTTCGGAAACATTGATTCTTTATTAACACTTGCTAATGCGTCTTAATTAACTAGTTTACCTTAAATTTGAATTAAAAGGAAGATATAATTTTTGGGGGTTACACTTGGTATCAAAGTCATGGGTTCAAGGCTTGGACCGCAAGCACATTTGGAAACATGAAACATAATAAATAAACCTAACGTAACTCTAAACCTAGAATACACAACATTCCATTATATTTTAAATAGTATAAAACTTTAAAAATTGAAACAAATCCTAGATGATGATAAACTAACCCTCATCCTATTTTGTGTAGGAGGCATAGAATAAACGATAGTTTTTACATGTGAACCTAGATGTAACACCCCCGATCTGGCGGTTTCAACTATATTTCCTCATATATTATAAACACTACGAATGTTAATTCTGCTTTACACCAAGGATATTTCATGAGGGAGACCTAGTAGACATGATAGAGAGCCATCAATTGAGGCTTGTGCACCTTCACGTCACAGTGCTAAGGATAGGGAAGAGAAATCCCATTTGGAGTCAGTTGGACATGAGTCACCGCTTAGAGACCATAGAGATAGAGCTACGGGACATAGAGAAATCTATAAGAGCCCTAGGCCGAAGCATGATCATGCGGAGAGATCTAGAGGTGGACAATCGATAGTGGCACATCATGTCATAGAGATATTGAATTTACACCCACCTCATTTTTCTAGAGACATAAGAGGATTTCAAGCCAAGCATTGTTGGTTAGCTTTAGTGGATGCTTCAAGCTATGTCCTTGCACTAGTTACACAAAAGATTGAAATGTTATCCAACATTTGAGAGATAGAATTGGAGTTTGGTGGAGGATTGCGGAGAAGAAGTGCCATGTATATTCTAAGAAATTTATTTTTAGCTCTTCGAGAAAAGTTTTAGGAGGAGATACATATCAGGTAGATTCATTCAATAGAGGATTGATGAGTTCCATGATCTGCGATAGGCATCCATGATGGTTTCAAAGTTTGAGGGTTGATTTTTTTATCTACTTCAGTATGTAGACTACATGCGGGATGAGCATATTAACATTCACAAGTTCATGAGGGGCTTGAACATAGACTTGGGTTGGGCTCTTGGCATTCATAATCCACTAAAACTATCAAAGGTCATGGAGAAGGACTACATTGTAGAGGAAACCAGGGGGAAGAATCATCAGGATCAAGACAAAGTGAGGAGTCGTATATAATAGATGTAGGATAGTATGTTGAGGGATCATATCCTCCTCCTCGTGGAAGACACACTTCAACAAAGTCTTCCTTCAGGGCGTCATCCTCCTCCTCGAAGTAGCAAGCGAGAGAGACTTGACCACACTTTTGACCTCAAAAAATGCCATAATGCTCATAGAGAGCATAATATGGGACCTCTAGCTATAGGGGCCGTAGGACACATTCTCCACCTTGAGCACATTCAAGTATAAGTACATCCACCGTAACACTCACAAAATCTATGACACAGATCATTACGTTCTACACCACATACAACCGAGAAACCTAGAGGAGTATCTACTCAGTGGAGAGGACCAGGTAGTTGTTATGGGTGTGGTGTACATGGTCATCATTGGAGAGAGTTCCCTTAGAACCCTGCTAATCATGGTAAGGCACCTATTTTTGAGCCTATGGTTGGTGACATGGCTAGGAGCCATAGGATTTATCCTTTAGTCGAGAACCACCGGACAAGCACCACGACACATTTATTGGGACCACATGTAGAATTTGTGGTATTTCTACCCCTATATTACTTGAATCGAAATCTTCAGATTATATCATTTTTCCATCATTAGTAGAGAAATGAAGGATGGTGGCGATTAGGTAGGGCCTTATTTTAGATGTTTAGATAGATTCTTGATCCAAACTTGTAGTGGACTCCTTACTTAAGGAGTATGCGGTGGACTAGGACCCTTCACCACGACATTGGATCTTCATATCCTTCCCTTAGGTTCATATGGAGTTATCTTTGGCATGGATTGGTTATGTTGGAGCTTAATTTTGTCTCATCCCATTTGTCCTTAAAGTTATTCAGTTTGTAGGCTCTGTCGTCTTCTCTATCTCCCTGTATTGATGCATTCAAACTCTGTCCTCCATTTGGTTTCCATGATCAATCCTTTCCTTGGTCGAGGATCACTTAAAATTCCAGAATTTTTTTCGTTCCTTTGTCATGTGAAAAGAATCAGAACTTGGCTAAAACTTGGGTTTTTCCTTCCTTCAGTTTTCCACAATCACATTTTGTTGTCCCTGTCATTTTTGTCCCAAATATTTGTCGAAATGTGATTGGATGAGGCTTAGAAGATCATTTTTGGTCCTTGTATAATTTCCAAATTCTATGTCTTGAAAGAAAGATTCATTTTCGAGCTCAAATGGTGATTTTCCTACATTTATTGTTTCATTGGTGTGTTTTTCCCTGTTAAATTTACATCTTACCAATCAGTGGAAAAGTGGCCCTTTCTGGTTAGATGTGGCTCAATAGGGCACTTTGAAAACTCTAAGGCTTGCTTCAACTCAAAACTTATCTGCATGGAGGGCCGATGCTCATGAAAAATTTCCTTTTGGTTTGGCCTTGGAGTTGTGCCAGGGGAGACACGTGGAGATTTCCACTGCCTTGCCAAGACTTAGACAATTTTTTTATGTAGCTGGTATAGTTTTGGTAGACCATGGACACATGGAAGGTTGACGCTCATTTGAGGATCTACCTTAGGGTCCCACCTTAACAATTACGATAAGGAAACATGTGGAGGATTCTGCTAGCTCCTCTCTATACATAAAGTTTTCAAAGAAATTTTGAAAGGTCTCGGACATGTGGAGGGACCACGTATGTTTCGGGAATGGCCCTAAATTTTATTTTAAAGAAGTACGCAGTAGGAAGAAACTTGGAAGCATCCGCTCACTCTTCCATTGCCTAGACTTTTCAAGAGCCAAGGAAAACCTGTCTCGATCCTAGACACATGACACCTTCCACCGAGCCTTCAAATTTTTTAACAACTTTGCCCAGATTGAGACACGTTGTGAGCCCGCACTTGTTTGTGGTATCCACTATTAGGTACCATCTCAAAGTGCGCCATTGAGACATGTGAAGGCTTCCACTAGCTCCTTTTTTACTGAGACTTTTTTAAAGGCCAAAGGGCATGTTTCTTGGGGCCAGGGCATGTGGAAGCCCGCGCTTGTTTGGAAACTTTCCCCTATAATTCTCCTTTTTGGTTGCACCAAGGAAACACGTGGACGACTATAATGTAAAGTAGAAAAGGGGCATAATCAATGGTTTCTATGAATTTCACCTATTTTTTCCACCATTTTCTCCTCCAAGACTCCTAAAGATGTGAATATGCACCATTTTTCATCATTTTTTGATGAAATTCCTTGTTGTTTTTGTCTATAAAGTGTCATTGAATGGATTCAGAACTTAATTTATGAGTCCAAGGATTTTTAAGGTTGATATTTTGAATTTGGAATTGCTCGTACACTTGTAAAAATGGGAATTACCAAAGAATTGGGATACGGGACAGAGTTACGGATGGAAGAGATGGAAAAGGATGAAATAATGAAGGTTACAGTGCAAAAACATGAAAAAGGTGCTACTTCGAGGATGAAACAAATTACCTGTCATATCCAGCTATGCAGAGCCTCCAAAAAATGAATAAAAAAGGGATTTCTCGCATAACAAAATCACAATTATTAGAAGGAATCCCAATGGCATGGCATCCTAGTCATTAGTTGAGGGCACGAGAAACATGACTAGTTCACAATTGTTCTACCACTGACGGGTTTCATATGTGAATTTGTTAAATGTTGCTTTCTAACACAAATGTTAACAAGCAAAGGTCCCTTGAATATTATTCTCTTTTGGGAGGAAAATTGAGTGAGTGAAATGTATAAATGCAATGAGAATACTCTTGCAAATGGTTAGGGGTTGAATTCTTAAGAGAAAATTTGAGAAAGTCATCTTCTGAGAGACCAATCCAAGATACCTAGTTAATTCCTTCTGTGTTAGATTTTCTATCATGTCAAGTTGGTTGCATATGTATAGCCATTGACGAGCACTGATATAACTTTGGAAGCTTTCCTGTGCTTTGATGAATCTAAGAAATTTTGAAATTAATTTGTGTTTAATCTCTAGAAATTTGTGTTTTCTTTGTTTCAGAATGTCTGCAAATGGTTTCTTTTGTTCCTATTGCAATCTTACATTGAAATCTTTGTGAAATCACACAGAATCTCATCCCTATGACAATTTACTAGTATTTGGAATTTTATTTCAAGAAGAGCCTTCATCCTCTGATGAAATAAACAAATTTAAAATCATTCCACTGTCATTTGTTGATAAAGATTGTCTATAAGTCTTTGGGTGTACCTTAGGCATGATTGATAAGAGATTTTGGTGTTTAATTGAGTCTTTTAACTTGAGCCTTTGTGTTAGATTCTCATAGATTGTGTTAAAATGTGTTGATTTGGGCTTCCATTGAAGCATACCTTCTGGTTGAAGGAACTTCTTAACTATTCTGAAGCTTTCTCGTTGTTGAGTTATCTATTGTTGTGAAGTTTCTCAGAGATCTAGTATAATCAACTTTATCCTACTTAATCTCCCACCAAAATTATTCAAAAACCATGAATCCATCCTGAACTACCCCTATTTTTCCTTGTATATCCACAAAGGAACAAAATCTATTTACTAAAATATGCAGAACAATCGGGATTTAACAATGCCTTCAGTAACCTTAGCCTTGTTTTGAAAGTATCTCCATATTTTAGAAGTGATAACTATTGAGAGTTAAATTATGGTGCATTGATCATACTTTCCTAAGGTTTTCTTCATAAAATTTGTGCAAAATAAGGATCTCTCCATCTCCTTCATCAAATAGATGTTACACTATGGGTCCTCTCACCCTGGTCGAAAGGCACGGCGTAAAGTAGTGAGGATAGGTCAAATCCTCTTGAAAATGATATCCATCTCTCCAAAAATATGAGTGACAAAAGGACAGTTAGATCTCATCCAAAGCTACAAAATGACACACATTATGATTTATTTGTCTCTAAGCTCTGTGTCAAATCTGTGATGTTTCTCAGCTTGAAAAGGAGAACAAAATTAGATACCAACACTCATGGCAGCATTTTTGGGGATGATTTGTTGATTCTTTTCCAGTTCATATCCATTTGGCATATCAACAACACTTGCGGCACAATTTTCGGGATGATTTTTGATTTTTTCCAGTTCATATCCATTTGGATTGTCAACAACACTCATGGCACCATTGTCGGGAAATGAATTTGTGTACAAAGTTTGAACACCATCAATGATGAATATAGACCCTTGTAATGCTTCTTACAAATTTTAAAGTGCAAATACATTTCTGAAACATCATTATCTATTTAGATCTATAAGAATTGTTCAAAGTTGTAAGTTTTAAGTGCAATATTTCCAGCTTATATAGTTATTACACTAAATTTTGTATCATCATTGATAAATTTGGGTAGAAGAACAATAGATATTGTAAGCTTTGCATGAATTTGGTATTGACAGACATTTGATAGGTCTTTCATAGTGCATTTGCACAAGCTAAGGTGAAAATACTTACTGGTGACTCCATGTTGTTTAAATTCTTAATAAATACCAGTGTCTTAACATATATCAAGTGAGATTTTTCATTAATCTCTACAAAGCTAGAAGGAAGAAGATCTTTCTTCACCAACGACCCTAGTAAAATGTTGTTTCGAGTTGGGAAAGTTTAATTTAGAAGGAAGAAGAATTTGGAATTTTGTTGGAGATCAAGCATCAAGAAAAGAGATATCCATTGGTGAAAATGATCAACGTGTGAGTGAGGATTACAATACTTACTCAAGTGCTTCTAAATCAGGTAATGTCTTTGTTGAACTGAATTCTCCATATGGAGAGGGTCCTTCTTTCATATTCAAAAGTTTTCTTCTCAATCTACCCCAGTATTTTCCAAATCTAATAGAGTTTTTCTAAGAAACAAATCCTTTAGAGGGAAGTCATTCTTAAAATTACATCCATGTACCACATATAACCCTCACTCCTCACCATTATTTTCCTCCTGTAATATCACCTCCTCAAAATAATATGGCTCACTCTCCACCCATACCTCTATTTGTTGTTAATACTTTTGGTCCCATCAATTTTTGAGGTATGGATGGCTATCAAATGCTATGCCACAAGATTTAAGAAATAGATTGCCTAAGTTTCAAGGAAATAATGCAATCACTTGTAATAAGCACTTGAAGCTCTTTGTCAATATGATGGAGGAATTTGAGGATGTATACATTAAATTTATTATCCATACTCTAGAAGAAGATGTAACGGACTGGTATAAATCTTTGCCAAATAATTCCATTGATTCTTGGACAGAGATGAAGAATTATTTTAGAATGCAATATGGTGATAAAACATACCCTAGGTTTCTTTTATCAAAGTTTGAAAATATAAACAAGAATCCTAATGCATCGGTGCATGATTTCAATACAAGATTTAAGAAAACATTGAGAATATTGCCTATTAATTTGAGGCCATGTGATGAATCATGTCTGGAAAAGTATTTAGATGCATTTGATAAGAAAGTTTCTTACTATTTGAAGGATAAAAACCCTGGAACTTTGAGGTAGGCCTTTACTATGGCTCTACAAATTGAGAACAACATTAAAGAAGTTGGAAAACCTCCTAAGAGGGAGGGTTTTAAACTGATCAACCCAGAGAAGCCTCAATCAAGTAAGGTTTTGGATCTTGAGGAAGTTGTACATAATTTGGCCAGAGCTGTCAAATAAATCTCTTACAAGCTAACCAGGGTAGAGAAAGGAATTAGACAAGGTTCTTAGGTTATCATAGGCAACAAGGACAAGACAAAATTGCCAATCATCCTAGAAATGATCAGAGGTCTAATGAAAGAGGTAAAGGACCCATGGGAGCTAGAAAACCCCAAGCTAGGGAAAATATAGTAGTTCCTAATTCTCCAAATTCCGTGAGTTGTTATTGTTGAAGAGATAAATGAAATTTATTGGTGTGACAAGTGTTTCTTTCCCCACCGGCCATGTGAAGTAGATGAGAAATTTGAAGAATCTGATGATGATGATAATATTGATGATGATGCATGCATGGTGGACTACTCTTCAAGCTCACAACAAGGATCATCTTCAAAAAAGTAATAAGTCTAAGAACTGCTACAAGTTTTGGGACTACATTCACCAGTACCTCTTCTTCCTCCCTCTCATGCTTTAGAAATAGATATGGTACAAGTTTTTAACTTCCTAATAATGATTTTGAGTACCTAAGATCTCTAGCGATTAAGAAGTATAATGGAGGAATCCCATAGAAGAGGATAGAATGTTGTTAATGATTGTTGAATTTTCCCAAGAAAAGAGTATAACACAAGAAGTAAAGCTGTCGAAAGGGGCAAGGCCTCAAGCCAAACCAAAGACCCTAGTTCTCACTAATGTCCCAAAAGAAACTCCAAAGAAAGATGCATCTTGTAAAGGCCTTGTTGTCTCATGTAGAACTGGTGTTCCCACCATGCCCAAAATGTGAAAAATATTGTGCCATCCGATGAGTTTGTCAATCTTTCTCCAAATGTTGATTTTCCCAAATACATTCCTTATGACATTGCCCAAGTCTTGAGTTAGATCAAGATTTCTGTCCCAATTGTTGAACTGCTTAGGATTCCTAAGCACAAGAAGAGGGCCTTTGAGTATTTTTGGAAGAAGATAGGAGTGCCCAAGGAAGAAATATAAATAATGTAAAAACTCCTCCTCCAACCATTGCAGACCTAGAAAAACCACTAGCATTAGAGGAGATAGGTGAACCACCTAAAGTTTACTTGGGAACATCTTTGGTTGAGTCTCAATTAAATGTTGATCCATTTTTTACAACACTGATTATTAAGGACAAATTGCTACACAATTGTATGTTTGATTCCGGAGCATCATGTAATGTTATGCCTCTAGAAGTCATGAATGAATTGAACATTAAAGTGACAACAACTTATGGCAAGTGTACTGCAATGGATTCCAAAGAGGTGCCGTTGTAGGATGTGTAAAATGTTTGGTGGTACAACTTGCGGGTTATCCAAGTAAGAACTTGAAAATTGATGTTGTTATTGTTGATTGCCCTTCCAAATGGGGTGTCTTTGTTATTAGGAAAGTGGGCTGCAAGTGTTGGTGGAAGTGTTCGATGGATATGTCTTTTGCCACAATTCCAATTGAAGGCAGCCTTATACAAATGTATGGAGAGAAGAAGATGTTACACCTTATTTAAGATCTCAATAATGATTTTTATGAAGTGTTGTATGCTGATGTAGATGCAGATAATTTTTCTTCGTTTGTTCATGGCAAGGAGCACAAGATTGATCAATGTAAATATCTTGAACAAGTAGGTTTTCCTTGGACCTTGTTATTCGATGGAGATTGTTCTAAGTTTGGAAATGGTGCTTTGGTATTGTTCTAATTTCTCCGAGCCATGAAGAGTTTGTTTTTCTTTCAAACTCAACTTTGAATGAACTAAAAACATTGTTGAATATGAAGCATTGCTATTGGGTTTGAGATTTGCATGGAAATATGGTATAAAGGATATCATTGTCAAAGGGGATTTGGAATTGATTGTCAAACAAATTAGAAAATTGTATGCTACTAAAAATCGAGAATGATAAAATACAAGCATGCATTATGGTATTTAATTGAAATGTTTGACTGTTTTAATATTGTACACCATTATAGAAAGTTTAATGTTGTTGCGAGACAAGTTGTGAGTGCTAGTATCCATATTTGGGAATTGTATAGTATCTCCATTTTGTGAGTATGATGTTGAAATACCAATAAGGCCATCATGCTGTGATAACATTAAAAGCTGGAAAGTGTTCGATGATGATGCCTAGGTGAAATAGTTTCTACATACCCAACGTGAGTTTTTGACTAAAATATAGATTGGGAACCAAAGGTGTGTGTTGTTGAAGGAAAGGAAACTTTATTTGACAAAGACATCATCTAACCGAATACAAACACGATTCCCAGAGGTTTGGTGGCACTTGAATCAAACTTTGATAATGCTAATTGCACTATTAAAATAAGTATGTCAGTTTCAAGAGATGTGGAAGAGCATGACCTGGGCACAAAGGAAAATCCATGAAAAATCTAGTTAGGAAGCAATCTAGGTAAGGAAGAGAAATAATCCTATGTTCAATTGTTGAAAAAATATCAAGATTGCCTAGCTTGGTCTTACTCGAGTTGAAGGAATATAGGAAAGATTTGTTCTAACATGAAGTTCCTCTTGAATCTAATGCCAATAATTTTAGGCAAAAATAGAGGCCTATCAATCCACTCATTTCTTTGAAGATGCAATAAGAATTGAAGAAGTTAACGGATGGAGGGTAATTTATCCCATAAGGTACTCTTCTTAGGTTGCAAATTTAGTACACATTACAAAAATAATGGTGATATAAGGATGTACATAGATTTTAGGAACTTGAATAAAGTGTCATTCAAAGATAATTACCCTTTACTAAACATGGAGAATATGCTACAATTGGTAACTAGTTCTTAATTGTTGTCCACTTTGGATGGTTTCTCTAGCTATAATCAAGTTGTTGTGAAGGAATCGAAAGATTCAAGAGTTCCTTTACCACTCCTTGGGGAGCTTATGTCTATGTCGGGATGCCTTTTGGATTAATGAATGCTGGAGAAACTTTCCAAAGAGCAATGAATGTAACATTTGCAACTTATATTAATGATTTCATTGTTGTTTATGAGGATGATGTAAGAATGTTTTCTAGAAAAATAAGTGATCACTTGCAACACTTGCAGATAATTTTGTTAAGGTGTAGAGAGTATGGCATGTCATTGAATCCTAAGAACTTCCACATTAGAGTGCAAAAGGAAAAGTTTCTTGGTCACATTATATCAAAGAAAGGGGTCATGATTGATCTCGAGAGAGTGGAAGCCATCAGCAAGGTTCTAATTCTAAGAACTAAGAAGGGAGTTCAATCTTTCTTTGGACAAATAAACTTTATCGAATATTTTTGTCTAACTTTGATGAGGTGACCATCCCCATTACTAATATGCTTTGAGAAATGACCAAGTTATCAAATGGGAAGAAGCTTCCATTCAAGCATTCATGGGATCAAGGAAACAATAAATCATGCCCCTGTTTTTGTCAGCTCCAAATTACAAAAATCCTTTTCAAGTGTTTTCTTTTTCTTCAAAAAACCATTGCATCTATTTTTTTGCATAAGGATGATGAAGGGGATGAGAGACCAATTGCAAGGATCTGAGCTGAAATACACTATCATGGAGAAGGAAGCATTTTCCTTAATGAAAGCAATAAAGGTTTTCAGACCTTACATCTTGAGCTCTAAAGTTGTTTCTTATGTTCCCCACACCATGGTGAAAGATATCTTATCAGAGATGGAGATCTGAAGCAAAATATGGAGATTGGAAAACAAGTTGTAAAAATATGACATGGATATCCAAACCACACAATTGGTAAGAGGTTTGTGCCTAGAAAAGGTTATGACCGAGAGAAACTTTCAAACTATTGAGGTGAATGAATTAGAAGGAGAAAGGGTGGATGTCCTTGAAAATTTGGTAAGCTCGAATGGTAAAAGGATATAATATTCTATCTCGGGCATCTATGTTTCCCTAAATATTTGAGTAAAAAACATAATAGAGCTCTTAAGTTAGCCTCTCAAAAATATGTCATTACTAATTTTGGGTTAGCTTGGAAGAACCCAATGGGAGTTCTCTTAAGATGGAATGCTTTGAGGATGAAGCCCTAAAGATAATTACTGACCTCCATGGAGGAGTTTGTTGGGGAAATTTTGCTGGAAGAGTTACAACACATAAAATCTTGAGGGTTTACTATTGGCGGCCAACTCTCTTCAAGGATACAACTCTATTGGTTAGGAAATGTGAAAGTTGCCAACATTTTTCAAGAAGAATGAAAGCTTGGATCCATTCCTTTGCAAAGCATGTGTTATTTGAAGCCCCTTTTAAGCAATGGGGAATGGATTTCATTGGAAAAATTTCTTATCCTTCCATTGCTTGGTCATAAATGGATTCTTGTAGCGATCGGTTATTTCACTAAATGGGTGGAAGCAATCCCTACCAAGAAAGTAGCACACCAAGATATCATTGAATTCTTGTTGAATCAAATCATATGCAGATTTTTAGTACTAGTTAATATTATTGCTAATAATGACATGAGTTTTAGAGCCAAACATTTGGTGGCAATGTGCAAAGAGTATGTAATCAATTTGACATATGCTTCTAACTACAATCCTAAAGGAAATGGACAAGCTAATTCCAACAATAAAAACTTGTTAAAGATCATTAGAATAACCTTGGAGATGAACAAAAAGAAGTGGGATGAGCAACTGAATTTTTTGGTTTGGGATGATAGAATCATTATCAATAGAGCTAATGGTAAAAGCCCATTTCAATGTGTATATGGAACTCAAGATTTGTTGCCCATTCATTTGCAATTGTCTTCATTTCAGTTTGTTCAACAAATTAAAGATCAAGAATTTAGTTCATATGATGCTCGAATCAATCAAATTATTGAGTTAGATGACGAAATAAGGGCATCCCATCAGTGGCATGTGAAGTTCAAAGAAAATTTGAAGAATTTATTTGACAAGAAGGTGACTTGAAGAGTTTTCAATATTGGGGATCTTGTGCTATTATGGGATAGCAGGCATGAAGATAAGGGTAAGCTGGTAAATTTGATGCATTGTGGATGGGCCCTTTTTTAATTGATATTCAAATTGGTGAAAATACCTTCTTCCTAAAATACTTAGATGGGGAACTGCTTCAATTCCTTGTTAATAGCAGGCATTTGAAACCTTTCCTTGATTGATTTCTTAGAATCAAGGTAAACTCCATTGTATAGTGTATAGTATTTTGGTTACTTTCGACTTCGTATTTTTTCTCGTTTTTGTTTGTCCTGGTCCTTGGTGGCCATTTTGTTGGTTTGTCGGTTCATCCTTGGGGATTTGGTTATTTATGTTCTTCTCTGCAAGACTATTTGACTTTGTTTCCCAACGGTCTATTTTTAGAACTTGGTCTACTATTAGTTCTTGTGGCAATCACAGGAGTATCCATCCTCGATTCAAAGCTAATATTTGTGCTCAATTTGGTCTTTCCCCATTTGTCCTTGAAGTTCTTCAGTTTGTGGGCTTTTTCGTCTTCTCTATCTCCCCGTATTGATGCATAAAAACTCTGTCCTCCATTTGGTTGCCATGATTAGTCCCTTCCTTGGTCGAGGATCACTTAAAAGTCCAAAATTTGTTTTTCATTCCTCTATCCATATGAAAAGAATATGTAACTTGGGCTAAAACTTGGGTTTTTCCTTCCTTCCATTTTCCACAGTCACGTTTTGTTGTCCCTGTCATTTTTGTTCCAAATATCTATGGAAACATGATTAGATGTGGCTTGGAAGATCATATTTAGGCATTGTATCATTTCCAAATTCTTTTTATTGAAAGAAGGATTCATTTCCGGCCTCAAATGGTGTTTTTCCTACATTTACGGTTTGACAGTTTGTTTTTCCCTTCAAATTTACATCTCCGCAATCTATGGAAACGTGGCCCTTTCTAGTTGGATATGGCTTGATAAGGCACATTGAAAACTCTAAGCATTACTTTAACTAAAAACTTATCCAAATGGAGGGTGGTGCTCATCTTAAAATTGACCATTTGGTTTGGCCTTGGAGTTACGCCAGGGAGACACATGGAGATTTCCGTTGCCTTGCCTAGAATTAGACAAATTCTTTATGTAGCTAGTAAATTTTTGGTAGACCATGGACATGTGGAGGGCTGGTGCACATTTGAGGATCTGCCTCAGGGTCTGACCTTAACAATTACGATAGGTAGAGACATGTGGAGGCTTCACCGACTCCTCTCTATACTTAAAATTTTCAAATAAATTTTGAAAGGCACAGGACATGTGGAGGGACCACGCTTTGTTTGGGGACCATCCCTAAATTTTATTTTGAAGAAGTGTCAAGAGGACACTTTGAGGCTTCCGCTCACTCTGCGCTTGCTTGGACTTTTCAATGGCCAAGGAAAACTATCTCAAACCATGGACACGTGGCGCCTTCCACTGATCCTTCAAATTTTTAACAACTCTACTAGTGAGACATGTTGTGACCCAACACTTTTTGGGGTCTCCATTGTTGGGGACCATCTCAAAGTGTGCCATTGAGAAGCGTGGAGGCTTCCACTAGCTCCATTTTATTGAGACTTTTTCAAAGGTCAAAAGGCATTTTTCATGGGCCCAAGGCATGTGGAAGGCCCGCGCTTGTTTGGAAACTTTCCCTATACTTCTCCTTTGCGGTTGCACTAAGGAAACACATGGATGACTATAATATAAAGCGAGAAAAGGGTCAAAATGAAAGGTTGTTGTGCATTTCACTTGTATTTCTGCCATTTTTATCAAAGACTCTTGGAGATGGGAATAGGCATTGTTTTTCATCAATTTTTGATGAAATTCCTTGTCTTTTTGTCTATAAAGTGCCATTAAATGGATTTAGAACTTAATTTGTGAGTCCAAGGATTGTTAAGGTCAATAGTTTGAATTTGGAATTGCTCGTGTACTTGTAAAAATGGAAATTACTAGAGAAGATGGATACGAGACGAGTTACATATGGAAGAGAGGGAAAAGGATGAAATGATGAAGGTTGCGGGTGTAAAAGATGAAAAAGGTGCTTTCGAGAGTGAAAAATATTACCTATCGATTTAGCTATCACAAAGCCTCCGAAGAAAATGAATAAGAAGGAGATTTCTCACATGACAATCGAATGATTAGAAGGACTCCCAAAAATTGTGGCATGGAATCCTTGTCATTAGTTGAGGGTCCGAGAAACATGATCAATTCACAATTGGTCCACTGGTAGCTTTCGGATGTGAATGTTTTAAGTGTCACTTTCTAACGCAAATTGGTAACAAGCAAAGGTCCTATTGGTAGCCAAATATAATCTCCTTCAAAGACCAAACAACATCATCGATTTGACAAGACACTCGAAGGAGATAAATAATCATGTATGTCATTTTGTAGCTAGGAAGTAATCTAATTGACTCTTTAGCACTTAGGTTTTGACAGAGTAGGTAGCACCTTAAAAGGATGTGATCAAATTCTAACTATTTTAGGTTGTGCCTTTCAACCAAGGTAAGATAACCTATTTTGCAACCTCTGTTATTGAAGAATAATGGTAAATCCTTCTTTTGCATAAATTTTATAGATAAGACCTTGGAAAAATATGATCAACACACCAAATATGACTCTCACGAGTTGTCACTTCTAGATCATGGAGATATTTTCACAACAAAGCAAAGGTTACTAAAGACATTTTGGAACCAGATTTCTTCTGCATGCTTTAGTAATGGAAATTATGCGTTTGTGCACACACATGACAAATAGGGGTAGTATGTGTAGGATTAGTTTTTTTTTAATAAATTTTTGGAGGGAGGTGGGGCCGGATGAACTTGACTCACTAGATCCTTGAGGAAACTTACAAAATGGAAGTATAAACCAATAGAATGCCACATAATAGCTAAAGTATTTCTTTAACATGAATATGTTCTTCGATGGAGACCCAAATTAGCACTTTTTCACATAATCTATGAGAGTATAACACGAAGTCTCAAATTAGAGAACCCAATAGAGAATCAAGATCTAAGCCAAATCATGCCTAAGGTACACCCAGAGTCTTACAGACAATCTCTATCAAACAGATCAAAGAAAAGTGAATATAAATCATTTATTTCACGCCCGGATGAAGGATCCTCTAAGAGATGAAATTGCAGATGCCACTAAACTTTTAGAAGGATTGAGACATGTGTGATTGAATCGATTTTAATACAAGATTGCAACAGAAACAAGAAAACTACTCACATACACTCAGAAGTAAAACAAACACATTTTTCTCAGTACAACACATAATAACTCGAATTTTATTAAATCTATCAGTAGGGGAAAGTTTCTAGAACAATCTCAAAGCTTGTCAATGGATGTACACTCGCAACCACCTTGACACGATCATATTCAATACAAAAGAGATATACAATTTTCTCAAACAACCTCTCAAAAATTTTTGGGCTCTGTCATGTTTTCTATTAGAAAAATCAGTCCCGACCCCTAACACTCTAACTATTTTAATGAAAAATTCATGCCATCTATAACATTTACAATAGAGACCCGTTTCCCCCAAAAAAACCAGGACATTGAGTCCTACCGGTGCTCATAATGATCACGATCATAATTCTCGAATCAAATTTGCAAAAATTCTCTAGGTCCTCGAGGGGTAGATCTCATCAAATATCTCCCGCATTCATCTCCTTCCTCTGGTATATCACTCTTTCTTTAATTCGTCAAACCACTTCCACCCCTAATCTATAAAATCTAGCTCCTTGCGTGCTCGGGAGAAGAAAAATGGAAAATCTAATCGAGCACGATAGTCAGACCATTTTAATGGTGAAAGACATCTTCTAGATATTCCCACCAAACTTAGATATCAACATTAACTCCCCTCTCTGCTTGGCATGTAGGAAATACCAAGAAATCATGAAGACTCACACTTCCAGGCATGTTTCAATAAAAATGGGGGGAAAATCAGATTTAGACTCTCGGCTTTTGTTAATCTTTACTTTGACTTTTGGGCATCCATGTGGAAGATTCAAACTTATAAATAGACCCGGGGGTTTCCTCTAAATTTTTACAACTTTTAGAAAAATTGAAAAATTTCACATTTTGTTCCACATCTCCGCCCTCGAGAAATGAGCGACACGTGTCCTGAGTTGGGTCCCAAAGGAAGCACAAATAAATTCTTCCATTCAACCCTCTTTTTGGAAAACAGAAAATTTTCCAAGTTTCCCCATAGCTTCTCCCTTGAGAAATGCTTCTGACACATGTCACAATGTGGTTCTTAGCAAAACCACACTTCCTTGTTTACTTGTAACTCCTTTTCCCACAAAGGGAAAAATTTCCAAATTTCCTCTTAAGGCCCACACCTCCATCATTGACTAGAGAAATATTTAACCATTCTTCTATTGGGCTTGCAGGCCATTTTGATATTTTGATTCTTTGAATATCGAAGGGGTCATAAAATACAACTTACCCCCGATGGTCTGCCTCCCCGCCCCATTGACTTTGAAAAATTTAACCTCGATCCTTTGTCGGGCTTGCGGGCAATTTTTAAATCTTGACCCTTTTTAGCATAAGAGGTAAAAATTTTAACTTTCCCCCATGGTCTACTTCCCCATTCCATTTGACTTGTCAAATTGCCACGTGTCACAATGGCGCATCTTGAGATCTTACCAAAAATTTGAGACCTTGAATGAGTGTGGACTCTCCACGTGTCTAGCCTAGAAAAATTTGTTTGAAGCCTCAAATCTTAGTAGAAGGCACCAAGTGTCATGCTTCGAGGAAGTCTCTTTTGGCCACTGAAAAGTGCAAGGTAAGCGGAGGCCTATAAGTGTCCTCCCGGTGCTTCTTTAAAAGACTTTGAATGAGTAAAGGCTCACCACGTGTCCCTGTTTTCTGCCAAACTGCTTTAGCTATATAAGAATTTTTCTAAGTTTGGGCAAAGCAATGGAAGCCTCCACGTGTCGTCTCGGTGCTACTACAAGGCCAAACCAAAAATTAGATCTTCAAACGAGCGTCATTCCTCCAAGTGGAATTTTTTTGAGTTGAGGCTTTTCATGAAATTTTTGAAGTACCCAACTAATCCGCATCCAACTAAAAGAGGCCACATTCCATTTCAATGCAAGGATGCAAATTTGACCAAGAGAAATGCTTGTCAAACCATAAAATACATAATAATGATCATTCGATCCCGAAGATGAAAATCTATCCAAGGACAGAGAATTTAGAAATGTTATAAGGCTCAAATATGTTCCTCATAGATACATCCATTCATTTTTCTTCAAGTATTTAGGGTAGAAATGACAAGGAAGAAAAATCCCAACCATGGAGAATGGAAAATATGGGAGAACTCGAGTTTTTAGATGAACAGAGAATGGGAGACCCAAATTACAGATCTTTTCCAGAGGACCAAAGAGACAAGGAGCAAAGAATGGACCCATAAGTGTCCTACAACCCAAGAATAGATTTAAAATGGCAAAAAGATTAACCAGGCACAACATGTGGAGAAAGAAAGTGATAAAGGCCGTAAATCAATAGATTTTCAAAGGCAAATTGGGGCGAGACTATTTTGAGCACCAACATCGGCTCCAACTTGGGGATGGGCACTCCCTATGATTGCCACAAGAACAAAGATAGACAAAGTGCCAAAAATATCCATTGGGTAATAGATTCAATTTGTAGAGTAGAGAAATAGAGCCATCTCTCAAAAAACAAAACAAAGAAATAAACAAAAACAAGTCACTAAGGACTAGAATAAACAAAAACACAAATGGCAAGAAACAAAACACAAATTATACACTTTACACAATATTTTTGCCTTGATTCATGTGAATCAATCCAAGAAATACTTAAAATTCCTACCATTAACAGAAATTCGAGTATTTCACCATCTCATTCCTTGAGGAAGAAGGTATGCTCACCAATCCTTGTCATGTTTGCCCTTATCCTCATGCCTATTATCCCATAGTAGCATAAGATCCCCAACATTGAAGGCCCTGGGAGTGACCTTCTTATCAAATAAATTCTTCAGCCTCTCTCTTAACTTTACATGCCTCTTTGGGATGCCCTCCTTTCTTCATCAAGCTCAATAATTTGGTTAATGCGAGAATCATATGGACTTACCAAGTGATCCTCCAGTTGTTGAATGAACTGATATGAAGACAGTTATATGAAGAGGTAGTAGAGCCTGAGTCCCATATACCAACTCAAATGGACTCTTTCTAGTGACCCTCTTGACAGTGATCCTATCTTCCCAAATAGAAAACTTCAACTATTCACCCCATTTTCTCTTGTTCAGCTCCAAGGTTCTTCTAATAATCTTTAGCAAGTTTTTGTTACTAGACTCATCTTGTCCATTTCTTTGGGGATTGTAATTGGAGGCATATGTCAAGTTGATTCCATATTCTTTGCACATTTCCATCAAAGGTTTAGCTCTAAAGCTCATGGCATTGTTAGCAACAATCTTGACTGGCACCCCAAACCTGCAAATGATATGGTTCAACAGAAAATCCATGACAATTTGGTGTGTTTATCTTTTGGTGGGGATTTCCTCCACCCACTTGGTGAAATAATCAGTGGCTACAAGAATCCACTTATGGCCAGCACTACATGGGTCTAAAATCTCAGCAATGAAATCCATTCCCATTGCTTGAATGGAGCTTCAATTGATACAGTTGTAAAGGAAGGGATTCTAAGCTTTCGGTCTTCTAGAGAAGCACCGACAAATCTCACATATTATAACAAAAAGATTTGTATCCTGAAGAGAGTTAGCCACTAATAGCTAGCCCTCGGGATCTTGTGTGCTATGACTCTTACAAAAAATTTCTCCCACATATTCCTCCATGGAGATCAACAATTATCTTGGGGGCTTCTTCTTCAATAATGCATCTTAAGAGGACTCCCTCTAGGTTCTTCCAAGCTAACCCATAATCAATAATGACATATTTCTAGGAGGCCAACTTAAGATCCCTTTTCTAGTTCTTACTTAAATGCTCAGGGTAGTATAAGTGTCTGAGATAGAAAATTACATCCTTGTACCACTCAGAACTTATCAACCTTTCAAAAACACCTACCCTTTCTTCTTCTACCTCATTTACCTCAATAGTTTGCAAGTTGCTCTTAGCCATAAGCTTATCCAAGCCTAAACCTCTCATCAACTTCATGGTTTAGATATCCATATCATATTCTTGCAACTTGTTCACCCACCTGCATCATTTTCTTGAGACTTCCATCTCTGAAAATATGTCCTTCACCATGGTGTGGGGAACATAAAAAACCACTTTAGAACTTAGAATGTAAGGTCTAAAAATATTTGTTGCTTTTACCAAGGAAAATGCCTACTTTTCCATGATAGTGTACTTCATCTCAGCCCCCTGTAAGGCCTTTAAAATGAAATTGGCCTCTCATAGCCTTCATCAACCTTCTGCGGCAGAGAAAGCAATAGTTTTCTCGAAACAAAGGAAAATAGTTGGAAAGGATTCTTATAATCTGGAGCTTCCAAAATAGGTACATGCTTCAAGTGCCTCTTTAATCCCATTGAAATCTTGGATGGAAGATTCCTCCCACTTGATGACCTGGTCCTTCTTTAACATGGAAGGGATAGGGATAGTCAACTCAAAAAAGTTTGATATGAATCTTCTAATGATGTTTATCTACCAAAAGAAAGACTGAATTCCTTTCTTGGCCCTTGGAATTGGGACCTTGTTGATCGCCTCTACTCTTTCTTGATCAATCATCACCCCTTCTTGTGACATAATGTGGCCAAGAAACTTTTCCTTCTACATTTCAAAATGGCACTTCTTTGGATTGAGTGAGATGCCATATTCTCCACATCTTATCAACATCTTCTCCAAGTGTAGCAGGTGATCACTTCTCTTTTTGGAAAATATAGTTACATCATCTTGATAAACTACAATAAACTTGTTGATGTAACCAACAAAAGCAATATCCATTGCTCTTTGAAAGTCGGATCCAACATTCATAAAAAAAAGACATCCTAACATAAACATATGTCCCCCAAGGAGTAGTAAAAGTTGTCTTGATCCTTTTGGATTCCTTCACCAAAACTTGGTTATAACCAGAGAAACCATCCAAGGTAGAGAGCAACTTAGAACCAGTCACTAACTACAGAAAGTTTTCCATATTTGGTAGAGGATAATTATCCTTCATTGATGCTTTGTTTAGATTCCTTAAATCTACACATAGCACGATGTCGCAAATTTTTTTCTGATGGGTACTAGGTTTACAACCCAGGAAGAATATCTTGTGGGTCGAATAATTCCTCCATCTCTTAGATTTTTCAGTTCCTCTTGTATCTTAAGAGATAAGAGTGGATTGATTGGCCTTTCTTTATACCTGAATGGCTTTACATTAGACTCCAAGGGAATTTCATGCTGAGAAAGGTCCTCTCTATATGCTTTTAGTTCAGAATAGGTCTAAGCCATACAATCTTGGTATTTTTTCAATAATTAGATGTATGACTGCTTCTCCTCCTTGCTGAGATTGCTACCTAACCAAATTTTCCTTGGCTTCTCCTTTGTGCCAAGGTCATGCTCCTCAATATCCCTTGAGGTTGTTATGCATTTGTTAACAATGCAATCAACATTATCAAAATTGGACTCAAGAGCAACCAGCCCTCTAGGAATGGTATTGGTTTTTAGTTGGATGATGCCCTACTAAACAAGGTTTCTTTTCCTTTTCTTGTACATACCATTAGATCCAAATATATGCATTGATAATAAAACTCTCCCCTATTTTGCAAAAACCTTTTGATCTGAGTATCATCATCAAAAACTTTCCCTTGTTTAATGTTGTCAAGTACAAAGGTTATTTTCAATACCTCAACCTCATATTCACAATATGGGCACACTTTGTACTGATTGTCAAAAAAACCCCTATCTTGAAAGCCTATCTCGGTAAATCATTAAAATTTCTTTCATGATGCACGATGTTGAATGAGTCAAACATCCGAATGAAATCCCAAACTGCATGGTTGTACTATTTCATTCGCTAATTCTTCGTGGTATATAGTTTTCTAACTTGTTTTACAATTAATTCCGAGTCTCCTTTCACGATGATGTCCTTGATACCATATTTCCAAGCAATTCTTAAACCTAACAACGGTGCCTCATACTCGAGTAATGTTTTGGTGCACTCAAAGTTGAGTTTTAAGAAAAATAAATTTTTCCTGACTAGGAGAAAGTATAACAACACTAGGACCATTCCCAATCTTGGACCAAGCTCCATCAAACAATAGAGTCCAAGGAGATCCCGCTTGTTCAAGAAACCTGCATTCCTCAATTTTATGCCCTTTTCCATTAAAAATCCCACAAAGTTGTTAGCATCAACATTTGTGCAAAATACTTCATAGGATGCATTGTTGGGGTCCCGAATGAGGTGAAAAATCTCATTTTCCCCATACAAATTGACAAGGTTGTCCTCAATTGGAATGGTGGCATAGGACATATCAATTTAGAGACTCCCACTAACACTTGCAGTCCATTTTCTTAACAAAAGAGTATGCCCCACTTGGTTGGGCAGTCAACAATGACAACATCAAGTTTTAAATTTTTACTTGGGTAAGCTGCAAGCTGCACCACCAAACACTTCACACACCCCACTACTAGAACTTATTTGGATTCCATGGCAGTGCACTTCCCATATGATGTTGTCACTTTTATGTTTATCTCATTCATGACTTCCAAAGGAATGATATTGCATGATACCCCTGAGTCAAACATGTAGTTGTGCAACAATATGTCCTTAATGATCAAAGTGGTGAAGAATGGATCAACACTCAAGTGAGAGTCTACCAAGGATGTCCCCAAATATACCTTGGGTGGTTCATCTAGCTCTTCTTATGTTGGGGTGCCTCTAGTTTTTCAATGACTGATGGGGTCTCCGAATGTTTACATTTCTACCTAGGGTAGTCTTCTCTTCTTTCAATCCCAAGTATTCATATGCTCTCTTTTTGTGCTCAGGAATCCTAAGAGACTCAACAATTGGAACAAAGACTTTTATTTGACTTAAAACTTGGGAAATATCATATGGGACATTCTTTGGCAAGGCAGTATTGGAAGGAAATCTAACACACTCATTAGATGATACATGATTTTTGACAGCTTGGGCATGAGGAGGGGTATGATTTTTGTTTGGAACTGTAGGGCTCTTGGGAGATGCATCTTTCTTAGGAGACTCTTTAAGAATGTTTGAAAGTAAGGGATCTTTTGGCTTAGATTGAGGCCCTATCCCTTTGACAACCTTACTTCTTATGTTATATTACTTCTCTTGAGCAACAACAACATTCATCAATAACTATCCATCCTCCTTAGATGGAACTCCTACATCATACTTTTTTATCATTAAAGACCTTAAATATTTAAAGTAATTACTATGCAATTAAAAATCCTATACAATATCTACTTCTAAACTATGAGAGGGAGGAGGAATATGTACCATATGAACACAGCCCCAAAAAGTGGTAGTAGTCTGGGCACTTATCACCTTAGTTGAGGTTGCCCTTGTTGTGAGCCCTATGGAGCAACCCATCATGCAGACATCATCATCATTATCATCATTTTATTCTTTTTGTTGTTCATCTTATTCACAGGAAGCATGAGGCATGCAACATTTTTCACACCAATCAATGACATCTGTCTCTCCACAACATCAACTCTAGTAGCCAAAGGATCGGGCATCATTCTATTTTTGCTTCCTTGGGGCTGCATGTTTCCAAATCCAATAGGTCCTTTTCCTTGGTCATTAGATCTTTGGTGATTTATAAACCTGTCTTGGACTTGTTACATATGTTTACCTGGTGAGCTCTTCCCAATTCCCTTCTCAACCTGGGCTAGTTTATAGGAAATTTCTTTGACAAACTTTGCGAAAGTTTTCAAAACTTCTTCGAAATCATCGGCCTTGCTTATTTGAGGATTTTCTTGGTTAACTAGCTTTACACCATCCCTTTTTGGAGTCTTTCCAATTTCCTTGATGTTGTTCTCTATTTTGAGCCATGATGAAGGCCTACCTCAAATTTGTGGGTTTTTTGTATCTTAATTAATATACAGCCTTTTTATCAAATGCATCAGAATATTTGATCAAACATGACTCATCACAAGGTCTTATCCTAACAAGCAATCTCCTCAATTTCTTACTAAACCTTGTGTTGAAATCATGTACTAACTCATTAGGATTCTTTTTGATGTTTTCAAATTATGTCAAAAGAAACCTAGGGTCAGTTCTATCACCATATTGTAATCTAAATGCATTGTTCATCTTAGTCCAAGAATCAATAGAGTTATCTGGCAAAGCCTTATACCAATCCCTAGCATCCTCTTCTAAAGTATGGATAAACAACTTGATATATACATCTTCATGTTCAATCTCAAAGTCTTCCATCATATTGATAAAAAAGCTTTAAATGTTGATCACCAATTATAGCATTGTTTCCTTGGAACTTTGGCATTCTGTTCCTTACATCTTGAGGCACTACATTTGGATATCTAGCCATTCCCACAAAATTTATAGGTCCAAAGGTGTTTACAACAAAATGGGGTCTAGGTGGGGGTAGGGCCATGTTTTTTAAGGAGGTGACCCTGAAGGGGTGATAAATTGATAAGGGGCATAGGGTCTTTAGAACACAGGAGTATACCTTTCAAAATAGATATACCTATCAATTTTAGAAAAGATAGGTGCAGAATGTGAAGCAAACTTTTCAAAATCAAATAAAGGCCCTTCTCTAGTTGGAGAATTCAATTCCACAAAAAGGCTACCTGATTTAGAATCACTTGAATGGAAGTCTTCGATGATAGGCAAATCACTTTCATCAATGGAGATCCCCCTCCTTGTCTTCTGATGTCCAACATCTCTCTAGTCTTTTGTTCCTTCTGATTTTGCTTTTCCTAGCTGTGGAAACAATGTCCTGATGGATCCCTAGTAAAGAAAGATATTCTTCCTTCCAACTTTTCCAATATTAGTAACAAATATGACTTTGATAGAGTTTTAAGACACTAGTACTCATTAAAAATCAAATCAATAGGGAGTCACCACTAAGGATTTCCACCTTAGTTGTGCAAATGCACTAAATATGATCTATCAAATGTCTGTCAATGCTAGAAACTAGAAATGGAAAGATTCTAACTTTTCTTTACCCAGATTTATCAAATGAAAGCTAGTGCACTAGGTGTGAAAATTGAATGAACTACACTCAACACTTGGAGCATACAAGAATTTTTTTACCAGGGGTTTGATTGTGAACTATAAGTCCCAAGAAATGGTGCCTAAAGTGTGCTATTGAAATCCCAAATAGACATGAAATGGTAGTGAAACAACAAATTAGTCTCAGCGATGCAAATTAGTTCCCAAAAATTCAAAACAATTCCCCAACAACGGTGCTAGAAGTGTGTTTGGTACCCAAATTTAATCTCCTTCAAAGACCAAGAAACATCATGGATTTGACAGGATACTCAGAGGTAGATAGATAATCATGTATGTCATTTTGTAGCCGAGGAAGCAATCTATTTGACTCTTTAGCACTTAGGTTTTGACAAGAGTGGGTAGCACCTTAAAAGGATGTGATCTAATCCTAACTATTTTAGGTTGTGCCTTTCAACCAAGGTAAGAGAACCTATTTTGTAACCTCTGTTATTGAAGAATAATGGTAAATCCTTCTTTTGCATAAATTTTATAGAAAAGACCTTGGGAAAAATAGGATCAACACACCAAATCTGACTCTCACGAGTTGTCACTTCCAAATCATGGAGATATTTTCACAACAAGGCAAAGGTTACTAAAGATGTTTAGGACCCTGATTAATTCTGCATGCTTTGGTAATGGAAATTATGTGTTTGTGCACACATAGGGTAGTATGGCTAGGATTAGTTGTTTTTGAATAATTGTTTTGGTGGGAGGTGGGGCAGGATGAACTTGACTCGCTGATCCTTGAGAAAACATACAAATTGGAAGGCTAAACCAACAAAATGCCACATGACAGCTAAAGTGTTTCTTTAACTAGAATATGTGCTTCGATGGAGGCCTAGATTAGAAATTTTTCACACAATCTATGAGAGTCTAACACGAAGGCTCAAATTAGACAACCCAACAAAGTATCAAGATCTAATCCAAATCATGCCTAAGGTACATCGAGAGGCTTACAGATAATCTCTGTCAAAACGATGAAAGAAAAGTGATTTTAAATCGTTTATTTCACTCCCGAGATGAAGGATCATCTAAGAGATGAAATTGCAGATGCCACTAAACTGTCACAATGATAGAGGCCTATGTCATTGAATCATATTTTAATACAAGATTGCAATGAAACAAGAAAAACTACTCCCATAAACCGAGAAGTAAAACAAACAAATTTTTGTTAGACAATGCGAAATAACTCAAATTTGATTAAATCTATCAAGGGAAATTTTCTAAAACAATCTCGTAGCTTGTCAATGGATGCACACTCACAACCACCTTGACATGATCAGATTCAATACAAAAGACATATACAAGTTTCTCAAATAACTTCTCAAAAATCTATAGGCTCTGTCAAGTTTTTTATTAGAAAAATCAGTCCCAACCCCTAATACTCCAACCATTTGCAAGAAAAAATTATGTCATTTATAACATTTACAATATAGACCCCTTTTCCCCAAAAACAAAACATTGAGTGTTACCACTACTTTTCATAATCACGATTGTGATTCTCGAATCGTATTTACAAAAAGTCACTAGGTGCTTAAGGGGAAGATCTCATCGAATATCTCCAAAATTCAACTCCTTCCTTCCGTAGATCACTCTTTCTTCAATTTACCAACCACTTCCACCCCTAATCTATCAAATTTGGCTCCTTGAGTGCTTGATAGAAGAAAAATAGAAAATCTGATCGAGAACAATAGTGATCATTTTAATGGCGAAAGACATCTTCCGATCTTCCCATCAAACCCAAATATCAATATTAACTCCCCTCTCTACTTGGTGTGTAGGAAATACCAAGAAATCATGAAGACTCGCACTTCCTAGTGTGTTTAAGTAAATGGGGGTAAACTCAAATTCAAACTCTCGGATGTTTTAGATCTTTAATTTAAATTTAAGTCGTCCACGTGGAATATTCAAACTTAAAAATAAATCCAGGGGTTTCTCTCTGAATTTTTACAACTTTTGGATAGATGGAAAAATTTCACACTTTTTCCGAACTTCACCCTTGAGAAATGAGCCCGACACGTGTCCTAAGGTGAGTTCCCAAAGGAACCATGGATAAATTCTACAATTTGACCCTCATTTTGGAAAAGGAAAATTTTCCAAGTTTTCCCCACAGCTCCACCCTTGAGAAATGCTTCTGACACGTGTCCCAATGTGGGTCCTGTGGAACCACGCTTGCTTTATTACTTTTAACTCCTTTTCCCACAAAGGAAAATTTTCCAAATTTCCTCCGAAGGCCCACACCTCCGCCATTGACTAGAGAAAGCTTTGACCTTTCTTCCATCAGGTTTGTGGGCCATTTTGATGTTTTGATCCTTTGAATATCATGGGGCAAAAAATGCATGTTACACCCGATGCTTTTCCTCCCCGCCCTTTGACTTGAAACAAACTTTTGACGATCCTTTGTCAAGCTTGCATGCCATTTTTGATATCTTAACCCTTTTGAGCATAAGAGGCAAAAATTATAAGTTACCCCGATGGTCCACTTCCCCATTCCTTTGACTTGTCAAACTACCACATGTCACAATGGTGCATCTTGAGATGGTCCCCAAAAGTTAAGACCTTGAATTTGCACGTGTTTTTGCCATATTTTTTTTTTTTAAGTCAAAGCTCAATGTAAGGTGCCAGTGTCATGCTTTGCCACTCTTTTGCCACTAAAAAGTCTAGGCAAAATGCAACATAAGTAGAGGCCTCCAAGTGTCCTCCTGGTGCTTCTTTAAAAGACTCTGAATGAGTGTGGGCTCGCCACTTGTCCCTATTTTCTACCAAAATATTTTAGCTACATAAGAATTTGTCTAAGTCCAAGAAAAGTAGGGAAGTGTCGACGTGTTCTCCTGGCACTACTCTAAGGCCAAACCAAAAAGTAGATCTTCAAACGAGCACCGTTCCTCCACGTGGACAAATTTTGAGTTGAGGATTTTCATGAAATTTTTGAAGTACCCAGCTGAGCCGCATCCAACCAAAAGAGGCCACATTCCCTATCGATGCAAGGATGTAAATTTGACTAGGAGAAATGCCCGTCAAACTATAAAATACAAAAAAATGATCATTCGAGCTTGAAAATGAAAATTTCTCCAAGGACAGAGAATTTAGAAATGTTACAAGGCTCAAATATGTTCCTCAAAGATACATCCATTCATTTTTCTTCAAGTATTTAGGGCAGAAATGAAAAGGAAGACAAATCTCGACCATGGAGAATGGAAAATATGGGAGAACCCGAGTTTTTAGATGAACAGAGAATGAGAGACCCAAATTATAGACGTTTTCCAAAGGAATAAAGAGATGACGAGCAAAGCATGGACGCATAAGTGATCTATGACCCATGAACAAATTAAATTGGCAACAAATACTAACCAGGCACAACACGGAGAGAAATAAAGTGACAGAGGCCGTAAATCGATAGATTTTCAAAGGAAAACTGGGGCAAGACTATTTTGAGCACTAACATGTCCCTCAAATATTCTTATCTTTTGTGGGGAAAATTGAGTTAGTGAAATGTATAAATGTGATGAGAATACTCTTGCAAATGGTCAGGGGTTGAATTATTAAGAGAAAAATTGAGAAATTCATCATCTTGAGAGACCAATCCGAGATACCCGGTTAACTCCTTTTGTGTTAAATTGTCTATCATGTCATGTTGGTTGCATATGTATAGCCATTAACAGCACTAAGATTGCTCTCGAAGCTTTCCCCTATTTAACGAATCTAAGTGATTTTAAAATTAATTTGTGTTCAATCTCTAGCAATTTGTGTCTGCTTTGTTTCAAAATGTTTGCAAATGGTTTCTTTTGTTCATATTACAATCTTACATTAAAATATTTGTGAAATTACATAGGATATAATTCCTATGACAATTTAGTGGCATTTGCAATTTCATTTAAAGAACAACCTTCATCCCGTGATGAAATAAACAAATTTAAAATCACCCCACCGTCATTTGTTGATAAATATTGTTTGTAAGTCTTTGGGTGTACCATAGGCATGATTGATCATAGATTTTGGTGTTCAATTGAGAATTTTAACTCAAGCCTTCGTGTTAGATTCTCAAAGATTATATGAAAGCATCTTGATCTGGGCTTCCATTGAAGTACACCTTCTGGTTGAAGGAACATCTTAACTATTCTAAAGCTTTATGTTGTTGAGTTGTCCATTGTTGTGAAGTTTCTTAGAGATTTGGTATAATAAACTTTATCCTACTTAATATCCCACCAAACTTATTCAAAACCATGAATCCATCTTTAATTGCCTCTATTTTTCCTTGTATATCCACAAAGGAACAAAATCTATTTACTAAAATATGCAGAAAAAACACAATTTCTTAATGTCTTCATTAACCTTAGCCTTGTTTTGAAAGTATCTCCATATTTTAGAAGTGAAAACTCTTGAGAGTTAAATTATGGAGTATTGATCATAATTTCCCAAGGTTTTCATCATAAAAGTTTTGCAAAATAAAGATTTCTCCATCTCCTTCAAAAATAGAGGTTACACTACGGGTCCTCTCACCCCCGGTCGAATGGAACGACCTAAAGTAGTGACGATAGGTCAAATCCTCTTGAAGGTGTTATTCATTTATCCATAAATCTGAGTGAAAAGATCCAGCTTAGATCGCATCTCTAGCTACAAAACAACACACATTATGATCTATCTGTCTCTAACCTCAGTGTCGAATCATTCATGCTACTCACTTGAAAAGGAGAACAAATATGGATACCAATAGGTTATCTACACACAATCTAGAATTGATTGCTATAGCAAGGTTATATGTTGTGCAGATGATTTGGGAGTGGAGTCGGTGATAGTTGGAGCTAGGAGACCCATCTCTATTTGTACCATATCTACTATGTAGTTTAAGAGGTATGGGAGATGGGGTCGCGTCAGTTATATGCCATCACTGTTATTGACCGATCAGAGGATGAGACTTGTGGATTGTCACTTGATGACCACCCCATTTTGTAATAGTTTCAAATATTTTTCCTAGTGATTTGTTAGGGTTACCTCCCCCACGTGACATAGACATTAATTTTGATTTGGTTCTTATAAGAGCCTATCTCACACACACCATATAGGATGACCACACATGATTTATGTGAGCTCAAGTTTTAGTTGGAGGGTCTTTATGAGAAATTCCTAATCCATCCTAGTTTTTCTCCTTAGGGTGGATAAGTGATCTTTGTGAAGAAGAAGGATAGATCTTTGCATTTGTGTGTGGACTATAGATAGATGAACATGATAACAATAAAGAATTGTTACACCCTTCCTCGCATAGATGATTTATTTTATCAGATGAATGGCACCACCATATTTTCTAAGATAGATCTTAAGTTAGGCTACCATCATCTAAGGATTGTGGAGACAGATATCCATAAGACAAATTTCTGCATGAGAAATGGCCACTATGAGTTCATGGTCCGACGAACGCCCCTACAATATTCATGAGTTTGATGAATGGGGTGTTCAAAATGTTTTATGATCACTTCATGATTATGTTTCTCTATGAAAATTTTATTGACTCATGGATGGATGAGAAGCATGAGGAGCACATTCACTAGGTTCTATAGTGTCTTCGACAAAAGTATTTTTATAGGAACTTATAAAACTACCTTTTTAAGTAACAAGTTTAGTACTTAGGTCACATTATTTCTTGGGAAGGTATCACAATTGATACTTCCAAGATCAGAGGTATTATGGATTTTCCAACACCAACCAATGTGACCAAGTACATTATTTCATGGGGTTTGTAAGTTACTACATCGATGTTTTCAAGACTTTTCTCGATTGTGCATTCCCATCACTTCCTTCAGCTGAAAGGGAAGAAGTATTTTTGTTAGATAGATGTGAGAAGGTATTTAGTACACTCAAGGAATGCCTTACGAAAACATCAATTCTTAAAGTGCCACATCCTCAAAGGGATTTCTTCGTGTGTGCAGATGCTTCCTTGGAAGAATTAGAAAGGTGTTTTGATGCAGAATGGTTGTGTAGTATCCTTTGAGTCTTACAAACTTAAGGATTATGAGCTTAATTATCCAATTCATGACCTTTAGCTTGCGGAAGTGGTGCATGATTTTGTGTATTGGCATCATTTCCTTCTTGGTAGGAGGTTCATTTTTAGGATAGACCATTTGAGCTTACGCCACCTCTTTATAGAGACCAATCTCAATTCTCATCAATGGTGATGGGTGGAGTTGCTATGTGAGTAAGACATGGAGATAGAGCATGTGAAGGGGAAGGAAAATGTAGTTACAGATGATTTGAGTAAAAGGATACATTTGGTTATGGCTACCTTAGTGGGTACAAACTTGTGGAGTAGGATTTTGTGAAAGCTTCCACATGAAAACTTCTACCTTACAGTACTAGGGCATCGATTGAGTCTTAGAGACCCCTTTAGGGAAGTTTGACTGATTTTCATTTGAGTGAGAGACGGACTTCTGTAGACACGAGAGGATGGATCTATATACTTAGGATCAAGGTTTGAGACATGATATTTTTGTATAGGCTCATTGTTCACCTTATTCAGCCCAACAAGGGGTGAAGAAGATGCATGTTTATTTGAGACAGTTGTACCATTGAGGGGAATACAAAGAGATATAGCTCTTTTTTTCTCTCATATTTTGGAGTTTCAAAGGGTGAATTCTCGAGCATCAAGATCCATTTGGCCTTCTCTACCCACATGTTATTTAGTAGTGGAAGTGGGACACCATTTATATGGATTTTATATTAGGGTTATTGATGTCGAGATACCACCACAATGAAATCATGGTCTTAGTGGATTGATTGAATAAATTGGTTTATTTTTCTTCGGTGAAGAACACTTATATAGCTAGTGCAAAGGAATGAGTGTACTTAGATGATATTGTCGACTACACACAATTTTGTGGAATATTATTTGTGATCGCAATCCCTTATACACCTCTCATTTTTGGACTACCATGTAGCATGCCCTTGGGACGAGTATCAACTTTAGTAAAACATATCATCTAGAGATACATAGATAGATGGAGTAGGTAAATAAGATTTTAGGGGACATACTTTAGATGAACATTATAGACCATCACCAACATGGGAGGAGTATTTGTACTTGGTAGAGTTTTTTTATAATAACAAATTTTAGATTTCTATTGGTATGGCTCCATTTTAGGAACTTTATGGGAGGGAGGTAGGAGACAACTAAGATGAGATAGATTGGAGGACAAAGTATCTCTTGGGGAAGATTTGTTACAGGACATGGAGTAACAAAGTTATTCTCGATCGTGTAGAGACTACATGAGGCACATGATAGACAAAATAAGTATGCAAATCATAAGATATTTGACCATAGCTATGAGGTGGGCATGAAGGTGTTTCTTTGTTTCAGACCTCATAAGAGCCCTATCCATTATGGAAAAGGCTCTAAGTTAGCTCCTACACTTTTATGTCCATTTGAGATCTTGGAGTAGATCAGTCCCTTAGCTTATCATCTACCCTTACCACCCAGCTTGTCTTGCGTCCATGATGTATTTCATGTTTCTATTCTTAGGAGATACATTTCAGATCCCTCTCATGTATTAGATTGGACCACATTATAGGTACAGGAGAAAGAATAGGTTATTATGGAGCCCATGCCCATCGTAGATTATAGGAACTTAGGCCTTCGAGGCCATGAGATTGATCAGGATCAAGTCTCGTGGGATAGCTATGATGATACCGAAGCCACATGGGAGGATGCTAATTTGCTATAGGCCTAATTTCCATACCTATTTTAGTCACTTCTAGAAGGAAGGCGAGTCTAGGGGAGGGGGATGTAGTGCCCACTCCTCTTCGACACTATTTCATTATGATGATATTACTGTTGGATTGATAATTAGAAATTTTTACTATCATATCTCTTATCCCAAATTCACCCCTTGAGGTAAATTGGATAACTCACATAATTTCTTCATGATGAGCAAGTTGAAATGGTGTGAGGGAAAAAATTAGGTTTTGGAGCTCCCTTTCGCTCTTTTCTAACCCTCCCATCCAAGGAAAAAATTCAAGGAGTTAGAAAAAAATTAAAAACTCCAAAAATTGGCTTCAACTAGTTTATTGCAGCTAAGTCTAGGTTTCTTACCCTAGACCCGATAGGTACGCATGGGAAATCTAGGACCCAGAATGCTGAAATGGTCACAGGCAGTTCAAATCGGTAAAATCAGTTATTTTTGTTTTGTGTGGTCTGTGGAACGTTATGACGCATGGGACCCGCATCGCTGAAATCACCGATTTGTAAAAGGAATTGGTAGAATTGGGTATTCTTGGCCTTGGTTGCAAAGGTACGCATGAGACATCTGGGACCCAAAATGACAAAATAGGTGATCACAAAGGAATGCGGGTAAAGTGGCGGTCAACAAACGTGAAACGCAGGACACAATTTCACCGAGGACCGATTTCACCGAAAGTGCCGATAAGAAAGTGGCTTGTGGGTGGAGTGGAGATGTTTTGTCTGGGACATCTCTGGACACAAGGACCTAAAATACCCAATACAGCCGCATGCAAGGGAAAATAGTGCAATCAAACACTGAACTTCAAACAGCCATAAATTTTGTCCCCGAGCTACGATTTTCACAAAAATTGACTTTCTGGAATGAGCACGATGTCCTTTACACCAATGAAAATAAAGGAAACATCTTCAGCTCTAATAAAGTAAATGCTTAGTCCGTTAAATGATAGAAATGCTTGGCAAACCCAAAATAGCTGCTCACACTCAGAAGGCCATAACTTTTCTATTTCTCAATGAAAACGCATAAAATTTGTATTGTTGGAACTGTGGTTCCAAGAAAAATGCACAAAAATTGAGAAATCCAGAATTTGATGAGGAATAGAAGGTGATTTTTTAGAAAATGTGCCCAGTCAAGAACATTGATTTTATTGGGTAGTTGGAATGCATTCAATGAAGCATGGGCTAACATATTTGACTACTACAAGTTATGGGACAATATGGGGGGTCTTTTGCAAACAACAAAACATAATTTCACTCCATTTACTACCTTTTTGAAGTGGTTGAAGGACAAATTTCAAGATTTTTTTCCATCTCTCTCTTTCTCAAATTTCTTTCAATTGGAGTGTTGACTCATTATAAAAATATAGTTTTGAGTAGCAAAACTCACAAAATTATTTTGTGAAGCCAATGCATTACAAGCCCTTGCAGTGGAATCATTGCATGGTGATACAAGTTTGTGGATTTATTTTCCCGTGTTGTGTTTTTTTGCATTCCTCTTTCCTCTTCAACTTCATTGCATATATATTGTGTCTATCTTATGCTATTACAGGGATTCATTATCATTGTGTGTGCATAAAATATTGTTGTGAATGTAGTTTCTAGATTATAGATGCTCATTATCACCCCTTCTAGTATGCACCTTGCTTCTATTTTTAACACATTGGATATTATTCTCACACCCTCCTTTTCTGGTGTATCACCGCTTTAGTGTAGGATTTTTTTCATGCACTCTCCTCTCTTTGGTCCTTGCAAAGATAGATTAGGATAGATATTTTTGCCTACATTAGAGTAAATTTTGAAAGGTAGTTTAGGAGCAAGAACAAACTTTCTCTACATGTCTATCTCAAGTAGTAAGTTTCACAACTTGGAGATAGTACCCATGTTATCGAATCATACCGTGAGCTCAAGCACACATACTTATGCAAACCGTAGGGTGTTGTGATTCGAGATAACATTATCTTGATTAGTAGATTATAGAATATGCATTTATGTGGACTACCGACATGTTGTGATTCACATTTTGATTATGTTGTACTAGATGGTGATGATGGACAACTATATATATTGATTTACGTTATTATTAACATGTCATATTCTCGATGCATATCCTCGTGCGGATATTTTAAGTATAATTATGATTTTATGGATGTTAAATTCAAAATAAAATATATGATGATAGATGATAAAATTTTCTAATTTTGGATGACGATTATTGATTTCTATATGTATATTATTCTCGATTTTGTTGATACATCCATAAGGCCAGAGAGGTATTCTTTTTTTATTTCGAGAGAAATTTTATCACATACATCGAAAGGGGATAAGGGACCAACCATGAATGGATGTTAGGTGTTGTGCAACATGGCCAAAATTTGACAACTTGTGTATAATGTTATGTTATGTTGTTGCATGATTTTCTAGGAGGCACCCATAGGGGGTAACCTCATTTATGTGGCCATGGGTGTAATTTATTTCCATTCTATTAATTTTGTTGTTAATTTATTATGCATGTGTTTAATTATTTGGGGAAATATTGCTACTTCATTCACAATTGTTAATGTGTCTTAATTAATTAGTTTAGCTTAAATTTGAATTAAAAGGGAAGATATGACATGTGGGCGTAAAAAATTCTTCTATTAAAACAACAAAACTACTTTAAAAATTTCATGTATTTAATTTCTTTATTCTATCTTTCTAGGATGGACATATATTTTCATATTTCTATTTTCCTAAAATAAATCTATTTTTATCCTCTTGTTGGGACAATTTTTGTGGCATGATAGTCCACCCCTCTTCAATTGGTTGGTGCTTGATCAATGTAAATATATAAAATAATGAAGGATGTTGAAGTACGTCAGTCCTTCCCAAGAGCCGACATCTTCTATATGGAAATAATTTCACTATACCGAATATTTTGTAAGACCTTTGTTTCCTAGGCTTATTTTTCTTGTAGATAGGATTCATTTAGGTATTAGAATTGATTTTCCCAAAAACAATGAATTTTTGATGAATTGGCTTCTTTAAATTTGACACATGGAAGGTGTTATGTACTTTTGAAATCGTAGAAATGTTACAACATACTAGATCTTTTACCACAATTTTTAAGAATATTTTTATGGTTATATAGTATTCCAAAAATTAAAATTGTGGCATTGGAAATTTGGCTAATCCACGTTTGGATATATTATTGTATTTTTTCCACAACTCATTATACCGTGGATGGTCCACATTTCATAAAATTTATAGCTAACCTCCATTTTTTAAATTGTACATTGTCCACATTTCTTCAATTTTTATTTTTGTTAGTAGACCACAATTTTCACCAAAATGTAGTTTTCCTATAGATTCAATCTTTGTAGAATTTCCACAATTTAGAATTATGTATCTTTCTACAATGTTATATTTGTGGAAATTTCAACAATTTTTTTCTACAATTATCCTTACCACATAAAACTTGTAGGTGGAAGCTACAATTTGATTGCCACAATAAATAATTGTTAAATTATCTATTAAAAAAATGTAGAAAAGCTACTATTAACTAAATTTATAAAATAATAAATTCAATGGGTTGTTAATAGTAACTTTTCTATATTTCAAATTTTAAATTATTACATAATAAATTGTATATAATGACCAATCAATAAAATATATATAATGAACAATAAAAGGAAAAATTTAGATTACAATTTTAATTTTCTAATTTTAAATAATTATATAATAAATTGTATATAATGAACAATAGAAGGAAATTTTTTAAATTACAATTCTGATTTTCTAATTTTAAATTAATAAATAAAAAATATTACATAATGACCAATTAATAAAAAATATATAATGAACAATAGAAAGAAATTTTTAGATTACAAAGGAACTTTAAATTTATGCTACAAAATTGGAACAAACACTGATCTCATGCCCACATTTCCGTAAGTGCCATGTGATCTATTCAAATGCATTGATCTCCATTGCTCTACGTCACAAAAAAAGCTACAAGAGAGACACCTCAACACGCACACAAGTTCATGTAGATTTCACTACCACACGGATTTTCTTGTAGCATGCATGGACAGTTCTTTGACCTCTTCACAATGACATCTATGTTAATCCGGGATACTCATGCTTCTGATATGAAAATAACCTCAGATTCCTCTCAATTAAAGGAACAAGTTGCTATGCTAAAAATTGCACTTAGGAATATTATCATTAGTTGCATGTTAATTCGTGGGGGATAAATAATCATCCATTTATAAACCCCGAAACGCTTCGCCAACATTCCAATTGTTGGAAGGGCATATGGATAACGTCCATTTAATTAAGTCATTCGAACTATAAAAACAGAATCGTCAGAGAAATATCAATAGTGAATACCTACCTATTATTATCAATAAATCACTAGGATAGATCACGCAGTATGATTGAAATGCCATTAAAGGATGATTTTTACCCAAAAAAAGTCAAACTTTATTCATAGATTCATAGCTTAATATAATTAAAGGAGAACATAAAATTTGGTACAAACATTAAAGTCTATAGAGATCAAAAATATGAACAAATAGATTCACCAACACAAGACATGAGCGCACACAGCTAGGAGGAGCACAGGGTTCTATAGAGTCACGTCCTCCGAATATAGGCATAGATTGGATTGGGGGTGAGGCCATTGGGCTGATGGGAAATGTTGAAATGGAGGTCCTCCCTTGGACAGGGCAATGATGACCTCTTTGTAGGTAAACATTGGATTGGTAGAGGCCGTCCAAAGAACGTTGTTTTGGTTTTTATTTACTTCTCTACAAAACCCCCAATGGCAGTCCTGAGAAAGAATACCAAATAATGACTCTCAATGGACTATTTCTCAAATCTTAGTTTTCCATACAATGAAACAATCATAATCTTAGAAAAAGAAGAACACAGATTGGGAAATGGGCGATGAGCATTACATTTAATTATCAGTAGCAATCATGAAAACACATCGGAAATAAACAAGGAAAAAAAAACCTTCCCGTTTGTTTGTAATTTGATATAACCTTTCAGATTATGCTCCAAATGTTGCGCTCATCCAGAATATGTTTAAGACATTTGACATAAATGAAACGAGCTTCACCTTATCTAAGATTAAACAAAACAGGAAACAACATATACTCATAGACCATTTAGATGTGGATTTGGTGAAGAGATTTAGGAAGTGGGTTGATCCACAGCTGGTCTCTCTAGGGCGCTTCAATGCTTGTTCTAGGTGAGCATGTAAATGGTGTGTATCATCAAATATTATAACAGTCGTAATCCATTTGCAGACAATGCAAGGACGTTGGGCTTAGATATTCATTCTGCACTCCTATCCGACGGATTTCCTCTCAAATTCGACATGCCTCTCAGCGACCAAAAATTCATCAACTCCATCCTGTATAATATGGAATCCCATGTCAAAGAATTCCTTGGTGATCTGCAATGAAAGGAGTCATGCATCATCACCGAAAATTTCTTTGTTTGGCCAATTTTTTTAGATCCTCTATGTTTCCTTCTAGACAGAGTCAGCCATGGTGTTTTTTATAAATTATAACTTGGACCTCCTCATCAAGAATAGGCCTCATCGCTTTACAGGAAAAGGTAAATGTACTACTCCATGGTTATTTCCCGTTATTAATTTATTTTAACAAAAAACATTGAAGAGAACTTTATGTTGCACAGGGCGAGCTAATAAACTATATTGTGGGGCTCCCGCTTTGAAGCTAACCGACCTTTCATCATCTCTCCAAGAATCTGATGTCTCAACGTCTATGCACACGCTTATAAGTGCGAACATTAAGCCACGAAATTCCGCAACCAAGTGATACGAAATAGAGAAGTATTGAGTTTTATTTGTCCTCGAGTAACAAAATAAATATATTATAGGGTTGGTATCAAATAGCTCACTCGCCAAGTGTCTCACATGCTAAGTTTGAATGTGATGTGGAAAAGTATATTAATTAATAACATGGATGTAACGACCCAAAAATCACACACACGATCAACACAGTAAAAGACAGGATATATATATATTTTTTGACTTGCTTGACACATAACATGACGCAACATGTCGTCACCAAGGATACAACTAACTCTATGAACAACTCGATACAAGGATGGCCATAAAAGCAGCACGGAAACGTTCACACCTATCAAGGACAATATACTTTTCTTTTTTTTTTTTTTGACAGAACAACATAGAAGCCCAACCACATGACACTCTCACAACTAGGGCAAGCCACAATAAGAAATGATTGGAGGTTATTTATTTTGATAAGACACCCTTTAGCTCATGACTTAAGTTTTCAGAAGGATTCAATATATGATTCGCACAAATTCATCTTACCAACTGAGTTATGTTCATATACACTGTAGAGTAGTTCACTTAAAGTCTTCTCCTTTATAACCATTATTTGTTTTATATATTTATTTGATAAAGATGGTAATTTAATTCCTTAAGGCCATCTATTCACACTTACGTTACTAGAACTCGTTCATGCCCTTATGACAACATCGGTTCACGTTCAACAACATAAGAGAAAATTACAAGGTACCTTGGATAAAGTTAAAGGAAGAAGGTCAATTGAGTTCATCCTTGAGACATCATTAGTTCTTACTGAGGTTTAATTGGAGCTTGAGGTTTTATATGTAATTATTAACGCTCTTACTTAGGCTTCACCGAAAGAGCTTATCAAGAGGAAGCTACTTACTTTTAAATAGGCTGAGAGATAAATTGAGTGGTTTCTAAATTTTCTTCTCTTACTTGTTAAATCTTATTAGAAACTAACCATTGTTTTCCTTTAAGCTTGTTTTAAGCATTCACCAAAAAGAGTAGTTTTTACTAGTTCAGTTAGGGATAACACGCTATATAAAATCACTTTGCAAGGATAGTCTCACTCTTGATTACTTAAGGCATTGTTTGTTTTCAAGGGGATCTAAACCACAACATATTTCTTTGAACAAAACTTTTAGGTAACTTCTGTAAGGAAAAGCCACCCCATTAAAGCTTACATATAACACATCAATACAAAGTCTTAGAAAGATTTAAATTAACACTTAATTCTCAAGATCAAAGTTTTACAATGCTTATGCCAATGAAAAGATTGAATAATATTTCTCACTAAGAAGAGTTACCAGCCAAATTACTAAAAAAAAAAAAGACAAAACTTCTTCACGAATTTTCCGAACAATTCCAGGCAAGAGGTCATATAAACTCTTTGCAAGCAATGTTACACAATTTACAACACATAGAACACTTTTACAAAGAACTTCATAAGTTGCACTGATGAAACCTTTACGGTAAGTGCAGGAAGTTGATGGACAAATATAGGGTCATCCGTGGACATCATATTGCAAATAACAACATAATATCAACTTGTAGGGATTATTAGCAATACATACACTCAAAATTAGACAAAATTATATTAATATGAATCGTATCATCCGGAATCTAGTTTCTAAAATACTAATTTTTGTAAAAAATGGACAAGATTATCTATATTAAACACTCAAAATTCAATGACTTGGTATTTTTTTAAAAACACCAATAAGATTATAGTCCGTTTGCCCACAATTTGGATGACCAAAAATTGATATATATTTTTTTTTCCTTTGGTGAGAAGTTATATGCCACTATCTATCTTGGGATGGATTTTATTTTGTATTTTTTTGAGTAATATTTTATTTTTTATGATTTTTTCCGTGAAAGTGGTATGAAAACATAAAGAAAACAGAGCACTTTCCGTTTGCCTGCCATAACTTCATCAAAAAATATTGAAATCAAATAATTTTTTTTTGAACATGTATATAATTTCACCACGGTTGGGATGGTATAAGTTTTATCACATTCTGATAAGTGAAACAAATTTTGCAGTCTTAAACGTAGACATAAACATTCACAGGAAAAAGTGTCTTAAAGACCTACTATTAGTAAAAAAATTATAAAATGATATTTATCCTATTCATATAAACTCTTTGCAAACAATGTTACACAATTTACAACACATAGAACACTTTTACAAAGAACTTCATAAGTTGCACTGATGAAACCTTTACAACTCTTTCCTTTAATCTACTCGCATAATCCATCTACACAAATACTAGCTAGAATCAGTTCGCGAGAACTGAGCATGTTAAGGCTACACATTGCAACAGTAAGCTAACATTTAACAATATCAAGAAAGGAAAGTTCTAATTCAAAAATGGATTAAAACACAACCCACAACTCCAAAATTATTCGCATGAGAAAGAAATCTAAACCATCCAGCAAGGAGAAAGTCAAAATACTAGTAAGAACAAAATCACATAAATCAAGGCAAGACCTTATGGGTTAGGAACAAGAAGGTCAAGAGTGTTGATATCTCCTTCATGTAATCCTATGGATTACGTGATTGGAATCCAAAACTTACTCCATCCAACTAAAGGGGTCCAAGAGAAGACAAAACATACTAATTATGATCGTAGGCGCGAAGCAAAACGACGTTATCCAATTCTCCCAAGGGAAGGCTTCATAGTAATATGGGTTTGACGCCCTTAAAAGAAAACAACTATAGTTTCAGTTTTAACCAAGGAGTTTACCACCACCTCCTTATAGGATTTCTTAAATGTAGTACTAGTTAACAACAAATCCACTCTTCCAAAAGCATACAAATGAGACACAAAAGGGGCCATTATTCTACCAACAAACCTTATCCTAATCGTAAACTTCTCTACATAATATAAGAGATGGCTAAACCCAAAAGTCGTAAATAATTTTTATATATTTCTGACAATGTCAATAAGTATTTTAAAATAAAAATAAAAATTGATTTCCTTAACAAAGCCACAAAATGGGACTTTTAGTAACCAAGTTCAAAGAATAAGATATTCGAGTTCGAAAACAAAGGGATTCGATACACGGTGGGTAATACACCAGCGATGCCCCAGACTCAAAAGACCTTACCATGAGTACAAGCACAAAATAAGAACCAACGCACATATCCATCAGGAAGGTTAAGCAGTGCAGTCAGGCCTAGAAGTTCTATGAACTCCTTGCCAATGGTATAGAAGATGGAAATTTTACCCGATCCATGTGGGCTTATCAAGGAAAAGTCTAGCAAATATCAAATAGATAAATATAACAGCCACCTATTATATTATCACTGAAATCAGCTGTCATCTAACAGGAAACGAGTTCATGAGTCCAATACCATGGATTCACCTACAACTTTTGTTTCACTAGCTATTAATAGTTTGCTTGCGACCCTTAATAAAAATTGCAGAGATTTCATTCAATAAAACTTACAATGTTTCCCCCTTACTTTAATCAAACAAGAGTTTGAACCAGGAAGTAGGTATAGTAATTCCCTCAACACGTAGAGGCCAAAATAGATGTCAGGTTATTCATCCTCTAGAACTACGACAGTCAACCATGTACAGTTCTAAAACAAAACCCAAATGCCATTTTCTAATCAAACAAAAAGTAAGGAATGCCCATAGGCTTAAACAAGTTTTAGAACACAATGTCACTATTAATGTACCTTTTAGCAAAACAGGAGAGCCCTAAATAGGAAATACGTATTTATTCAACCAAATAGAGATATGAAGGCTTAACCTTCCATATAGTAAGCCTTCTATTATAAATACCATCACAAAATTCTTTTAAAAGAGAGTCATATAAGCAAACGAAATTCTAAAATGTTTCCTTCCCTACGAACTAGATTGCATCACTCAAAATTGCAGTAGCCCACTTAGACAAATATAAATAGAGTAAGCTATAAGAGAGGAAAGAACATTCCAAGCAAAACCAAAGAAATTGGAACGAGATTTAAAGGAACAACCAACACAATCAGGCAGCGATATAAACAACCACGAAAACATTTTGTCTAGGCACCATTCAAGAGGAAAGAATATTCATTTCAAGATACTGAAAGAAAGTAGAAAACTATTACAAGGAGTAGATTTAACATGCCTGATTATAGTTCTTCCAACCAACAAGCACGTCGACCAGGGCTCGAGCAACAGCAACACAACCTGCGCAACTTCTCTTCCTCAGCCTGCTGAAGGTCCAAACTCTGTTAACGGCCATGCTTGGCATAGGAAAGGGGTGGTTGAAACATGCCTTCTTGGAATCCTCGGGAGCAACTCCGGGAAGATAGAAGCACTCTGTTCTGAAGAGCATCACAACCACCATAGAAAACCCACACAACCAATGCACTAAACTTAATACAGCCATACCCACATCCCTCAGAAATACTCCACACAGTGTAGAATTAGAACTAGAATCATATATAGCCAAGTTTCCATCTGACTGAAGGCGCAGAAAACACAGCTGGTCTACATCTCCTGTAGTATTACTATGCCACAACATTCGGCTGTACTGTGTATCAGTCAATACAAGATTACAACCTCTTTCCATTTCCAGCCTTATTCTCTTGTCCGGAGATGTGAGATACTCACCTGGTGCAAGACCATTCCAAACACCATTGTCATGACTGAGCAGAAGAAATGGCCACAGTGGGCAATCCACAAACCTAGTTTTCTCCATTGGGGTTTCAAAATTGGAATGAGAACACCACTTCCTGGTCTCAATCAGTCCATGATCCGAAGCCATCACATCAAGAAAAATCAACATGAGAAGAATTGTTATAATTATCCGTGACATAGTAATCAAGAAAAGCATAGGCGTTGGATACAGAAGCCCATGAATAGCCCTGCAGAGCATATGGTCTGAGATAGGGGATTGTGGCTTTGAAATCACGGAGCAGCCATTGTCCTGGCACAGATTCATATGTTCCCACTGTGCAATACTCTGTCCAGCAGACATATCTGGTGATGACCACATTGGGTGTGGTTAATTTGTGAACTTCTGTAAATGCAAGGCCGCTGTAATAGTGTTTGGAGGTGCTGATCTTGTTAGGTGTCATCAAATTGCTGAGTGTAACATCAAACTCTTGGTGCAAACATTTCAGCTGTAGCTTGCAAGGTGTGATAATTCCAACAGAAACCTTTATGCCTGCCAACTTAGTGATTCGCTGAAGAAGCTCATATAGTTGCAAGGCAAATTGTGCTTCATGAATATTCTGATATGATACAAATCCACGCCTATGAGATTCTCTTCCATGAGTTACATCGAAAAACAAGTAAAGTCTCAAAAGAGAATCCTTGCAATAATTTTCATCAGGTCTCCTGGTAACACTCTCACTGTCACATAGTCGATTTTGATAGAAATATCTTGAAGGAGAATCCTGAATCAGAGGATGCATTGATATTGCACAGAAAACAACATAGTTGGACAACCTGCTTGTTGGAGGCGCTCAAAAGGCTTCTACTTTCTGTAACGTGCCTGCAGTCTGGCTAAAAAATTGTTGCAGGCACTGCTGTGGATCCCCGACAAGAACACACCTCGCAGCGCCCAGGAAAGAGGAGGTAAGACGTCTACTTCACTAGCTTGTTGCTTCATCTAGCCACCGTATCAGACCCATTACTGCGCTCCACTATAATCTTTTCTCTGAACTTCGCGAGCGGGGGAGGAAGGGAGCAGGAGGCTGCAAACCAGATCCCATGGGCACGAAGTGAAACAGCTGAGATCATTGGACAGGCTGAACAAAGCCACGGCAGAGACTCCACCCTACAACTCTCTGCTCTCCAACGCAAGCTTCACACCACTGATCTAGCAACCGAAACCTTCCTGTAAACACCAATCTCCATGCCTCTATACTTGTGCTAACAACAATACTCCTCTGTCTATTTTCACAGCACATAAAGAACACAAAGTAATAGAACACACCACGCAGCACTCAAGAAGGTGGAGGTAACACGCCTACTCCACTAGCTATCACGTCCATTCAGACTGCGTCCAAAGCATTGAAGGAGGAAATCAAAATAAGATCCTGGTGCAGGAAGTCAAGACTCCACCGACTCCCACTGCCTCACGCCAAACAGGAAAATACAGGTTCATTTAAGAAGTGACAAGAAATGCCACCCATCCGCCAGCTAACCAGGGAGAAAGGAAAATGCGCTTCAACCACTACCAAAAAGAATAAAAAAAAATACAGTCTATATCTCCTCATGTCTAGCCTGTCACATCTATAAACCAACGTGGGAGGAAAGCAATGGAAGAAACAATAAGTTCACCTCAAAATTTAGCATTGCAACGAGGCACTACAATGGACATTGACCATTGACCAATTCATGGGCCGTGAAATGAAATTATGAATGTAAAAGAAATAATAGTTGCCACTAAAATTTATATGTTTATTACTTATAAAATAATTAATATTTTCCAAGGAAACTATTATAAATAATAGGTATAACAAAAACAACAATATATATGCATGGTTTTTAAATTATATACTTATTATTGAAAAAATAATTAGTTTTGTTAAGAGAATTATGTAAAACTTTTAAATATAAATAATGAGAAATATGTTATAAATATGTTATAAAAATTAAAATATTTTAATTTTCTTAATAAAAGTAAAAGTGAATATATTTATTATATAATTAGATTTCTATAATATATTAATTTTTAAAAATTTGAAAAATGATATATCATTTTTAAATTGTATTTAATTTCAAATTTTAATATTATTAAGATTAATATAAAATTGTTATTTTTAAAAATATTACATAAATATAATTTGGTAAACTAAATTTTATGATAAATTTTAGTTTTATTTTTACACCGAAGGTGTTACCTCTATGGGAATGCAGACTTTGCGTACATTCATGGGACCGTGTCAAATTTGACTTACTTAAATGACGGTTTTTTGCTATTTTTAATAATTTTACTTTTGTTATTTTTAACAATTTTGCTTTTGCTATTTTTAGCAATTTTGCTTTTGCTATTTTTAACAACTTTGTTTTTCTGATTTTGCATGTTGCAGATTTGTTTTTTGTTTTCTTTGTTTTTGTTTTCTTAGGTATTATTAGTCCCGCTGAAAGTTGGCCCTGCAGCCAATCGGTGGAAAGATACTGGTGGATGGAAACCATGCATAATCATAAGTGGCAGATAAGTCCAATTAACAATCATCGGTGGATGGGAAATTTCAATGCAACCATGGTTAAAATCTAGGTTTGAGATCCGAAAGAATGCTTAGCTATAAATAGGGTGCAGAACATCCGAAGATTCATTTGGATTGTTGCAACACAAAGGTGGAATCTCTGTCCCAACATTATTACCCTTTGCATGCATTGTGGCCGACGTAGCTTTCACATTCAAAAGAGTCGCAGGTTTAATTTTGAATTTTTATGACACTATTCAGGTAAGAGGATTTCTCCATTCTCTTTTAATGAAATACTGAGATCATTGCTCATATTCCTTCACTTTGTTTTTTCCTCAGTAGAATCTATTATGTTTGAATTTATCTTATTGATAAATCGGTAAACAATAATACCCCATATGGAGGGAGTTCAGTATCAAGATTAGACACTATATCTATTCCACCAAAAAAGCTGCCTGAAACTTGCACTTAGTCATATTCAATTCTTAGGAGACATTATTACTCTCTACTGCATACCACTATAACATGCTTGTTGGAGATATTGGGTTTCAATTTAAATATAATTATAATGCAACATACGTTTATTTGATTGTTTCCCTAACCTAGCCTTTATTGGCTATACATTTAAGGCATATGGCACTACCCATTGGCCATGCCCATGTTTTGTCTCTCCCACATCGAATCTATTTTTTGGATTTCAGTTTTTTCTATCTATGTCCAAGGGATGTTAGATCTCCATATCTTATTATGATATTGCTGCATGTACCTCATTTTTTCGGTATTGAGGAATTGTCCTTGTGGGTACATGGCACCTAGACATGGGCTTGGTAATTTACCCAATCTCAACACTTAACATGCATCCAGGGAATTTTAACCTAGGTCTCTATCATGACATCCCTGATAAAATATCACTTAAGTTTGTCCCATTCCACTTCCTATGCTTGTATTTTTTGTTAGGATATTTTTCCTTTGTTGGATTGACAGTGTATGTTTCACCTTCCAGAGGTATTGAACTCCGTTTACAAATTGTACCTAAATTTTCACATTGCTACACAGGGCATGAGTTCAATTGGTTTTGAACCCGGACAATTGTGGTGGTGAGCCTCCAATTTACTGTTAGACCATAGTATAGGGAACTAGTATTTTTCATTATCTTATGTTGGGATATGCCTTCTTATTGATCACACTGCATATACCTAGAAAAATTCTCAGCCACATCCGGTTTTTGGTTTTTCAAGTAAAAAACCAGGTGCACAAGGTCAATTATTTTCTTCAAAATTAACATATACTGCAATCGATCTTTATAATATTAACAGGGTTTAGATACATCATAGGGTTAGTTTTGTCTGAATGCTATTTAGAAACATTGATTCATGAGGGTATGGTGTTTTCCTTTGATTTTAAGCTATACTTGAATTCAAGGGTCTGTGACTAATTTACGACTATGTGCTAGGCTTAGTAAGATTTTATAGCAAGTGTGAATACAATGTTTAAATTGTTAACAATGTTAGGTTGTGCTCTTCCAACGATTGGTATACAAGGTCATAAAATATCATATTTTCTCGGCCACTCATCATAGAAACTTTGAACCCTTCTTTACTATACAAAATTCAAATCTCTTGTTCTTGTTGACGATGCCCGAGGGTGTTCATATTTAGTGGATCTGAAAAGTTGCATGTTTATTTATATGATGATAGATGCTTTTGTCGTGTGACATCACAAATGTGTTAGAGCTCTATTAGGTACTACGACACTTGCTCAATTCCAAAGTGTGTATACCTATATTTGCATTTCAAAGACTTTCTTGATGATTAACCACAATAAAACATGGAACATGAAATTGTTAAATATTTTTGTATGTGGAGAATAACTTGTCTTCTTGACAACCCTATTCGTCCTAGAATTTATTAGTGCAAGACTGAGCTTACGTGATTTACATCATAAGATACTCTAATATAGTCATGTACTGTTCTGGAACCGTGTTTCTTGTGGTTATAGTTTGTGATTGAGGAATAAACATGATAGATGGAGCTATGGTGAGAGTAATGGCACCACCTTGTTGTCTAGGTCTATACACTGAGATAACTTGATGGATCATGTCAATAATTATGAAATCTAATATCATGTTTCTGAATATGGACTCATTCAAAAGGACATGGACCCTTGAGAGTTGAGACACATGCTTAGCCAGTCCTACACCTTATTGAAACAACTACCTTCAAGTGGACTGTAAAATTGTAAGCAAAACAATATGTTGGCCTGTATTATTGATTGAATTCATGGCTACCATTAGGGACAACAAAAGTTGTCCTATAACTGACTTCAACCTGCTAATGATAGGGCAAGGACTGTGGTAACTGTGAAGTATCCTCTAGTTGTAGCTCTTTTATAAATTATAAGTATATGAGTTGCAGACTAGGATAATATTAAGTCTTTGTTTAGGCTATATGAACCTTGTCAGTTTTCAAACAAATTCATCCTCCTTTTCAGTCATTATTCATGGCTTGTGTCTATCACAATTCATATTTTCTAAGGACTTTACAGAAGTGATTCCTTGAGAAGTCCAATGAGTGTCATTAGAATTACAAAACAAGATCATGGAGAAATAGAAACATAAAACAGGGGCCTAAAGGTGTGAAATTTAATTGAATAATATGTTTTTGCATCAATTTGTGGACATCTTACAATATTGTCTTACACATGTGAGTTTTGATGCATTTTGAAATTATCTGTCTTGCACTCTTGTATCTATATTATAGCTTGTAAATGTGAGTTAACCACATAGGGGTAACTGGCAGGTAGAAGTATTTACTTTTAGAGTGGCTTTGTTGGGGGCTTACAATAGTTGTGTAGAATAGAAAATGGTTGGATTTTTTTAACAGGATTTGGATACTTTAGATATATAAGGTATAGGGTCTAAATTTGTAATTTGTTCTATATTATAGCTTGGTAATTCTCTTTTTTCTCAAAGAATATATGTAGATTATAGGTTGAGAAGTCACAATACATAGGGGAAGCAAGTTATTTTCCCTTATACAGTGGTTGTTACAAGGTCTGGGAAAGCTTATTTAATCTTTTGTTGCTCAAGGTTTGATATATGTTGACCTTAACAACATGTTGGTGCCATTTACTGGTCTTATTCTTGAGAGTCTTTAGTATTATTCAAGGAAATGGGTTAATCGATCTTGTTGAATCAATTTTGGAACAACCTACACACTCAATCAGAATCAGTTGATTTTATATGGACGGGTTTTCTAAATGAACTGACATCAAATTAATCTTTTATGGTTTGATTTTTGGCCACTCATAATGCACACACAATGAAACTTTTTTGTGTTTCCATGTTCCTTGTGGATTGTAAGCACCTAGATGATTATCCTTTAAATAACAAATAATTTTGCACGTCTGCACTAAGGTGAAACTGCATTTCTATTTATATTGGGCAAATAAATATGTGACTGACTGTATTTTCTAACAGTCAGACCCATATTTAACATGTAATTAAATACAAACTGATATGCATTTTTCTGATCTACATTTTCTTTGATGTAAATGTTAGGTCAGGAGCCTATTTTTTCATGTGTGAAAGTGTTGAAGATTGTACACTAAGAGTACTCGTACACTTTTCATGTACACTAAGAGTACTTGTACACTTTTCATGTATCCTAGGCGTAAAAGTTTTGGCCTCGAAAAATGCACCCGACATATCGAGAAACGTTCTTTTCTCATATGGGCAAGTTTTTGACCCATAGGTTTATGGGATGGGTTTTGCCCATGGTTTTGATACCCACGGTTTTGTAAAAATGCTTAAGTAGTTGTCTATTTATATGGTCTTATGCATATGATAGATGTACAAGCAAATGTATTGCAGATGTGTTTTGAATTGGCCGTGAATTCTCAGAGAGTTTTTTGAGCATAGCTCCAAACAGATCTTGGTATTGTATTGAGAGAGCAAAGTGGTTTGTAATAAAATATGAGCAAGTGATTCTTGGTGGACGTAGCCCAAATTGGGTGAACCACGTTAAATACTTGTCTCTTTGTGTTGTGTTATTTTATTCGTAATTTTATTTGAGATCCGTAATAATTTCGCATATTAGTTTCTCATTGCATGATTCTGAGGGATTATTCTACATATTTTATCCCTTATTTCCTAACAAGAAATAAATACATTCTATTTGAAAAATAATATATATTTATATTTGAGGTTTTGAATATGAATTTTTAAGTAAAAATTTACTCGTAATTCGAGATCTAGTTTCACTTCCCTGGAATGATGGGCTTTGTTTTTTGCAATTTTCAGATATTTATTTGTTTTGTCTAAGCAATTATTTTTTCTTATATTGCAAAATTGAAAGATTGAATTTAGTTGATCATCATTTCTTTCAATTTGCACAAAGTATGTAATTTCTTGTTCATTAGCTGAAATTTCAGAGACAAAATTTTGTATTTAGCTTTTATGTAATCTTAGTTTAAATTTTTTTCAGGTGTTGGTTTACAAGTTATGTAACAAATAACCTTAAGATTGTGTACCTTGCATGTGAATATGGTTTAAGATTGTCCATACAAATCCGTGCTACATAGGTCTAGCTTGGTGATTTGGTGCTTCCTTGAGAATCGTGTCTAAGTTTCTTGAAGTTATTGAAGATTTCTATTAGGCAAATATTATCACTATAGTTAAGTAACTAGTAATCACCTATGTACAATACAATTTAAACACCAAATGGTATATGTTATTAAATTTAGAAGGATAGTTATTACTTTTGTAGTTTATGTTAATAAGGGGTGTGATTAATAATTCTTATTTTGTAGGGCACGACCCTCTACGCACCACCACATACACATAAATGTATTCAATCCACTTATTTTAGTTGGTGTTCTCATAAAATATTTGCTAAGCTAGTTCGGTACTTGCATCTCGTTTGAGGAAACCGACTCTCTTAGAGAGCATTTGTTGGTAGTAGGGTTGAGCACCGATTATCAAATGTGTTTCGACAAGAAAATCCATTTCAATGATAAGAATAGTCCTATAATGGAAAAAAAATCATGATAGAATTAGGAAAATATTATCAATATAGTTAAGTAATTATCAGTTTCCCAAATTGTCCATACATATCCATTCTTATACAATACTACATAGTTACAGCTTGGGTGATTTGGTGCTTCCTTGAGCATCACGTCTTTTTTCTCAAAGTTGGTCGTCATACTTTCTCAAAGTTGGTTAAGATGTCTATTTGGAAAATATTATCACTATCAGTTTGTGGGGTATTTTGTAGCTATAGACTTTATTTTTATAAGAAACAAAAGAGCGATCAAACTTAAATTTAATAATTTTTCACTATGTTTGCTAAACATTTTCACAACAAACGCATCATCTATTGGTCAAATATTTTCACTATCAGTTCGTGAGGTATTTTGTAGCTTCAGTTTTACAAACATAGACTTTATATTTATAAGATGAATAAAAGAGTTATCAATCTTATAGAATTTATATTTATAAGTTGATTTCCTATAATTCACTGAGTATTGGTAATTAAAATATTCGTTATCTTTGTGTATTCTTCTAATGATCCTTAAAACATTCATATTAGTGCTTTCACCAACCCATTACCTTGTGGGTAATAATTAGATGAGGTACTTAAATAAATTACATGATTAATATCCCAATATGTTACCTTTGCACCAAGAAACGCTAATGCATTATCTGAAATGATAGTTGTTGGAACAAAAATATGTAAACTATACCTTCATAAAAGGATAGTATTGAAATCTCATTAGCCTCTTTCAAAGCTATTGCTTCAGTCCAACATGTAAATTAATCTGTAGTAGTCAAAATCCACTTGTGTCCTTGTGACGAAGGTGGATTTATCATGCCAATAAATTCAAGACCCCACTGCATGAATGGTTGATCTAATGAAATAGGTTGTAGGGGCAGCGAAGCTAAATGTTCTTTTCTAACAAAGAAAGAACATTTCTTAAACTTTTGATCCATTCAAAGTAGTCTTTGAATATGTTGGGCCAATAGTAACCAACTTTCAAAATTTTTAAGGCTGGAGTATGTGCTGAAAAGTGACCTCTTATAGGTTCTTCATGGATTTCGGATAATAATTGCTGAATTCTATCATGATCAACACATCGCAACAAGATTCTATTTATATCTCTCTTAAATGACACACCATCAATGAAAACATAAGCTATAACTTATAACCTTAAATACCTTAATTTTTTCTTGTCCATTCATTCTACATAAGTACTATGCTATAAATATTCAACCAAATCAGTCATCCATCTTGATTCCTGAACTTCTTTAATGAATTCTAATTCCTGAAGCAAATCTGATTGCTGATATGAAAATTCAACATGTTGTTCTGAACTTTTTAGTTTAGCATCTTGTTGTTTTTCCATATCATCAATCAGATGTTCACATAAACCTTTTCCTCATATTGTCTTTGCATCATGAATATCAACATCATATTCCATAACCTTCGTTATCCAACCTACTCTCTTCTCATTCAATTATTTATTTAACAAGAAAGCTTTTACACTTGGATGAGAAACAAGAACATGTATCTTATTGTTTGAAAGCATGTACTTAAAATTGTTTAGTCTTCTCGATTGCTGAAATTATTTATTTTTCAAGAAAAGTGTACCTTGTTTCATAGTCATCCAAACTTTTTTGATGAAAGTAATTAGATGCCCAATATTTTCATCATTCAACTAAGTTAATATGGCTGAAATTGATTTATCTCCTGCAAGTGCATACATTGTAAAATATTTATCAAAATTAGGATCTGTAAGAGTAGGATCTTAAGAAATGGTTGTCTTAATGGCTTAACACCCTTATCTCCCTTCACTGGTCCAAGAGAAAGCTTTATCTTTCTTCAAAGATAATTGTTAATGGTTTAACCAATGCTGCAAAATATGGAAAAATCTTCTAACAAAGTTGATTTTTCTTAGAAATCAATATAATGCCTTCTTGTGATGAGGTAATTATATCTTTGATATGGATTCAATTCTAAAAGTGTCAATTTCTAAAACTTATTTAGAAACAATATGACTAAGCAATTTACCTTGATGTATAGAAAAGATAGACTTTTTGATATTCAATGATATTCCAAACTATCAAAGATAAATGAAAAGTGTACCTTAAATGTATTATATATATTATCATAATGTTTTGAAAATATGGAAACATCATCCACATAAACTAATATGCATTTATTTAATAAGCTACAATAATATATATCCATTGCATGTTGAAACATTCGACATACATTTGAAAGACCAAAAGGCATTCTTTTATAAGCATAAGTGTTCAATTTAGTGGTAAAGGTTGTTTTACATCTATCTTATTCATGCACAAGGATCTGATTGTATCCATTATAGACATCTAAAAGAGATAATCATCCGAACCAGAAATTGTTCTCAAAATATGATCCATATTTGGCAATGGATAATGATCTTTTAATAAAGCCTTGTTAAGATATCTAAAATCCACACAAAATCTGATTTCTCCATTCTTTTTCCAAATAGGAACAAGGTTGGTTACCCAATTTCAATGCTTAACTAGAAAAATAATAACTGTTTCGATTAATTTAGATAACTCTTTTCTCATTAATGGCTCAATTTTCAGATTTATAGGCCTTTCCTTCTTCCTAACTGGCTTGGATTTTTGCTATAATTATATCATATGATGAGAAAAAATTGGATCCAACCCTCTCAAATCTTGGTACTTCCACGGAAAAAATTCTCTGAATTCTTTACATAGTTTGATAAATGACTATTTTTCAGCTAAAGAACATACTTTCCCAATAAGTAGCTTCTTGTCGTCATCCACCTATATTTCTTCATAGTTATCCGTGTGAGTTGAAATCTTGCCTTTTTCCTTTCTTAACTGATTATCAGAACTAAAACTGTCTTTTGGAGTGACCAATCCTTGATGCAACTTGTTTATTTTTAATTGAACAATATGATCACCATAGAAGTGCTGCAATTTTTCCTTATTTACTACAAAAAATCTAGCTTCTTGCTACAAAAATCTACAAATGTTTTTATCGTATTCGAAGACCTGACAATTCTCTACATTGTCACGCAATGAAGGTATAATAATTAATTTAATATGTGTTTTTACCTTGATGTTTTCATTCTGCTTTAGTACAACAAAACTACCACCAACTTCTTCGTAAGTCCTGCTCTACATATTCATTTTCACCTCTTGGGATAGATTGAATGTTAATAGCATCAAAATCATCCATTATGTCTTAAATTCTATGTTTGTAAGACTTCAACAATGAATTTGTACACACATTAAAGTTTTTAACTTGATTGATAACTAATTATAAAATCTCTGAAAACTTGTAAAGTGTTGATACCTCTCTTTCTAGCCCATTGCAATCCATGAATTAACGCTTCGTATTCAACTACATTACAAGTATAAGAAAACTACAAACTTAAAGATGAAAAGTAACTTTCATTTAAAGGGGAAATAAGCATTAAAATTACTCCTTTTCCTTTCCTATTGTTTGCTCCATTGAAGTGAAGCTTCCATAGCCCTTCTGTTGCTTCCTCTATCTTGAACAACAAGCGAATTGGTTCATAAACATGTTATTCTTGAGTCTTTTCATCCATGAACATATTAGAAACACCATCTAGTGCGGAAACATGATTTGTAACATCGAAATTAGAATGATTTAGAATTGAGTAATTTGTTGTAGCATTTGAAGCATGAGGCTTAAAAGGAATTCTAGATAGAGGCATTAAATTTATGGTAACATTAGATCCATATCGTGTAGTAAAGAACAAAAATGACCAATCTAAAGAAACATAACCTCCTATTTTTTCTGTAAAATATCGTGATAAACATAAGGCACAATAAGGAGGAAAATCTACAACAGTCACATCTTGTAGAATTGTAATGCTGGGACAAGCATGTAAAGTTAGTTCTAGGTTTCTGATAATACCGACTATATTAGTTGTTGTCTTGTATAGCTACAACACAGCTTTTCTCAAGAGGATCATACTTTGTAGGTCCAACTTTTCTATAATTTCTTTTGGCATAACCGTGGTACTTGTATGACTATCAACCATGCAGTTATGAACTAAATGATCTCCAATAATAAGAGATAAATAAAATGGTGGTGGCTTCTTAATATCATGAGTGTTTAAGACCTTTTGAACCATCCATTTAACTTCCTTAATGTGGTCCTATTCTATTATTCTAAGGACCATGTCCACTTTTTGAACTTCCTTTTCTACCGGTTTTGAAGAAATCTGCAGCTTAGAAAGTTCATGAGAAAGCAACTCCTATTGTCCTAGAATACTTAGAGCATCCCACATTGAGATATTAAAATTATGATTTTTCATTACATCAACAATGTTAAAAGAAGAAACAGTTTTGGAAACAAATTCTACTATTTTAGCATAGGCTTTGGCGAAAACTGACTCTACTTCACTTCTCTTGATATTTGAGGTATAAATAATCTTCTTGGATCAAGTTGTAACTATTTTTGTTGTTTTTGCTGTTTGTTTTGGAACAATAGTGTTATTTTCCAATTTTGGGTCTTTACCTGCTATGTTATCGCTTATTTACCAATTTTGGGTCCGTACCTACCCTATTCTTAGGCCTTAGTAGTATCTTCAAAAAATCATCTTCACTAAAACTAACCAAGTTCTCTTCATGTGCTTTCTAAACATGAGTTTCTTGTTTTCCACCCTCCATTTGAGGCAACAAAAATGTCTCGGTTGAGGTTGTGTAACAAGGCTTGTATTCAGGAATGAATTTAGACAATTTATAGCCGAATGAGATTGATTAGAAGGTTTACACCATTCTTCAAAGAGCCATATTAATTGGGACTAAAGCATTAGATGAATAAGGAGCCTTTGGGTCAAACTTCCTTTGTAGATTGACTACCTATAATTCTGATTGTGTTGATAAGGCTGCCTATTTTTCCATTTTTACTAATAAGGGGCTTGATAAGCTCTGCTAGGTAATGCAAGTCTATTTTCAATCGGTTATCTTATTTTTCACAATCTGTAAATATTTAAACACGTCATCTGATGGGGCTACAATAGCACAGCACATAAAAGGTTCCAAAATGGTGATAGGTTGTGGGATAGGTGTCAAATATGCTAAAAAAGCATTGAAGGCCTTGGTGCTAATTTTCTAGCTTGAATAAGACTATTTTTAGCCTTTATAGAAATATCATAAGCTTCGGGAGAGTGTCACCTCCCATAGACTGAATCATAGTTGAAATATCACTATTTAAGGATCTAAGATAATAAAGAAAAGCATGGTCACTTGAGGCTTGACAATAGTTGAAATTTTTTCCTCAAGTTCTAGCAAAATGAATATTAAAATTGGCCATAAATTCGTGAGGGGCTCTCTTTAATTGTAGACAACTATTCTATGAGGGATAAATGATCTGAATTGTCTTGAAATTGTTTTAGAAATTTCTCACCTAACTCATCCCAAGTTCTTATGCTTCCAATCTCTATATTTCTATACCATTGCAAGGCTTGTCCTTTAATTGATGCATATAAAAGTCTCAAGCCTACATCTTCTTTTGTTATATTATGGACTCGCACATAGGGCTACAACATCTTTGATGTGTTTGGTGGGAGTAATATGATTTTCACCAATGAATTAAGGAAAAATTTTCATGGCGTATTAGGGATAACATGATAAACTTGAATTACTAATGGACTGTCATTTGTAAAGGTAACAAAATTCCTAGGTGGTTGAATAACCATTGGAAAAACTAGGATCTAAACAAAGAAATTAATACGTGGTGAAGGAATATTAGGAGAAGGGTTGTTAAAACTAGGCCTCTCATAAGGTAGGGTGTTACCAACTCTTTTTTATTCTTGGAGAATTCAAAGGTAAAGAAATAAAGTCAGAAGGAATTCCTCTTACCGATGATCTTGTAGTCACTTTAGGCATGGAACCTGCTATAAAACTAGTCTAAAATCATCCTTACGGAGTTGCCAAAATAAATCTTTTAATCTTTAGAATAAGTTGTTGCATCTTGTTGCTAAAAATTATCTTTTCTTTACTATGAATCATTGTAAATTGTCGTAATTTGCTCGCAAATGTGATTCATTGTCCTACCGTATATGTAAAAACTAGTATCTCTTGAAATTGCACCCTATAAAGAGATGACTACAGGGGTTCTATACTTTCTCTGGATCTCTCTCTTTCATAGATACAATGGAAACACCTCAGGTTTGTGGGTATACCTATTGTTGAGGTCAAGATCGGGTATAAAGTCCGGTTCCTTATCGATGTATCCTAAACTAATTTTTATGGGTTTTGAGGGTAAAAATATGACTATAAATGAATTGAAAAATGGGGTGATACACCAAACTGTTTGGCGGATTTGATTGAGTACATAAAATATCTCGAGAATGGATTCTAGATGCGTAAAACCAATAGTTTTTAGTAGAATATTAAGGCAAAACACTTGATGTATTGGAGGGATGATTCAAAACAATATTGTTAAGATAAGACATGCACACTAATATTATGCAAAAATTACTAAATTTGCAGAAAGCTAAGATGATTAATCAGGGAATTTCACATTCACAAGAAATAACCAAGTATACACAAAATTTCAAATAATTTGGAAAGACAAAAATCAATTCTCATTTAAAGGGAAAAACTTACAAAATCGTCTTCAACACTCATGTGTCCAAAAAGTCCTCCTTGTGCCTTGTGATTGCACACAATATATAGCAAGTTTATTCATCCCACCCTTCCTAAAAATATACTAAAAATTGTACTCACCCATGTATCCTATTTTTATCCTTTATCCTAAATAAATAAAGGAATAAAAATAAACATGCTAATACAATGAGGCATTAATAGCCTTGGTTACAAAAATACAACTCAGTCAAACTACAGTTGACTATTCTATTTTTAATAAAGTTGATGAATAATTTGGCTAACAATAAGCTTTGCTTCATGAGAAAGTCTTCTCCAATACATGTAATCTCTTTCTTCTAGCTGATGATGTGACATCTACAACTTGACCCACTTGTAATGATAAATTTGACATTCTTTAGTTTTGCCCCTTGGATGCACATGCAAAATAATATCTCTGTGTGTGAGTAAAATAATTTCTTTATTTGCAATAATTTGCAAAAATAATCACCCATGTATTCCATCTCTTGTGGGGACCACCTACAAGTTCTGATGTTGATATTTGTGCACATGCTCAACTATTCATGTTGATCATAATGACATCTTTATTTTCATAATAACATTCCTGCAAGAAAAATAATGCTTATTCCATCCTTAGCAAAATACTCAACCACTGTGGGGACCACCTATATGTATGCAAGAATAATACTCCTTTTGATGTGACACCCATGTGGGGACCACCTTATGTTAACCTTTATGCATATATTTCTTTTTTTTATCTCACTGAGGCATACATATACTTGATTTAAAGGGTGATGTCTCTAAAATGAATGATGGCCACTTTTTGGTCAATGGCATATATTAATCTTTGACCCACCCCCTCCCTTGTTATTATTAGCATGGGACATGATTAAATGGTTCAAAAACTAAAAATTGATTACTAATCAATTTTATGTGTCAATCGCCCTTTTGGATTGATTAATTCATATGATATTTTTACACCATTTGGTGATGCTTGGAATATTATGGTCCCTTTCTTCACGATGAGGAAACCCTTCATGATGTCAGTTTTGATATGTAGCATATGATTTTCTTACCTTTTCCAAGGTCAAATAAATGATTAAAATTTGCAACATAGTTACCCTCCAATGATGGTTTACCCCATGGAATGTCGGTGATCAACTTACTAACCTTGGTTAAGATTGCGGCTACAGCTTGGATTACATCTTTTGATGAGAAACCTTGATCTTTTATGCTTGATTCTTGGTCCTTGATTCTTCTATTCCCCTAGTTAGGGTTTCAAACTTGCAATTAATATGGTGGGTGGCTATGGTTATGGTTTGCATTTGCTTCAAACTTGGTGAATGGTTTATGGCCATTGATCTCATGTAGTTGTTTATCTTTCACCGTCGCTCTATAGCTTTGTGGTTTGCTTGGGTTATCATCTAATGATATCAATTTTTGCACTATTGATTTGGTACCATTGATTCCTAACTCATTAGCTGAGTTAGGTCACCATGAGTTAATTTGGTGAAGTGCTTTATTTTTACCCAACAACAATCATATGTATGCAATTTTATATTTATAGTGTGAAGCCTTGCCAAATTTTTTTTAGGTCTGCCATTAATGTGGTCTCAAGCTCTGGTTTTTCTTTTCCTTACAGGATTTACATTGATGTTTGCTTGAATCTAAGTATTTCTTTAATGGTTTTAGTTCTAAAGCTTGGGTCATAGATGCCAACCACCTTTTATATAGCAATTCCCACCATTTTTGTTTGATTTCTAATGAATTGATTTGTTGTGTAGCAACCATAGCTGGATCTTCAAATCTTGGACTTCTAATTGAAGTTTGGACCCTATTCAAGGTATGGAGTTTCAGAATTATAATTTTTTTTTGGAACTTTTAGAGTTTGAATAATCATTTTCATTTAGGCATTTCTCCTTGCTTGAACTATGTTTTCATACCGTTCCTTTGTTGATAGCCTTCGATCTTTGGTTATGCGTGCTTAGCCTTGTGGGATTTGTTATCTGAATCTTTTGAGTCTTTATTTCTGAGTATGGAGTTTGGTCTTGTGAATTTCTATATTTCCCATTTCATTTGAGTTCTTGGGCTTCCAATGCATGAATTTCAATTTTCTGCTATGAAATTGGTCTTCTTTTAAGAATACTTGGCCACCATTGGAGTTATTTGAGCTCATTTAGATTTTTCCCTCTATGTTGGTTCATTTTGATCATTGGAGCTCTATCCATGTAAATTTCATTCAGGTATCTCCTTTCAACGAGGTTAATGGGATATTTCAATACACTATGCTTTATTCCATTTTCATATAACTGTCATCATGAATATTAACTGGAGATTGTATTTCCACATTATTAAAAATCCACTACTTATATGAGAGTTCTTTCTACCATCTGGGTAGCCATGATTTGATAAGAAAATATGTTTTCCTTTACTGTTGAGTTCCCATTGAAGGATTTTGGTACTAAAATTGATTCCCCCTCGTAAGTTTGAGTAGCATCACAGGTTTGATAGGAAACTTAGAGACAAGTAGAGCATGCATTATGTCATTTTATAGCCAGGGATAAAATGCAACTTTCTCTTTGTCACTCGATGTGGAGAAATGAGTAGCACCCTCAAGAAGATTTGACCTATCCTCACTACTTTATGGTTGTTCCTTTTAACTAGGGTGAGAGGACCCTTTTTATAGCTCGCTATTTGTGGAGGAGATGGAGATATCCTTCCTTGTGATATTATTAAAAAGACCTTGAAGAAAATATGATCAATGCAACAAAACCTAACTCTCATGAGTTGTCACTCTAGATGATGGAGATATTTTCTAGGTAAGGTTCAAGCCACTAAATACAATGAAAACTGATTGTTTCGCATGTTTTGATAATAAAATTATGCATTTGTATACACACATGACAAATAGGGGTAGTTTGGGTATGATTGGTTGTTTTTAAATGAATTTTTGGTGGGAGGTGAGGCATAAATGAACTTGATACACCGGATTCATGATAAATTTTACAAATTGGAGAGCTTGAACAACAAAATGCTTTAGGATAGCTAGGATGTTACTTAACCACAATATGTGCTTCAATGGAGACTAAGATCAACACTTTCACATAAACTTCAAGGATCTAAAATGAAGGCTCAAATTGGAAAACTTAACTAAACATTATCAACCTCTGTTTCATCAAGCCTAAGATACCCTCAAAGGCTAACAAACAATCTTATACTCATACTAGAAGTCATAGTGATTTTAAATTTGCTTAGTTCATTATCAAATAAAATATCTTCTGATAAATGAAATTGTAAATGCCACCAAACTATCACAAAGATTTCAATGTAAGATTGCAACGAGAACAAGAAAACTACTTGTATACATTCAGGAATGAAGAAAACACAAATTTTTCCCAAAACATAACGTAGATTTAACTCAAGTTTGATTAAATTTATTAGTAGGGGAAAGTTTTTAGAACAATCTCAGAGCTTGTCAATGGCTATACACTCACAACTAACTTGACATGATAAAATTTAACATAAAGGAGATAAACAAGTTTCTTCAGATGATTTCTTAGAAGGACGGGTTTTATCAAGCTTTTCTCTTAGAAAAATCAGTCTTGACCTCTAACACTCCAAACTTCCAACCTTCCAACCATTTGCATGGAAAATTCATGTAATATATAACATTTTACAACATAGCCTTTTCCACCCAAAAATTCCAAACATTCAATGTACCAAAGGTTTCTCATTAGATCTCGATCATGATTCCCGAGAATCAAATCAGTAAAATTTATCGTGTGCTCAAGGTGTAGATTTCTTCAAACATCTCCTACATTCAACTCCTTCTGTTAGATGACTTTTTCCTTTACTCACCAACCACTTCCACCCCTAATCTATCCAATATTGTTCTTTCCATGCCCGGGGAGACAAATGGAAGATCATATCGAGCTCAGAGGTCATATTTCATCTTAATGGTAAAAGACATCCCCAAATTTTCCTCACCAAACCAAGATATCAACATGTCTTTCACATGCCAAGGAAAGAAAAATCGGGTTGAATCCGACAGTCAAATTGCATATTTAATGGTGAGATATGTTTACAGACCTTCCCCACCAAACCAGGCTACCAGATTAATGTTCCTCTTCATTTGGTGTGTAAGAGACTTCAAAAAATGATAAAAAACCATAAGAATACGCATCCCTAAGAGCTCTAGAGTGAAAATGGAAGAAAAATCAGATACAAATGCACAACTATCATTGATTTCTATTCTAAATTTAGACCGTCCATGTGGGAGATCCATTTTAAAATAGGCCTATGAGTTCATTTTTATTTTTACAACTTTTGGGAAAATGTAAAATTTTCACATTTTTCTCCGCACCTTTGCTATTGAGAAATGAGCATAACATGTTTCCTAAGGTGGGTCTCAAAGGAACCACTAATAAATTATGCTATTTCATCTCCTTTTTGGAAAAGGGAAAATTTTTCAAGTTTCCCCAAAAATTTTCACCTCTACCATTGACCGGGCAAAATTTTTACTATTCTCTATCGTGCCTGGGGCAATTTTGATGTTTTTGTCCTTTTGATGACAAGAGGTAAAAATTTAGGTTGCCTCCAATGGTTTGCTTCCCGCTCTTTGAATTTTTGAAGCCAACCTTAACCTCCCTTTTATCAGCTTTCCAAGCCATTTTTATATTTTAATCCTTAAGAGGAAAAATATCCAAGTTGCCCCCAATGGTCTATTCCCCTGTCTTTTGACTTTTCAAATTGCCACGTGTCACAATGGTGCATTTTGATATGGTCCCCAAAATTTGAGACCTTGAATGAGCATGGGCTCACCACGCATCCTAGCCTGACAAGATTTGTTGTAAGGCTTGATGCTCAGCCAGAAGGCTCCATATGTTAGGCTCTGAGGAAATATCCTTTGGCCATTGAAAAGTCCAAGAAAAATACAAAGTGAGCGGAAGCCTCTAAGTGTCCTCCTGGCGCTTCTTTAGAATAAAATTCAAGCATTGGTCCTCAAACATGTGTGGTCCCTCCATGTGTCCTAGGCCTCTCAAAACCTTTTAAAAAAGACTAAGTATGGGAACACCTAGTGGAAGCCTCCATGTGTCTCCATGGTGTAATTTCAAAATGGTGCGCAAGAGTGAAGACCCTGAATGAGCGCGGGCTCACCACTTGTCCCTATTCTACCAAACTATATTAGCTACATAAACATTTTTCTAAGTCTAGAAGAGCAGTAGAAACCTCCACGTGTCCTCCCAGTGTTACCCAAAGGCCAAACCAAAAAGCAAATCATCAAATGAGCGTTGTTCTTCCATGTAGATAGGTTTTTAAATTGAGGTGATTAATAAAATTTTTGAAGTACCCTATCGAGCCATGTCTAACCAAAATAGGCCACATTTATAGTTGATGTAAGGATGTAAATTTGACCAAGAGAAATGCCCGTCAAACCATAAAATGCAGAAAAATGACCATTTCAAACTAGAGATGAAATTTTCTCCAAGGACAAAGAATTTAGAAATGTTACAAGGCTCAAATACATTCCTCCGGACTACATACATTCATTTTTCTTCAAGTATTTAGGGAAAAGATGAAAAGGAAAACAAATCTTGATCTGTGGAAAATGGAAAGAATGAGAGAGCCCGATTTTTAGATGGATAGAGAACGAGAGATTCAAACTGCTGGACCCTTTCCGAAAAAGGCCGAGAAACAATGAAACAACTATGGATCCATACATGAACCTTAGCCCAGAACAAATTCATTACGAAACAAAAGGAAGGTAGATACTTCTCAAGCACAACAAGGAGAGATAATTTATGGCAGAGGCCATAAATTGATATATTTTTAGTGGCAAAAATGGGGTGAAACTATTTTGAACACTAACATCGGCTCCAACTTGGCGATGGGTGTTCCCTGCCGAGCCCACAAGAAAAAAGGTAGACCAAGTGCCAAAAATATCCATTGGGTAAAGGAGTCAGCTTGTAGAGTAGAGAAACAAATTCATCTCCAAAAAAAAAAAAAATAGAGAAACCAACATAAATAGGTCACCAAGGACCATAACGAGTAAAAACACAAAAGATAGGAAACAAAAAACAAGCTATAAACTGTACAAAAGATGTTTTACCACGATTCTAGGGAATCAATTCAAGAAATGTTTAAGATGCCTACCATTAACAAGTAGTTTGAACAATTCCCCATCTAGGTCCTTCAGAAGAAGGTATGTTCACCAATTCTAATATCAATGGAGTAAGGGCCCATCCATAATGCATCAAATTTTCCATGCTTGCCCTTATCTTCATGCCTGTTATCCTATAACAGCATGAGATCTCCAACACTGAAATCTCTTGGGGTGACCTTCTTGTCGAAAAAATTCTTCAGCTTCTCTCCAAACTTTACAATCTCTTGGCGGGATGCTCTCCTCTCTTCATCAAGTTCAATAATTTGGTTAATGTGAGCATCATATGGACTTACTTCTTGATCTTCTAGTTGTTACATGAACTAATATGAGGATAATTGCATATGTAGGGGTAACAAGGCCTGAGTTCCATAAACCAACTCAAATGGACTCTTTCTAGTGGTTCTTTTAACATTAATTCAATTAGCCTAGACAACAAACTTCAACTGCTCACCCCATTTTCTCTTGTTCACTCTAAGGTTATTTTGATAATCTATAGAAAATTTTATTACTCGGACTCACTTGTCCATTTCCTTGGGGATTATAATTAGAGGCATATGTCAAATTTATCCCATATTCTTTGCACATTGGTTTTAGCTCAAGCTCATGGCATTGTCCGCAAAAATTTTGACTGGTACCCCAAACCTTATATGATATGGTTAAGTATGAAGTCCATGAAAATTTGGTGTGTAGCTCTCTTGGTGGGGATTTCCTTTGCCCACTTAGTGAAGTAATCGCCTACAAGAATCCACTTATGGACAACACTTGAAGGGTATGAAATCTCACCAATGAAATCCATTGCCCATTATTTGAATAGGGATTCAATTGATACAGGTTGCAAAGGCAAGGAGCCTGAAAATTTCATTCTTCCAGAGAAGCACTCACAACTATCACATCTTCTAACAAAAAGAGTTACATCCCTAAAAGATTTCGCCACCAAAAACCAGCCCTCAAGATCTTGTGTGTTATGACTTTTCCAACAAAATGCCACCCACAAACTCCTCTATGGAGATCAGAAATTATCTTGGGGGCTTCATCTTCAATAATGCACCTTAAGAGAACTCCCTTAGGGTTCTTCCAAGCTAACCCATAATTAGTAATGGCATATTTATGGGAATTAAACTTAAGGTCCCTTTTCTGGTTCTTACTTAAATACTCGGGCGGTATAAATGTATGAGATAAAAATCACATCCTTGTACCACTCGGAACTCATCAATTTTTCAAAGACATCTACCCTTCTTTCTTCTACCCCATTCACCTCAATAGTTTGTAAGTTACTCTCGAGCCACAAGCTTATCCAAGGCCAAACCTCTCATCAACTTTGTGGTTTGGATGTCCATGTCATATTCTTACAACTTGTTCACCCATCTGCATATTTTGCTTGAGACCTCCATCTCTACAAGATGTCTTTGATAATGGTGTGGGGAACATAAGAATTTTTTTAAGCTCGAATATAAGGCCTGAAACCTTTGTTGCTTTCACCAAGGAAAATGCTTGTTTCTCTATAATAGTGTATTTTAGCTCGTTCCTTGCAATGCCTTCCTAAAAAGGCAATTGGCCTCGTAACCTCTTCATCATCCTTCCTCAATAGGAAAGATTCAATAATATTCTCTAAAGCAAAAGAAAACTGTTAGAAAGGATTCTTATAAACTGGAGCTACCAAAATAGGGGCATGCTTTAATGCCTCCTTGATCCCACTGAAATATTGAATGGCATCCTCCTCCCATTTAATAACCTGGTCTTTCTTTAGCATGGAAGTAATTGGAATGGTCAACTCATAAAAATTTGATGTGAACCTTCTAATGAAGTTTATTTTCCCAAAGAAAGACTGAATTCCATTTTTGTTCTTGGAATTGGGACTTTGCTGATGGCCTCTACCCTTTCTGGATCAATCATTACCCCCGCTTGTGACACAATGTGATCAAACAACTATGCCTTCTGCACTCCAAAAATGGCACTTCTTTTGATTGAGTGAAATGTCATACTCGCTACATCTTATCAACATGTTTTCCAAGTGCAGCAAGTGATCACCTCACTTTTTAGAAAATATAGTCACATCATTCTAGTAAAAAGCAATAAAATCATTGATGTAACCATAAAAAGTAACATCCATTACTATTTGAAAGGTTTCTATAGCATTCATCAAACCAAATGGTATCCTGACATACACATAAGTCCCCTAAGAAGTGGTAAAGGTTGTTTTAATTCTTTCTAATTCCTTCCCTACAACTTGGTTATAACAAGAGAAGCCATCCAGGGTAGAAAGTAGCTAAGAACCAGATCACTAGATGCAACATGTTTTCCATGTTTGGAAAAGGATAACTATCCTTCATTGATGCCTTGCTTGGATTTCAAGTCCACATAGTACCGATGTCACCATTCTTCTTTTTCAGTGGTACTAGGTTTGCAACCCAAGAAGAATACCATGTAGGCTGAATAATCCCTTTTTCCCTCGGTTTCTTCAGTTCCTCTTGCATCTTAAGAGACAGGACTGGATTGATTGGTCCCTTTTTCTACTTGAATGGTTTTGCATTAGATTCCAAGGGAATCTCATGTTGAAAAAAGTATTTTCTGTATGCCTTTTTTTCAAAATAAGTCCAAGCCATGCAATCTTGATATTTTTTCAGTAATTGGACATAAGACGGTTTTTCCTCCTTACTGAGATTTCTTCCCAAAAAAATCTTCCTCGGTTTCTCCTTTGTTCCAAGTTCATGCTCCTCAATATCCCTTGATGTTGACATGCATCTATTAATAATGAGATCTACATTATCAAATTTGGACTCAAGAGCAACCAACCCTCTAGGAATGGTATTAGTCTTTAGTTGGATGATGCTTTTTCCAAAAAGGTTTCTTTACCCTCTACTACGCACACCATTAGCTCCCTATCAATATTTTGATCAACAAACTCTCCTTTGTTCTGCAAAATATTTTGACCTGACCATCATCATCAAAGACTTGCCAATGCTTAATGTTGTTAGGGACAGATGGCCTTGTCAATACTTCAACATCATACTCACAATGTGGGGACATTGCACAATTATCAAACCGAGATCCCAATACTGCAAGTTTGTCTTCCAAATCATTGAACTTCCTATCATGATGCATAATATTGAATGAATCAAACATCTCAATAAGATCCCAAACTACATGCTTGTATTGTTTCATTCACTGATTTTTGTGGCATAAAGTTTTCTGAATTTATTTATAATTAATTATGAATCTCCTTTGACAATGATGTCTTTAACACCATATTTCAAAGTAACCCTCAAACCTAACAAAAATGCCTCATACTCAACAATGTTTGTTAATGCATTCAAAGTTGAGTTTGAAATAAAAGGCAAACTTTTCTGGCCTTGAGATATCAAAACAAAACCAACACCATTTCTAATCTTGGAGAAATCTCCATAAAACAATAAAGTCCAAGGAGAGCCTTCCTACTCAAGACACTTGCATTCTTATATCTTGTGCTCTTTTCCATCAAAAATCCTACAAATTTATCAACATCAACACTTTTGTACAATACTTCATAAGATGCATTTTTGGGATCTTCAATAAGGTGTAGCATCTTCTTTTCCCCATACAACTTGACAAGGTTTCCTTCAATTGGGATGGTAGCATAGGACATATCCATTTGAACACTCCCACAAACACTTATAACCCATTTTCTAGACAACAACATACCCCACTTGGCTGGGCAGTCAATAATAACTACATCAAGCTTCAAGTTCCTTCCTGGATAGGCTACAAGTTGTACCACTAGACCTTTCACACATCCCACCACTAGCACCTCTCTGGAATCCATGGTAGTGCACTTCCCATATGCTATTGTTACCTTGATGTTCAGTTCATTCATAACTTCTAGAGGCATAACATTGCATGATGCCCCCGAATCAAACATACAGTTGTGCAATAGTCTATCCTTAATGATCAAAGTGGTGAAGAATGGATCCACATTTAGCTAAGAATATACCAAGGATGTCCCCAAATAAACCTCAGGTGGTTCATCTAGCTCTTCTGATGCTAGTGGTGCTTCTAGTTATTCAATGATTAGAGGAGTCTCCACAATATTTACATTTCTTCCTGGGCACTCTTCTCTTCTTTCAATCCAAAATAATCCAATGCCCTCTTCTTGTGCTCAAGAATCCTAAGCAACTCAAAAATTGGAACTGATATCTTGATCTGACTCAAGACTTGGGAAATATCATAAGGGACAGACTTTGGAAAGGTAGCATTGGAAGGAAGGTTGACACACTCATTAGATGGCACAGATTTTTGACAGCTTGGGCATGAGGAAGGGTATGATTTTTTTGGGACAACAACGCCCTTGGTAGATGCATCTTTCTTAGGGGCCTCTTTAGGAATATTTTAAAGCAATGGAGTTTTTGGCTTGGCCTGAGGCCCTATCCCTTTAAAAACCCTACTTATTATGTTGTACTCCTTCTCTTGGGAAACAAAAACATTCATAAACAACTATCGGTCATCCTTAGATGGGATTCGTCCATCATACTTATTTATCATTAAAGCTCTTAAATATTCAAAGTCATTATTGGGAAATTCAAAAGCTTGTACAATATCTACTTCTAAAGTATGAGAGGGAGGAAGAATAGGTACCCAGTGGATGCAATCCCAAAAATCAATAGCAGTTCTAGCACTTATTACCTCAGTTGAAGTTTCCCCTTGTTGTGAGCTCATGGAGCAACCCATCATGCAAACATCATCATCATTTTCATCATCTACTTCTTCTTCTTCTTGTTGATATTCCTCACATGGAGCATGGGGCATGAAACATCTGTCACACCATTCAATGGCATCTTTCTCCTCCACAATAGTAACTCTGGCATCCAAAGGATTAGGTATCATTCTATTTTCCCTGGCCTGGGACTATTTATTTCCAAATCCAATAGGTCCCTTGCCTCTGTCATCATATCTCTGATCATTTATATGATGATTTGTAAACCTGTTTTGGCCTTGTTGCTTGTGCTGACCTTGTGAACTCTACCCAATTCATTTTTCTACCTGGGCTAATTTGTATGATATTTCTTTGACATCCCCTACTAAATTTTTCACAACATCTTCCGAATTAGCATCTTTACTTGTTTGAGGCATTTCTCGGTTCATTAGTTTTATACCCTCCCTTTTTGGAGGCTTTCCAATTACCTTGATATTGTTCTCTATTTGCAAAGCCATGGTGAAGGCCTGCCTCAAATTAGTAGGATTTTTGTTACTCAACTAGTAAGTAACTTTTTTATCAAATGCATCTGAATATTTGATCAAACATGATTCATCACACGGACTTAAGCTAACAGAAAATATCCTCAAGGGATTGCTAAACCTTGTGTTGAAATCATGTATCTTGAATCATTAGGATTCTTCTTCATGTTTTCAAATTCGATCAAAGAAACCTAGGGTCAGTTCTATCACCATAATGCAATCAAAATGCATTGTTCATCTCCATCCAAGAATCAATGGAATTATCTCGCAAAGCTTTATACCAAGATTACCTTACATCCTCTTCTAGAGTATGGATAAACAATTTGATATATAAATCCTCATGTTCAATCTCAATGTATTTCATCATATTGATAAAAATCTTTAGATGTTGATCACCAGCTTATAGTTTTGTTTCCTAGAAATTTGGTTATCTATTTCTTACATCCTGGGGAATTGCATTTGGATAACCAGCCATCCCTATTAAATTTATAGGACCAAAGGTGTTTACAACAAAAGGAGGTCTGGGTGGGGGTAGGTCCATGTTGTTTAAGGAGGTAACCTTAGAGAGGAGACAAATTGATAAGGGGCAGAGGGTCTTTGAAACATAGGAGTATAACATTCAAAATGGATATCCCCTAAAGTCCTTATTTCTTGGAAAACCCTATCAACTTCTGAAAAGATAGGGGAAAATGAGAAGAAAACTTTTCAAAATCAAATGAAGGCCCCTCTCTAGTTGGAGAATTCAATTCCACAAAGAGGCTACCTGATTTAGAAGCACTTGAATGAAAATATTCAATGATAGGCTAATCACTTTCATCAATGGAGATCCCTTTTCTTGTTTGCTGATCTCCAACAACTCTCTAGGATTTTCTTCCTTCTAACTTTGTCTTTCCTAGCTCTAGAAATAATGTCTTAGCAAGATCCCTAGCAAAGAAAGATCTTCTTCCTTCTAGCTTTGCAAAGGTTAGTAACAATTATCACTTAAAAGAGGTTAAGACACTGGCACTCATCAAGAATCAGATTAACAGGGAGTCGCCACTAAGGATTTCCACCTTAGTTGTGCAAATGCACTAAACTATGATATGTCAAATGTCTGTCAATACTAGAAACTTGAAATGGGATGATTTGACTTTTCGTTACCCAAATTTATCAATTAAAGCTAGTGCACTAAGTGTGGAAACCGAAAGAATTGCATATAGCACTTACAGCTCTAAATACCTCTTATAAGCCTTAACACAGATGATGCTTGAAATAATGTACAAGCACTTAAAGCATATAAGAAGTGTTTACACGGTCTAAATATGAATCAGTAATAACTATGTCACCAAAAATGGTGTCAGTAAGGTGTTAGTACCAGAATTGATTCTCCCTAATAAGGTGAGCAGCATCACGGGTTTGATAGGAAGCTTAGAGACAAACAAATCATGTAGTCTATCATTTTGTAGCCGGGATTAAATATAACTTGCTCTTTGTCACTTAGATGTGGAGAAATGGGTAGCACCCTCAAGAGGATTTGACCTATCCTCACTAATTTATGGTTATGCCTTTCAACCAGGGTGAGAGGACCCTTTTTGTAGCTTTTGTTTATGGAGGAGATGGAGATATCCTTCCTTGTGATATTATTAAAAATACCTTGAAGAAAATATTATCAATGCAACAAAACCTAACTCTCACGAGTTGTCACTCTAGATAATGGAGATATTTTCTAGGCAAGGTTCAGGCCACTAAAGACAATGAAAACTTGATTATTTCTACATGATTTGGTAGTAAACTTTATGCATTTGTAGATACACACATGACAAATATGGGTAGTTTGGGTATGATTGTTTGTTTTTAAATGAATTCTTGGTGGGAGGTGTGGCTGAAATGAACTAGATTTACAAGATTCATGAGAAATTTTACAAAATGGAGAGCTTGAACAACATAATTCTTTGGGATAGCTAGGATGTTCCTTTAACTAGAATATGTGCTTCACCGGAGGCCCGTGATCAACACTTTCACACAAATTTCAAGGATTCAAAATGAAGGCTCAAATTCGAAAACTTAACTAAACATTATCAACCTCTATTTCATCATGCATAAGATACCCTCAAAGGCTAACAAACAATCTTATAATCATGCTAGGAGTAATAATGATTTTAAATTTGTTTATTTCATTATGAAATGAAATATCTTCCAATAAATGAATCAAAATGCCACCAAACTATCACAAGGATAATATCTTATGTGATTCGTAGAGATTTCAATGTAAGATTGCAATGGAAATAAGAAAACTACTTGTAGACATTCAGGAATGAAGAAAACACAAATTTTTCCCAAAAAGTATAAAGCAACTTTAACTCAAGTTTGATTAAATTTATTAGCGGGGAAAGTCTTTAGAACAATCTCATATCTTTTCAATGGCTATACAATCGTAACCAACTTGACTTGATCAAATTTAACACAAAGGAGATAAACAAGTTTCTTCAGATGATTTCTCAGAAGGATGAGTTTTATCAATATTTTCTCTTAGAAAAATCAGTCCCAACCTCTAACACTCCAAACTTCCAACCTTCTAACCTTTAAACCATTTACACAACAAACTCATGCAATATATAACATTTTACAATAGACCCTTTTCCTCAAAAAAATCAAAACATTGAATGTACCAGTGCTTTCCATAATCTCGATCGCGATTCCCAAAATAAGATCTATAAAAAATTCTCAAGTTCTTAGGGGGTAGATTTCTTCAAACATCTCCCGCATTCAACTCCTTCTTTTCGTAGATCACTTTTCCCTTTACTCACCAACCACTTCCGCCCCTAATCTATTTAATTTGGTTCTTTGCATGCCCAGGGAAACAAATGGAAGATCATATCGAGCCCAAACATCAAATTTCATCTTAATGGTAAAAGACGTCCCTAATTTTCCTCACTAAACCAAGATATCAATAGGTCTTTCACGTCCCAAGGAAAGAAGAATAAGGTCGAATCCGATAGTCAAATTTCATATTTAATGTTGAGAGACATTTAGATACCTTCCCCATCAAACTAGGCTACCCGATTAATTTTCCTCTTCATTTGGTGTGCAAGAGACACCAAAAAGAGATTAAAAAACCGTAAGAATACACATCCCCAAGAGCTCTATAGTGAAAATGGAAAAAAAATCAGATACAGATGCATAACTGCCATTGATTTCTATTTTGAATTTGGACTGTCCATGTAGGAGATCCATTTTAAAATAGGCCTATGGGTTCCTTTTTTCCTTTTACAAATTTTGGAAAAATATAATTTTTTCACATTTTGCTCCACACCTCTACCCTTGAGAAATGAGTTTGACATTAGTCCTAAGGTGGGTCCTAAAGGAACCACGGAAAAATTCTACTATTTCACATCCTTTTTTTAAGGGAAACTTTTCCAACTTTCCCCAAAATTTTGCAACTCCGCCATTCACCGAGGAAATTTTTTGACTATTCTCTATCGGGCTTGTAGGCCATTTTGATGTTTTAATCCTTTTGATGATAAGAGGCAAAAATCGAAGTTGTCTCCAATCATCCACTTCCCGCTCCTTCAAATTTTCAAAGCCAACCTTAACCTCCCTTTTATTAGGCTTGCATGGGCCATTTTGATATTTTAATCCTTAAGAGGCAAAAAATCCAAGTTTCCCCCATGGTCCACTCCCCCTACCTTTTGACTTTTCAAACTGCCACGCGTCACAATGGCGCATCTTGAGATGGTCCCCAAAATTTGAGACCTTAAATGAGCATGGGCTCACCACGTGTCCTAGCCTGGACAATATTTTTTTGAAGGCTTAAAGCTCAGCCGAAGGCACCATGTGTCAGGCTCTGAGGCAATCTCCTTTAGCCATTGAAAATTCCAAGCAAAATGCAAAGTGAGCGGAGGCCTCCAAGTGTCCTCCTAGCGCTTCTTTAAAATAAAATTCAAGGGTCAGTCCTCAAACATGTGTGGTCCCTCCATGTGTCCCAGGCCTCTCAAAACCTTTTGAAAAAGACTAAGTATGGGAAGACCCGACGGAAGCCTCCACGTGTCTCCATGGCGCAATTTCAAAATGGTTCCCAAGAGCGAGAGACCCTGAATGAGCGTGGGTTCACCATGTGTCCCTGTTCCAAGAAATTATAGCAGAAAAACCTCCATTTTTCCTCCCGGCGCTACTCCAAGGCCAAACCAAAAATCAAATCTTCAAATGAGTGTCATTCTTCCACGTAGATAGGTTTTCAAGTTGAGACAATTCATAAATTTTTGAAGTACCCTGCCGAGCCACATCCGACTAAAAGATGCTATGTTTCCAGGTTGATGCAAGGATGTAAATTTGACCGGGAGAAATGATTGTCAAACCATAAAATGTAGAAAAATGACCATTTGAGCTTAGAGATGAAATTTTCTCCAAGGATAGAGAATTTAGAAATGTTACAAGGCTCAAATACATTCCTCCGAGCTACATCCATTCATTTTTCTTCAAGTATTTAGGGAAAAATGACAAGGAAAACAAATCCCGACTATGGAAAATGGAAAGAATGGGAGAGCCCGAGTTTTTAGATGAACAGAGAATGGGAGACCCAAATTACAAACCCTTTCCAGATAAACAGAGAAATAAGGAAACAACTATGGATCCATACGTGATCCTCGGCCCAGAACAGATTGATTATGGCAAAAAAAGGAAGGCAGAGACTTCTTAGGCACAACATGAGGAGATAAAATATGGAAGAGGCCATAAATTGATAGGTTTTTAGTGGTGAAATGGGACAAAACTATTTTTACCACCAATGAGAGGGTTTAAAAATGGCTTCACTGTAGGCGAATTTGATTTTCTTGTATTTCCTCATCATTCGAACTTTGAACCTTGTATTGTTTGTTGTGATTGGCTCTTGGAGACTCTCTTTCTAGGAAAGGTGTACCACCATTATTTTATGTAAATGAACATTATTTCAAATAAAAATTTGGGAACTAGGTTTTCTTGTTTTTCTTTTTGAACTCCATTATTCTCTTTTTGGAGCCTTCGAGATTGATCCATGAGCTATCCTGCAGGGTTCTGAGCTATCTTTCCTTGTATCTTCCTCTATATTTATTGCGGGCCACTCGAGCTTACTTTTTTCCTTCCACAAGTTGGTTGTATTTGTATAATTTGACTATATATATTTATTTGTTGGTAATTTGACTGTAACTTGAGTAGGTTTAGTTCTTTGTTTACTATTGTCCTTGTTGTATTTCTTAGCTCCTAAGGAGTGTCTATTCTACAATGGTAAATAGATCATCTATACTTTGATCATTTCTTGTACCTCTACAACCTGTTTATGATGTGATATTTTGTATCTGTGGCTTCTTATTGCAATATACTCCTTATTTTGTAGCTTGATATGGGATTTTGATAGCCATCACTAGTACTTTACACATTTGAAGTCTAGCAACAAATTGTGATCATTTTGGTCATTCTAATGGAAAACTTATGATTTACATTACCTTTTGTACCTGCTATATTTGGTGTTTATTGGCTTTACAATAGTTGTAATTTCATTGCTTGACTAAAAGTGTATATTTTGAACTCGCTCATTTTTGATCATTGATCTGCAATAAGTGATATTAGAGCTTGAGGGCATTCTAAATTTTTTGTAACTAAAATAAACTTCTTCTCTTTAGGTATCTCAAAACTTGATGAATATTATTTGATCTTCTTACAATTTGAGATCAGTCAAAAACTAAAATTTCTACTTGTTTATGAATTGTCTATCAGTACTTGATCAACTTTACATGAAGAAGACACTGCCACCATTATTAATTGGAAAAGTTGTACTTTCTCTGTAATACAAGTCATATTTCCTTAAGTCGGCCTGAAATGAACAGTAAGTTCCTGTAAAAAATAATGAAATTTGAAAATTATGTAACTCTTATTTAGCATTACTTAATAAGTTCTACAAATTGAAAATAGTTGTAGCTCTATTTTTAGCTCTTATAAATATGAATATGCTACATTATTCTTTGTTCAATATGAGTTGAATTTCTGCACTACATCTATTGATGGTGAATCACAGCACCCATGAATTTTTGCAACTCGATGGGTTGAGACTCTCAGTGCGATTACATAACATGGAGCTTTTCCCAAGTGTGGGACCTTGCGAAATCGGAAAAGCTCTCCGGATGAAGGCTAGTTCCTATTCCTCTATTCAGATGCACACGTAAAAATGTAGAGGGTTTACTCAAAAACCTAATCTAACTTGCCAAGGAGACAGGGTAAGAAAATGCATAAAAATAAACCTAAACTAACAAAGGTGATGCACCGAGGAATGAAGAACATCTGCCTTGCTAATAAGCACAAACCATTAAAATGTAATGCAAGATCATGCCAGATAACCATATTTGCAGTGAAAGATCAGGAGGATGCAAATGAACACAGAGAGGGTTGAGAATTGTCCACAGACATGTATTATTTGCTCCAAAGATTGATACAATACACCACAAAATGCCAAGAGGCGAGTTACATTTCAGTTTTAGATGAGAGGCTTGAACTCCACAAATTCACTGCTAAAGAGAAGAAGGGAGGGGCAAAACAAGAATGTCCAACCTTTAGAAAGAAGCCCCTCCTTATAATTTATAGGAAGAATGAGAGAGGGAAGAGAGAGGAAATCCAAATCTACCCCAACCACCTCTAGGTTACATTTAATTCATCTCATTATGGTGGTAGGTGAGAACCCTAGTAAACCCAAAAAGTGGCGAACTGTATTTTTCATTTTTAAGAACTTTTTCCCACCCAATTAAATATATCCAATCGTAGTTGGACAAAGGACCTCGTAAGCTTTCGAAAAGTCCAACCTTGCGTTAATCCGAGCTCCCTGTGAAAAGTTATGGCCATCTGAATATCTGGGTCAGGGTCTGCTTCCTGTCAGCGCTCAAAATGTTGTGCCTCCTGAAGGTGCGCCTTAGCTCATTAATGTGTGTGTCAACATCCCTTTACCTACACCTTGCGCATCCATTTTCATGTCGATATCCATTTTATGCACCCTTTACGTGCGCCAAGGCGCGACTATTTTCATGTCGACATCCATTTTCATGCGCCCTTTACCTGCGCCTTGGCACATCCATTTTCATGTCGACATCCATTTTCATGCGCCCTTAACCTGTGCCTTGGCGCATCCATTTTCATGTCGACATCCATTTTCATGTGCCCTTTACCTACGCCTTGGTGCATCCATTTTCATGCGCCCTTTACCTTGGCAACGGAATAAATGTCAGGGATTTGAGCTTCTTTGATTTCTATATTCTTCTACTTGTCTATATTGACCCGAGGGGAAAGATATATACAACAATTTGGTGACTTGTTATCCAAAATTCACCCCTCAAGGTAATTTTGATAACATGCATCAAATTCTTTAGTCCCAAGCAAATAGATTGATTTAAGGCAAAAATCATGTTTCTGGGGTCCCCTCGGCTTCTTTCTAACTCTCTTGTCCAAGAGGAAAACCCAGCAAGTTTTAAAAATGTGAAAAAGTTGCAGAAAACAAGCTTGGGCTAGGAAAAATCATGAAAAATGGCTAAGTCCTAGTCCTCGCAACAGTCGGGACAATTGGAACGTCGGGCGCGAATCGGCCGAAAAGCCGCCAGGCAGTCCGCGGAGCAGTTGGGACGAAAGGACGCGTGGGACGCGAAAAGGTGAACCGGCCGAAAGTGGGAAAATTTGCCAAGTTTTGTTATCGCGCGGTTTGGGACAGTTGGGACAAAAGTACGCGGAGGACGCGAACCGGCCGATTCGGCCGAAGCAGGAGTCTTTCGTCCGAAACAGTTTGGGACATCCGGGCCAAAGGTACGCGCGGGACGCGAACCGGCCGAAAAGGTGAAAAGGCAGCAAAAGAGGGACAAGGAAGCTGAATCAGCTGAAGCAGGAGATTTTCATCCGGGACAGTTGGGACAAAGGTATGCGTGGGATGCGAGGGACGCGAAAGCCGAAGCGGCCGAAGGAAAAGAAGAAAAGTCAACGTTTGACCCGTGAAACTTCAAACGGCCATAACTTTTGACTCCGAGCTCCGATTTTCACAAAATTGGACTTTCTGGAATGAGCATGAAAACATATTTGGCTCCAATCAGTTATTGTTGATTCCTGTCAAATGACAGAAAACGCCTGCCAGACCCAAAATAGCTGCCCGCACTCAGAAGGCCATAACTTTTGTATTTCTCAACGAAATCGCACAAAATTGGTACCATTGGAATCGTGGCTCCGAGCCCGACGCACAAAAATCAAGAAATTCCAGATTTGATGAGAGATTTATTGATATTTTTAACAAAACGTGGCCGGGTTCATAACAGTGTTTTATTTGGTGGTTGGGAGTGCAATTAAGAGGCATGGTCATCATTATTTCTCTGCTGCAGCACCTAGGACAGTATGGGGAGCCTTTTACAAGTAATATACAATAATTTCACTCCATTTAATACCTCTTACAGGTGGTTGAAGGACAGATTTCGGGATTTCCATTTTCCCTTCTCTTTCCCTTCTCATTTTTTCTATAAATTGGAGTGTTGGGCTCATTGTAAAGGGGAGTTTTCAGATAGCAAAGCTCTGTCAAAATTTATTTGTGAAGCCAATGTGCTATAGGCCCTTGTAGTGGACTCCTTGCATGGTGATCCAGGCCCTTATCTTGTAATAGATTGAACTGTGCATATCATGAAGCAATAAAATATCAGTTTGTGGATGTATCTTCCCTTGCTGTGTTTTCTTGCATTCTTCTTGCCCCTTTAATCTTTCTACAAGAATATTGTGTCTATTATTATGTTCTTGTAGGGATTCATTATCATTGTGTATGCTTGGAATATTGTTGTGAATGCATTTTGCTAGATTATGGAGAACTGTCATCACCTCTTCTAGTGTGCACTTTGCCTCTGTATTTCACACATTTGGAGACTACTCTCACACCCTCCTTTTCTGGTGTATCACCGCTTTAGTGTAGGATTTCATTTTATGCATTCTCTCTCCCTGGTCCCTTGGAAATTTAGATTAGAATAGTTAGTTTCCCCTACATTAGAGTAGATTGTGGCAGGTAGTTTAGGAGCAAGAACCAGCTTTCTCTGGAGGTCTATCTCAAGTAGCAAGTCCCACAACTTGGAGATAGTACCCATGTTATCCAATCACACCGTGAGTTCAAGTATATGCACTTGTATAAACACAAGGGTGCTATGATTCGGTGATAACATGACTCAATGGGATCACCTATCTACTAGGTAGAAGATCAATGGCCTTTTAGTAATCCATTAGGCATGGAGTCATAAACAATAACCTGAAACCAACCTTGATATTTGATCCGAGCCTCGATACCGCAACTTCTTCTCCGACAAAGAACCTTGAACTATAGAAAACAACCCGAGAGCAGCAAAACCTGTGCCCGAGAGAACTTAGGGAAATTGAAACTTAACTACAACAAGACAATGTGCATCCGCACTTAGAGGAATTAAAATCTAGGCTAATATTTACAAGGGTAAACCTTTTCCTTTTAGTAGCAATGTTTAAGATAGATTCCGTTAACGGAATCTGGAGTTCTTCTCCATCCAATGTAGATAATTGGAAGGCATTACTACTTTTACATCCCATGACCATGTAGGGGCCACTCCAAATGGCATCAAACTTGGAATGCTTCCTGGTTTTTCCCGATCTGCATCCCATTTCAGAACTAGGTCCCCTTCCTGGAAGGTCCTTACTCTTGCTTTCTTATCAAACCATCTTTTTACTAAGGCCTGATCCTTTTCAATCATCAGAACTGCATGTTCTCTTATTTCTTCCAATTCCATCAACTCTACATACCTGGCCTCCATTGGTTCGAACTCAAACAACTCCAACTACTTCATGAGCTCCAATGCTGGTAATTCTAATGATATAGGCAATACTGCCTCTTTCCCATAGACCAACTTGTAGGGAGAATTACCTGTAGATCTCTTTGGCGTTATCCTGTCAGCCCATAATGCTGATTTTAGCTTGGTATGCCATGTCCTTTGGTTTTCATCTAGAGTCCTTCTGATGATCCATAGAAAATTCTTGTTTGTGGACTCTACTTGCCCATTAACCTGCGGGTAATAATTTGAAGAGGTGCTCAAATAGATTCCATTCTTGACAGCCCATTCTATAATCTTGGAACCTATGAATGCCAATGCATTATCTAGATATAATAGTGGCCGGCACACGAACCTGGTCACTATTCCTTCATAAAAGTCTAGTATGTTAGACTCATTTGCCTCTCTCGAGCACTACTTTGCTTCGGTCCACTTAGTGAAATAGTCCGTTACCATGAAAATCCACTTGTGGCCTTGGCTTGAGTTTGGGTTGATGACCCCGACAAAGTCCAATCCCCATTGCATAAATGGTTGGTCAACCAAAATTGGGTGTAATGGAAGCACTTTAGTCTTTCTTTCTCGGTGAAGAATGCACATCTCTTACACTTTCTTATCCATGTATAGCGATTCTTTGAACACCGTGGGCCAATAATACCACTGACTTCATTACCTTGAGAGCTGTTACCCATGGGGCAAAATGTGCTCCAGAATCTCCATCATGAAAATCTTGTAACACCCTCTCAATTTGACCTATCCCAATGCATCGCAATAGAACTCCATTGATGTCTTTTTTTAAAAAAAACCATCAACAAGCACATATGGAATGGCTAGTAATCTGAAGTATCTCCTTTTTGTTTTCTCAATTCGAAGGCATAGGCCTACCCGTAGGAAGTGTATCATATTCTCGAGTCTAACAAGGAGTGGGCACATCATCATTTTCCTATTCTTCACCAGCTTGTAGTACTAAGACAGTCTTTTTTTCATCACCTGCTTTAACTTGCCAGCTCAAAGATAGATGTTCACATAGTCATTTTCCACATAATAGTTTAGTGACCTTAATCTTGATGTCATATTCCATGATACGGGTTATCCATCCTGCACATTTCTCATTTAGATCCTTGTTTAGAAGGAATTCCTTGACTCCCGCATGAGAGACTAACAATTGGATCTTGTTGTTTGAGACTAGGTGCTTGAATTTCTTTAAGCTCCTGATCACTGCAAGGACATGCTTTTCAATGAAAGAGTACCTTGTTTCGTATTCCTCTAGGCCTTGACTGAAGAAAGAAACTGGTTGTTCTAATCCTTCTTTGTTTTGCTTTGTACCAAGATTACAGAAATTGTGTCTCCACCACCAAAGGCATATAGCATGAAGTCCTTGGAGAAGTCTGGATTGACGAGAGTCGGAGCTTGAGATATAGCCTCTTTTATTGCCTCGAAACTTTCCTTGCCATCAGATGTCCACTTGAATGCCATGCTTTTTTTCAACATCAGTGTTATTGGCTTTACGAGAGCTGCAAAGTTTGGAACAAACCTGCGGACAAAATTGATCCTTCCCAAGAAGCTTTGAAGAGCCTTCTTGTGACTTGGCAATGGCAATGCTCGAATTGCTTCAACTCTTTCTGGGTCAATCGTCAACCCCTCCTTTAAAACAATATGGCCTAGAAGTTTTCCCTCATGAGCCAAGAATATGCATTTTTTGGGATTTAATAATACCCCAAATCTTCTACACCTCTGAAATACCTGCCTCAGATGAAAGAGGTGATCCACTACATTTTTGGAGAATACAGTGATGTCATCAAGGTATATCAAAACTATTTTATTGATCAACCCCTTGAATGCCATATCCATTGCCCTTTGGAAAGTGGCTCCAGCATTTGATAGCCCAAATGGCATCTTCTTGTAGGCATAGGTGCCCCATTTGGTGGTGAAAGCCATCTTGAACTGGTCATCTTCTTTCACCATTACTTGATTATACCCTGAGTAGCCATCTAGGAGAGAGAATCTCTCCGAACCGGATACCACTTGCAATATTTGTTCCATTGAAGGAAGCGGATAATGGTCTTTGAGAGATGCCCTGTTAAGGTCTCGAAGTCCACACACAACCTGATTTCTCCGCTCTTCTTTCTGACCGGAACCAAGTTTGCAACCCAGCTTGAGTGCTTGATCGGGAATATAATGCTTGCCTCTATTAGCTTGTTTAGCTCTTTCTTCATTAGGGGCTCAATGTGAGGGTTGACTGGTCTCTTCTTCTACCTGATGGGCTTAGCATCTGGATCCAATTCTATGGTATGTTGTGCCAACTTCGATTGAATCCTCTCAAGTCTTCATAGCTCCAAGCAAAGACATCTGGAAATTCTTGGCAAAGTTGTATGAAATCTGATTTCTCCCTTTCAAAGGCCACTTTACCAATTTGAAGTGTTTTACCTTCCCCAACTAGAATTGGCTCTGAATCTTCTCTCTTGACCTATATGTTAGCCTTTTCCTTACAAAATTGGTCGTTGGGGTTGAAGATATACTCTAATGTTACTAAACCTTTAGGAAGTTTGTTTGTCCATACCGCACTACTTGATCACCATACTACTACTCTAGTCCTGTTTCCGATTCCTAGATGAGAATTCAGCCTCTTCTTGCAAAAAATTGACAACTGGTGATCATTCTCAAACACCGCCAACTTGTGTTATTATCTAGAACTCGCTAGCCTCACAATCACATGGATATGTGGCTGTAATTTTTCCCTTTGAATGTTGTCAACCACATCAAACATTGCTCCAACAACTACGAGCCTATCCGCGGCTTCATTTTTCTTCCTAGGTATGGACATAATGTTAGAATCTTTGAAATCCTCAACGAGGTCCCATACCCTATTCTTGTAGTTCTTCAACAGGTCATTCTTTGTAGCATGTTGTCCCCCGACTTGATTGACAATTAGCTTGCTATCTCTCGAACACTTGCAAGTTCTTTATGCCCTTTTCCCACCCCCAATGAATTCCATGAATCAATGCTTCGTATTCAGCCGTGTTGTTTGAACAGGAAAACTGGAAATAGAAAGCTAAATAATATTTGATGCCTTGAGGTGAAACAAGCATAGCTCCTCCTCCTACACCTTGCCTACTCCTTGATCCATCAAAAATAACTGCCATACCTCGTTGTCATCCTTATGGTCTGGTTTGGTGATGCTAGGAATAGGATGGTTTTCTTCATGTATGCAATAGACTCCTAGCTCAGATTCTTCTACTTCTTGGTAGGGATCAAAAGCATGTACCTTACTTGCCCATTCATCAAGAGTTAAATCTGGGATGCTTCCAACTTTGGTGTCAGTTTCATCTATGCTCGGATAATCTTCTTGGTCAAAAGCTGAACAGTTGGCATTGATTTGGCTTGGAGTATGAGGCTCAATATGAAATTTTGCAATTGGTTCAGATCTTATTGTGACCTTAGTACCATATCTTGTTCTGAACAACATGTGTGACCAATCAGCAGATAAGTAGCCTCTAATTCTAGCTGTGAAATCCCTTGATAAGCATAGGGTAAATAGTGGTGGCAAATCTATCACTGACACATCTTGCAAAATGGTAACATTGGGGCATGCATGCAAGGTAAGATTCAAACCCTTAATCACTCCCACCATTGCTACTGCTGTCCCATCTAATTGCACTACCCCTTTAGATATTACTTCATATTGGAGACCCAAATGATCAGATATTTGCTTGGGCATGACAGAAGTACTTGCCCCAGAATCAATCATGTAATTGTGTACTAGTTTATCCCCAATGATTAATGAAACATAGAATGGAGGGGTTTCAAAATTTACCTTGTTTTCCTCAATGATTCCCATCAGCCGAGCAACATTTGTGAGGGCATTCTCTTGCATAGGGGCTTGTTGGCTCAAAGTTGACCAATCCTTCATGGCAGCTTGTAGAAGATCTCTTTGTCCTGGGATGGATAAAGATTCCCACATTGATATATTCACATTTGTCTTCTTCATTTGATCGATGATGTTAAACGGGAATGAAAGATCTCTCTGTTGTCCTTTAGGCTACACATTCCTTTCTTGCGCATGGGTAGCAACAACTGACATTTGAGTTGGTTTAGAAGGTGGTTTGGGCTGTCCTTGCATGTTTGGAACTATATTTTGCTTACCAACACCTTGTGGAGTGATGGAAGGTTGTAGATCACTTGGAGCCAATAACTGTCCTTCACCAATATTCCTCTTCTTTGATCTTGTGTTAGCTTCTCTACTCTGAGAAATTGTTTGATTCATGCCACAAAAATCCTCGGCTTGCCAATTCACAAGTGTGGTATCATTTGGAGTTGTGTTTTGCTGAGATGTCACTTGTTGTTGATTTGTTTCTTGACTCACTTCACCCTCTACGCTAGTAGTTGTCACCATTAAGGCTTGGTTCAAAGCACCATTGAAGCACATAGATTGGTTGTGAGGTTCATTGCATGGGAAACACCAATCATACTCTTGAGCTATGTTGTTTTGCACTGGCACTAATGCTTTAGAAGTAGATGCAACATTGGGGTTATAGGGCTGAAATGGTCTATTGGCGGGAGGCCTTACTTGGCTTTGATTTTGATTTGTAGCCTGAGCTGGTGACCTATTTTGTTGGTATGGGGGCCTAGCCTGGTACTGTGCTTGAGGCTGATATGGTCTAGCACTTTGAGCTTGCTGTCTTTTGATAGTCACCAGCTCATTTCCAAGGTTCTGCAATTGTTTCATAACCTCTTGGAGTTCATTTGAAGCACTAGAGGATGAAGTAGAAGTTTCATTTGAACTTTGATTTCTAGGAGTGGGAATAGGAGCCAAAGTGGGTGCTTGACTAGTGCTTGGATTTTCTAAGTTTGGATACAAGGGCATGGGAGGCCTAGGAGCTAGCTTACCAGCTTGAATAAGACAATTTTCAGCCCTAATGGAAATGCTATAAGCAGCAGGTAAGGTTGTGCCTCCCATAGATTGAATTAACATAGAAATATCAAAATTCAAAGCTTTAAGATAATATAGAAAAGCACCTTCAAACTTTTGGCCAATGACCCACCGGAATCCTATCCAAGACCTTTGAAATCTGAAGTTGAAGTCAGTCAGCTACTCGTTGGGAGCTCTCTTGATAGTTGTCAATTGTTCTAGTAGAGACAAATTGTCTCCCTTTTCTCCAAACTACTCATGGAGAACTATGCATAACTAATTCCAATTTTGGATAGAACCAGCTCCAAGGCTCCTAAACCATTGCAATGCCTTCCCTTTGAATGAAGATGCCAGCAATTTGACAAAGAACATCCATTTCATTTATCTCATGGATTACACAAATGTTAACAATGTATTTGACATGATCACCAGGAGTGGTATGATTTTCTCCAGTGAAAAATGGAATGTTCTTCAATGCTGCAATTGGAACTGGATTCTGTACATTGAGGGCAAGTGGGCTACTACCAGTGAAATTGAAAAAGGGATTCGGTGGTAGATGTGCCATTATGATTGGCCTAAGAACTCTAGTTGATGCGAGAAAAGGTCTACCAGGTGGAGGTGTAGACAAAGTCCGGTTAGGTGGAGATGGTGATCTTCGTGGTCTTCTTCCTCTCCTTCCTCTGCCTGGTGATAGCTGCAAGTGGACAAATAACCCCTCTTCTCGAGTATCAGACCTGGTTCAAATTCTTCTCATGCGCCTGGGAAACTATTGCTGCTAAACCACTGAATTCTATCCCTTCGAGTCGCCAGATGTGTTAGAAAGTGAGCCTCAAAAGGCTAGATTCTGCCAAGTTACACACCAAACCTAACAATATTAAAAATAGAATTTAAAACTTTGAAGGATCCGAAAGATATAGTTCTTCAATTCGGTTATCGGGTCTTGTTGTGCAGCTACTAATCCCCAAAAGGTACAGGTGAAACTCAGGTCATGCAAGGCAACTGGGAAAACCCGAAATACTAAAAACCATGAAATTTTGAAAGTCAAAATCTCAAAAATCTAAGAATACCCTTTTGAATATTATCCCCGATCTATCAATTGGAGAAATTTTTACTTGTTTTGAGCAAGTTAAGTCCTTGAAAATTGATTTCAAAGTTCAGCCTGGAAGGTGAAAAATCTGAAATTGTAAAACCTGCAATTTTTAGTCCAAATTTCTTGAAAATTCCTTCAAATCTTGTGGAATGACCTCTTGGTCCCATCGGGCGTGCCAAAATTGTTGATGGCGAATCACAACACCCCTGAATGTCTGCAACTCGATGGGTTGAGACTCTCAGTGCGATTGCATAACATGGAGCTTTTCCCAAGTGTGGGACCTTGCGAAATCGGAAAAGCTCTCCGGATGAAGGCTAGTTCCTATTCCTCTATTCAGATGCACATGTAAAAATGTAGAGGGTTTACTCAAAACCTAATCTAACTTGCCAAGGAGACAGGGTAAGAAAATACATAAAAATAAACCTAAACTAACAAAGGTGATGCACCAGGAATGAAGAACATCCTGTCTTGCTAATAAGCAAAACCATTAAAATGTAATGTAACATCATGCCGATAACCAGATTTGTAGTGAAAGATCGGGAGGATGCAAATGAACACAGAGAGGTTGAGAATCATCCACGACATTCATTATTTGCTCCAAAGATTGATACAATACACCACAAAATGCCAAGAGGCGAGTTGCATTTCAGTTTTAGATGAAAGGCTTAAACTCCACAAATTCACTCGCCAAAGAGAAGAAGGGAGGGACAAAACAAGAATGTCCAACATTTAGAAAGAAGCCCCTCCTTACAATTTATAGGAAGAATGAGAGAGGGAAGAGATAGGAAATCCAAATCTACCCCAACCACCTCCAGGTTGCATTTAATTCATCTCATTATGGTGGTAGGTGAAAACCCTAAGCAAACCCAAAAAGTGGCGAACTTTATTTCACATTTTTAAGAATTTGTTCCCACCCAATTAAATATATCTAGTCCTTGTTGGACAAAGTACCTCGTAAGCTTTCTGAAAATTCCAACCTTGCGTTAATCTGAGCTCCCTGTGAAAAGTTATGGCCATCTGAATATCTGGGTCAGGGTCTGCTTCCTGTCAGTGCTCAAAATGTTGCGCCTCCTGAAGGTGCGCCTTAGCGCATCCATGTGTGTGTCAACATTCCTTTACCTGCACCTTGGTGCATCCATTTTCATGTTGAAATCCATTTTCATGTGCCTTTACTCGCGCTTAGCGCATCCATTTTCATGTCGACATCCATTTTCATGCACCCTTAACCTATGCCTTGGCGCATCCATTTTCATGTCGACATCCATTTTCATGCGCCCTTTACCTGCGCCTTGGCGCATCCATTTTCATGCGCCCTTTACCTTGGCAACGCAATAAATGTCAGGGATTTGAGCTTCTTTGATTTCTATATTCTTCTAATTGTCTATATCGACTCTGGGGAAAGATATATACAACAACATCTCCTTATTCAAATTAGTATTTGGTAAGTAGAATAATTTATCTTTTGTCACATCTTTCAATCATGTATTAGTTGTGAAATAAAATTATGGCAAGATGTAAAATGTCTATTTAACAAGGCGAAGCTCTATCAAAATTTTCTCAAATTTCATTTTCCATTCTATTTCAGCTGCAATTTCATCTCAATTTCTGAGTTAATCCTTTTAATTTGAGAATGGAATGTGTATTTCAAACCAATTTTGAAGCCATATACTTCTTCCGAAAATTACTTGATCACTCTATAAATTTTATACTTCTTTCTTTTGATACTTCTCGCATTAAAAATTGAAACCAGGTAGGATCACTCTTTTGTTGTTTGAACATGAAAATGAACACTTTACTGTTTGATAAGGTATGGAATCGGTGATGTAATCTCTCCATAACATGATTGTTTCAGGTTTTAGACCTTCAATTAATTCTACGTTTTCGATATAATATATTTTCTAAAAAATCGTTTTTGTATTTTGTTGATGAATGACATAACTTCCTTTCTGCATAAGTCTGTTGTCCTATCTAGATGTTCCCTTTTAGCATGCATTATATCTAAAATCCTTCCATATATCTTGTTAATTTATTTTCTATACTGAAGTTTCTTTTATGTCCTTGCTTGACATGATTAATTTCTTCCTTTGTTGCAAACTATACCTGCACATCTTAGAAAATAGTTAGAAAATATTTAGGCTATTTGGCCTCTCTTGTATTTTGTATTTCTTATTTTCCCTTCTCTTTCTTAAGTGATTATGAGGACCACATGTGTTTTTTTACGAATAGTATTTTTTATCTTATCTCGAATTTATCTTTTCTGAAATCTTACCTCATGATACCAGGAGATTCATTTGCTAGAAGATAGACAAGACAAGAACATGATTTAATTCTAAGATCATATCTGCAGTCTCTTCTTTTATTTTTATTTAGGTAAAATGTACTATTGAATAGCAAGGATGAGTATGGAGTAAATGCTGGAGTGAAGATGAAGTAGTGAGACAAAAAAAACCAGAGCAATGATGGGTTCTTGTTAGAATTTGAGAATTCTAATAAATATGGATTTAACCAACTTACATATAATATAAAACAATAAATATTTAAATAAACATTACATCATAACATAAGTAAATAAAGAAATAATTATAGGATATAAATAACATAGGTGACGTAGTATTTATAGTGGAAAACCCCAATAGGGTAAAAACACTTTTAAAATAACCTTTTACTTTAGAGAACATATTTTACATCTAGTAGGATCACCTCCTCCTTAAACCATATTTACCAAGTGTGAAACCAAATCACTTGATTTGCACACCTTTGATATATTTCCGAATATATCAAATGAGGACCTAAAGTTATTTTTATATAAGGCGATCGGGTATGTCTCCTAACCCACCTTTTCAAAATAAAATGGTTGACACATATACCTAGGTAAGTGTATTTAATAATAGAAAAGTATTTCATATTATTAAATATTTAACCCATATAATAGTGATAGACCCATATTAATTAAAGGTTAGTCAAACCACTTAATCATTATGTTCCAACACTCCCCCTTAATGTTAAGTGGGATAACATATGCCAATAGATTACCTACCCATGGTAAACTACAAGATTTACAATCTTTAAACCATAAAGGTTTTAGGCTAGAATATCGGGTGAAGGAATTATAACACCTTCATGATACTCAAGTTACATTTCGGTAAAAAAGATTTCAATCTGAAAGATCATCCCATGATCATTTGGCTAAGTATGATTTGTGAGTTTTACATATTCTCACAAGTTCTCATAAAATCTTATTGAACCTAAGCATATATGATCATTTTATAACAAAGGACCTCCTTAATAATATGTTTGTACTTGATGTTTATCAATAAACTCAATAGAACTTAAGATTTTACTGAAGACCTCCTTTAAGATCTTTCTAAACTTCTTTCTAAAAAAAAAGATGAGGAGGTATACATGCCCGAAGGTCTTTTTTACAAATGCCCTAAGTTATTTTTACAAAAACCAAGCTCCATTAGGTGGTGACATTATCATGCACACTCCCCCTCAATGGAAACTTTGAAAATACAATATTTTCACGAAAGTAAAAAAACTTTGCAGCACTCGGGGGGATTTATGAATATATCAACAACCTATTCTTCAAAAAAAGACACAAACTTGAGATCTATATCACCACTTAAGCACCTTCTCATGGATGAAGTGTATATGAATCTCAATGTGCTTCATCCTCTGATGTTGAACTAGATTATGTGTAAGAGCTATGGCATTTTCGATGTCATAGAACAATGGAACAATATGTGGATCCTTCATATTTATCTCATTGTATAACCTCTTTAGCCATAAAGCCTCTTTTGTAGCTTCCATTGCACTTCTATACTCAGCTTTTGTATAAGAGATAGAAATAATTGGTTACTTTTTCTACACCAAGTAATGACACCCACTCAAATTTAAACCATAACCTGAAGTAGATTTTATATCCAATACATCACCAACATGATCAGAATAAAAAAATTCATATAAGTTAGCATTTGCATTCTTAGTATAATGCAACCCATAATTGATTATCCTTTAATATATCTAAGAATCCTTTTTATAAGATTCCAATCATCTTTATAAGGTTTCTGCATAAACCTAGAAATATATGATCGGGTGATAGTTAGATATATCAAACTACCAACTAAATTCCTATACAAAGTACGATCAAATTTTTATAGGCAGTTTAGGATCGATTTTCAGTCTAACTTCCATAGGAGTAGAAATTGGTTTACAATCAATCATTTTAAACTTTTTCAGACATTGGTTGCATAATGTGCTTGAGAAACACTAATAGAATGTTTATCTTGAAATTTTTCCATGCCAAGAAAATGATGTAAGAGACCTAAATTAGTCATTTCAAAGTATTGTTTGAATTTTTCTTTAACTCTACAAATTAAAGAAGGATTATCACCGAGTCATAAGCAAATCATCAACATATATACAAAAATTATAATATTTGATCCTTCTTGCTTAATGAATAGATCATTTTCAACAGAAAAATAAAAAATGTTAATTATTTAAAGAAAAAATTAATTTTTGCATACCAAGTTCTAGGAGCTTGCTTTAAACAATACAATGATTTTTTCAATTTAAAAACATAGTTTTCATTGCTGTTTCTTCAAATCCTTTAGGTTAAGACATGTAAAGTTATTCTTTTAAATTACTATTGAAAAAGGCACTTGTCACATCCATTTGGTGGATTTCCCACCCAAATTGAGTGGCAATTGCAAATAAGGTCATAACAACACTCATTTTAGCTACATGAGGAAATGTCTCAATATAATAAATACCATATTTCGAGTGAAACCTCTCGCAATAATTATAGCTTTATGTTTGTCAATACTACCATCTACATTATATTTTAATTTGTATAACCACTTAGACCCTATAATAATTATTTTATCTGTAGGTGGAGCCAACTCCCGTGTTTGATTTTGATTTAGAGCATTATATTTAGGTAGCATTATATTGATCCAATTCTCATCCTGAGAAGCTTCTTCAAAACTTTGTGGCTCAGGTTCATACAAGATCATTAATGCATGGTACATATGATGGATTCTGGTCATTTTCCTAAGATCAATAGGATTAGAACTTTCTAACACAGATTGAGCCCATTTTGGTTTCTTAACTAGGGAGTTAGGAGATTCAAAAGCATCTATAGTATGAACACAAGAAACATCATCATGACCATTTACTATATTATCATTATCAGAATCATAACCATCATTAGAAATATTGACAGAGTTAGGAAGATATTTACATTTATCAGATGAACAAAATAATTTTTCCAAAACCACCACATTGTTGTTTTCAGTTACTTCCCTTTTTAGAGGGGTGTAAATCCTTAGACCTACATTGTTAATACCATATCCAATGAAAATAAAAGAGAAATAAGTCATATCAAGTTTCTTTCTTTTCATTTTAGGAATGTATAAAGAAGTAGGACTACCAAAAATTTTAGATGAGAAATATCAAGTTTTTAATTTGACCATTTTTCTAAAGGAGTTAAAATATGAATAGATTATGTGGGAACCCTATTTAGAATGTAGACTATTCTGTTACTTGCTTTTGCAACCATAAATTTTGGAAGACTATAAGAATGAAGCATAGTGTGATCTATATCTAAAATAGTTATATTCTTACATTCTGCGCAACACCATTAGATTGAGAAGAATGAGGAGAAGTTAATTCCCTTTTAATACCAGAATCAATTAAAAAAATTCAAATGCTTTGATAACATATTCACCCCCATTATCTATTTTAAGTCTCTTAATTTTATAATTTGAATACTTTTCAACATATGCTTTAAATTCCTTAAGTTTCTCAAGTACATCATATTTATTTTAAAGAAAATATGACCAAATCATCTGGTGAAATCATCAATGAAAGTCATAGCATATAAAGAAGCATTTAATGAAGATACTTCAAGAGGTCCTCTAACATCACTTTGAATAATATCTGGAGGGAAGAGGAACTCTCTTCAAGATGTGAGTGAAAGGTTTTAGCACTTTTTTTTAGCGTAAAAATGATTCACACACATCATGAGAAGAAGACAACCAAGGAAAACCTTTCATAAGATTATGTCTAGCCATTTTATATAAAATTCAATAATTAACATGTCCTAATATTTCATGTCATAGTTTTAAATTATTCAAACTTTGAGAAACAAAATAGGATCTAGAATAAAAATCATCAAAAATATACGAGACTATTTCTTTGAATTCCTGTAGCTATTATATTATCATTACTATCCTTGATATACCAAGTACCTTTAAAAATTTGAATAGCCAAACCATCATGAGTTTATTGAGAATATGATAAAAGGTTGTTTTTGAGCTCGGAACAAATACACCATTATTAAACATACCATTAGAAAATTTTACTTTTCCTTTCTCTATTGCTTCTAAAGATGAGTTATCACTAAGATACACACGTTCATTGATTTTCACAACATCAAATAAAGAATTTGAAACACCAGTCATATGATTTGATGCACCTAAATCTAGAATCCATTCAGAAATTAGAGGAAGAATACAATGCAACATATAATGCAATAGTTTTAGGAATATCATTAGAGCTATCCTTTTTCCTTAAATTGTATTTAGAAGAAACAATTTGTTTTTTATTTTTATGGATAGGTTTATTATTTTTCAATCTTCCTTTTTATGTCCAAATTTACCACATTTGTGACATTTACCATTAAAGCTAACATCCAATTGATTAGAAGAAAAAAGTTATTATGAAGAAAAGAAGATTTAGATCTAAAGTTTTGATCTCGAGAAGGGCTTGTGAGGTTTAAAGTTTGAAATCGAGCAATAAGTTCTGAGAGACATTCTTCTTACATACAAAGTTCATCATCACTTTCTCTTCCCGTATTAGAAGTGAACTCAAGGTATTTAAATCAGGGTGATATTTTTAATTTTGATATTTAGAATTCAAGATAGAAATAAAATTCCAAAATCTTTCATGTATATTTAACTTAAAAATAAATTAGATTAATTTTTCCCCAATTAAGTCACAATTGCATCCATCTAATTTTGCTTTAATATTTTTTATTTTGACTAAGAAATTAACTACTTTTTCATCTCCTTTCATAGTAGATGGAACCAATACTAAAAAAATTTAATAATTTTAGATAAATGCGTACCTTCATGCATGGATTCTAGTTGCATCCATACCACTTTTAGATGTTCAATATTACCAATGTGTAGAAGGTAATCATCTTTCACATTGCGTAAAATCATGGAAACATCCTCTTACATTCATTGCAAGAATGTATTCATGTTATCTAAAGTGGCTTGACAACCCGAGGGAAAAACCACAAATCCAGAAACAATTGTCTAAAGTTTCCTCGCATAAGTTCTGATTTGACTCGATCTTCCAAATTTTTTAGTTGGTTCCTATTATCTCTCGAAACCGCACCATGTAGAGAGATGGTTACATGGTTTTATAATATGGAAAAACATATCTCTCTCTTTAGTAGATCAATGAAAACACCTCAATTACGTAAATGCGTATACCTATTGTATTCTAAACTGATTTTGGGGTTTTGAGGGTAAAAATATGACTATAAATGAATTTTAAAAAAGGTTCAATACATCAAACTTGTTGAGGGATTTGACTGAGTACATGCACAAGTATCTGACAATGGATTATAGATGCACAAACCAATAGTTTTCAGCAAAATATTAAGGTAAAACACTTGATGTATTGAGGGAAATATTCACAACAATACTAATAAGATAAACATGCACACTAATATCATGCAGAAAATACTAAATTTGTAACAGGGTAGTATGATTAACCAGGGAATTTAACATTCACAAGGATTAACAAGACATACACAAGACTACAATTTTTTGAAAAGGAAAAACATAATTTTGATTCAAAAGGCAAAGCGGAAAATTGCATCAGCAATCCCGTGTCAAAAATCCCACTTCGTGCTTTACCAATGTACACAATATATAGAAAAATTATCTATCCCACCCATCCTAAAAATAGGCTGAAATTGTACTCTCCCATACATCCTATTTTTATACTTTATCATGAATAAATAAAGGAAAAAAAATAAGTATGCTAATACAATGAGGCATTAATAGCCTTGGTTACAAAAATACAACTCAGTTAAACTACAATTGATTGTTTTAGTTTTAATAAGGTTGGGTGAATAATTCTGGTAATAATAACCTTTTCTTCATGAGTAAGTCTTCTCTAATGCATACAATCTTTGTCTTCTTGTGCTTGATGTGACATCTATAATTTTGATCCACTTTCCCCTTTGGATGCACATGTAAAATAATGTCTCCCTATGTGTGAGCAAAAGTAAACCCTGAATTAGCAATAATTGGAAAAATATTCACCCATGTATCCATCTTATTGGGGACCACCTTTGGTTCTAATGTAGACATTTGTTTCATCTTCTAGTCTTCACATGAAGAATGCACCATACTATTGTTTTCTTTCTAAGACCTCCCTCTCTAGGGACCACTATGAACACCTTTCACTATTCCTCGGTTTTGACCTCCTTTTGAATAATCATTGGATGACATTATTTGGTGACACTACCCTTTTGGTTTGACATTGGTATAGACTAAGGTCAAGATATGAATCAACTATCATTTGATTATAATAGGCCACCTTTTGACCATTGACATAGACTAAGGTTTTGTTCTGCATAACAATATTTGATCATGATTTACCTTTTTGGTGATTATAGTCATTGGCACTTTATATAAATCTTCAACCTTTAATAGGTCAATGCAATGATTTTTTTTGAATGATGTGTGTTGGCCCCCTCCCATCATCTAAGTTAGGTCAAGTTAAGTCTAACCTTGAGTCATTATTGATAAATTAAAACCAATGTTGGTCATTCATTCTCTCGACTTTTTGATCACCGAACATTGATCTTCTGATCTTGGATTAGGGTTTCCATTTAGGAATTTAATGTGGTTGGTGGCACTGTAACCATGGTGATTTGCATTTGAATTGACAAGGGTTTATGTGGCCATTTGATCTCGTACTTATTGTTTTTCATCCATCGATTCTTCATCTCGGGTTGAGTGACATTTTCATGAGGTCAAGTTGGGATTGTTAAAACAAATAAAACCAAAATAATCATTTACTTTGCATTTATCATTTCATGGGAAAAGCCTTGGAAAATTTGTTCTAGATTTCCATTGATTGTGTGTTCGAGCTTTGGTTTTCTCTTTTTCTTTGAGGATTTACATCGATATTTTCTTGGAACTTGAGAATTTTTGTACTTTGGTTTTATCTCTAAAGCTTATATTAGAGCTCACAAGAACCTTTTATTTAATAATGGATGCCATTTTTGTAGACTTAAGCTTGTTGTTAGAAAGATTTTTACAAATCATGGGTAAGATTGGTTCCTTCTTCTTTCATTTTAAGCCCTAATTTTATTTGAATGGAGATTACTATATTATTATAGCCCTCATCTAGGGACAAGTGTTATATTGTACGAAGGTGGAGCCTTATAGTTTTCTATTTATTTTATAAGTTAGCCTTCTAATCCTAGTTTATTAAGTGTGTATCACATGCGGTTTTGCTTGTGATTCAAGCTATTATTTTCCTCTACTTGGAGCTTGGTATGATGGGGTTTCTAAGCCACTTTACAATATGATGTCACTATTATAACCATCTTGTATCTCATATTTAAATTATACTTTGTGTCCTTAGTTGGAATGATACTTGAGTCTTTGTCATTATTGTATTTGTATGTCGATGCTCGTCGTGAGAAAATACTAGTATGTCATTGGTATTTGGTTTTGTTTGTAATAACTAACTGAAATATGGGTTTCGTACTTTATGCTTGAGATGTTCCTATTATTTTGAATGTGGATTTCTCATTATTTGCTCCAATTTTCAATACCCATTTATGATTTTGCAACCATTTTTGCTATAATAGGTGAGAATCCTGAACTGAAACAATACTTTTACAAAAGCTAGCTCTAACCCTTTATGGGTCGTGTGAATGAAAACTTCTCTTGCATAAGTTTTAACGTATATCTTGGATACCGAGAATAAGATTTTAGGGTTTCTATGTACTTTGACTTATGTGTTTCTCACATTTTCTCAGATCTTGTTATAAATACTACCTCGTTCATTAGTTTTACCGTATATCGGAGACTTGGCAATGTAGATATTGAAACTTGATATGAACTTTCTTTCTCCTTAAAAACTAAGCAATAGTACTTGTAAAATCCTTTGTATTTTATTTTCGAGTATTGAATTTGCTTCACCGTAGAGGGTTTTCTTCAACCACATTTGATTGCTCCAGCTTAACTCTTGTTGTTCTTTTTGTAATCTGTATTCTTCCTCGCAATCAAAACTTGAATGATGCATTCCGATTTTGTATGAAGGACGAGATATGAGATCCCACTAACATATACATCTCACTTCATTTCCTGAAAGTGGCACAGTATTTTGTGTTCTTAAGAGTAAAAAAATGATATTTTACTATTATATCATATATACTTCTGTTGGACCCTTGCTTTTTTTTTTCTTACAACTTTTGTATTTTACTTTTGATGGATGAAGTTTATACATCTTGCATTTCCATGAAATAATGAAATATATCCTTTGGTTCCTTCTGATTTATGGAATCATTGCTTGTTGTTCCTATGCCCCTGGAAACATAAATCTAGACTGTAGTTGAAGGCTTACAAATAATAAATACTACCTATTATTATTTATTTGTACTTGATTGGCACTTCTTGTATGGATGAATTTTATACACTATACTTCGTAAATGACTTAGCTTGCTTTTGAAAAGATGACTTTGTGGTATCATTTGAATTTTATATAATTTGTATTAATATGTCAATGTCAAAGCTAACTCCATATATTTGATTTCTCCATGCTATGAAAAACCCTTGCAACAGTGTCAAGTATGTCTACAAGAATGGAAGGTTTCTAACTTTCCTCATCGATCATTGCTTCTTTTTTATATTCTCATTTTCATGTTCTATTATGGATTTGATGAGAAGTTAATACAGATGTTGAAATTATCTAAAAATTTGTTCTTCTTTGATTGATAATGCTCACTTGTAGCTTGGTGAAGCTTTCTGAGATGGCTTATCAATTTAGGGTACATTACAAGATGTATCATGCATCATTGTGGTGATCTTAAAAGGATGTATATCACTTATTCATTTCTTGCATGATCACTCTGAAAGATGGAAACTCTCTGTTGCATCCTAAATTAGATTTTTGATCTTACCACGAAAAATGGTGAGCCTATAACTTGCCTTGGCATTGTAATGGTTCATTTCCTAGCTCTTGCATAGATTTGAATAAAAAATCTCCTATTCTTGGCTTTTTGACTGATATTTTGAGTTGTAGTTTAAGGATGAATACTCATACTGGATGATGAAATCTTCAAATAATAATTTGACTGCACAACAATTTTTCTTTTACCATTATGAAAATAACAACATGTTGGTCATATCACCTATCACTTCTGTTTTGTAGCCTTTGAGAGGAATATTTCTTGAAATTATCACAATTATGATTCTTTCATGGAAATATTCATTGCTGGCCATTGAGTTGTATCATCCTAAGTTTGTATACAAGGATTTTTCCTATTCTAGTTGTCTTGTTTTCTCAATGACCCTGACATCTTCTATACTTGTTGCTACTACCCACAGGAGTATGACTGCTTGGAAGTTGTGTCTCCTTCATTGGGTGTAATAAGTTTTATACTTATCATTTAGTTGGTACTTGTATCTAACTTGGATAAGTTTAATTTGTACTTCAACTATATTTTTATATTGAAAAGGATACATACTTCTCTCTATTTTGTTTCAAATACAACTTTGTCTCATTCTAGTTAACTTTGGCCTTTAGTTTGAACTGAAATAAATGTACTTTTCTTATTTAAGTTAAATAATGTATCACTTCTTTCTTCTTACCTGTATCTACACATTTAGATAAACTAGTTAGAAAATGTTAGGCCTTTGGCCTCTCTTTTATTCCATAGTTTTTCTTTGTCTTTATTTCTTGGTGAATGAGTCATGTATCTTTCTTTACTGAGAATAGTGCTTTTATAAGTTGTTCTTTTGATCATCATGTAATTTATATCTCGTGATACTAAGAGATCCAATTGCATGAAATTGGATAGTATAGGAATATGAATTAACCCTAAGATCAAAGTCGACAAGCTTTCCTTTCCTTTTTTTTAGGTATAGTGCCATTTGCTAAAAAGCGAGGATGAAGATGGAGAAAAGCTAGAGATGGAAATGCATCAACTAAAATAAAAGAAACCCAAGGTAATGATGGTTTCTTTCATACTCCCTTTAATATCTTTTTCATGCATATGTACCTCTTACTTCAGTAGTTGTAATTTACTTTTGAGTTACATCCCACAGCTTGTGTGGGAAACATTTGAAATTTCTTATGAATAAAACATTCCATTCTAAAATTGAATTGTGTATTTCGTTCTACTTTTTAGCTTTATCTATGGATTGTATAATGAATTAAACAACTCAATAACATAATTGAATGTATTTTATCTTGAAGGAAAGAACTTTAAAATACATGTAACTTTAGCAATGAAACTTGATTGCTATTGATCTACAACTATGATTGTTGTTTCAAAACTTAACACTTCATCTATTTTGTATTTTCAGTCTTCATCTAGATTACACATATGTCCTTCAGGGATTTATGTTATTTTTTGAATATAATCATGAAATTGTACACTATGTGATTTGCTACATTTTGTAACATCACACATAGCTAAAAATTACATGTATTTATTAATTAATCCAATAGAAAAATATTGAAACTGAAATAATCTCCCCTAGATTAGGTTCATTTCACCAATTCCATCCATTATATCAAAGTTTTGAGTCACCCATTTTTATACAAGTTCAAAAATTGTCAACATTTTTCGAGATCCTACGGAGAAAGATGTGTGCTAGCTTGTAGACTAGTGCCTTGCTATTGTCCATTGGGCATGGAGTCCAAAGCATGTAATCAAAATCTTCCTTTTTCAAGGTCTAACCCTTCAAAAACCTACAACTAGGAAGGATCTAGTAAACCAGATCACGTGCATGAATGCACTTTATTGAATTGAAAACATTACAATGTGTAGGAACTACACTTATTAAAAGGAAATCTTAATCTAAATAGACACTATAGGATTTTCAATAATAGTGTTTGAGAAACATACCATTCATAGGAAGGGTAAGTTCCTCTCCATTCAGCCTCAAGATATTAAATTCATTTTGTTCTTTATAAGGTGAAATCATGTAAGGACCACTCCAGTTGTATCAAACTTCACATGGTTTCCTAGTTTTGCACGGTCAACATCCCATTTCAACACAATATTTCCTTCATTCAAGATTCTGAACTTAGCCTTCTTATAAAAGGTTTTCTTCATTTTTTCTCGATTCTTTTCCACATTCACATGAGCTTGATCTCTCATCTCTTGTAATTCCATCAACTCGTTTAACGGATCTACAATGGTTCATTCTCAAGTATTTTCATCTGATGTAGAAAATCTAATTTAGGTAACTCAACTAAAATAGGAATTCTTGCGTATCTTCCATAAAAAAGCTTGTATGGTGAATTTCCAACTGATATTTAAGGGTCACTCTATCAGCCTAAAGTGTTGAATTCAAGATTAGATGCCAAGCTCTTTGATTATCTTTGAGTTTTCTTTTGATGATCCTTAAAAGATTCTTGTTAGTACTTTTAGCTAACCCATTACCTTATGGGTAATAATTAGATGATGTACTTAAATAAATTCCATGGTTGACAGCCCAATTTGTTACCTTTGCACCAAGAAATGCTAAGGCATTATCTAAAATGATAGTTGTTGGAACACCAAATCTGTAAACTATACCTTCATAAAAGGATAGTATCAACATTTCATTAGCATCTTGAAAGCTATTGCTTCAGTCCCGCAATGTAAAGTAATTTGTAGTAGTCAAAATCCACTTGTGTCCTTGTGATGAAGGTGGGTTTATCATGCCAATAAATTCAATACCCCACTACATGAAAGGTTGATCCACTAAAATAGGCTGTAGGAACAACTATGCTAAATGTTCTTTTCCAAAAAAGAAAGCAAATTTCTTACACTTTCAGATTCATTCAAATAGTATTTGAATATGTTGGGCAAATAATAACTAGATTTAATAAAATTTAAGGATGTGGTACATGCTGAAAAATGACCTCTTACAAGTTCTTCACGGAATTTAGATAATAATTACTAAATTCTATCATAATCAACACATCGTAGCAAGATTCCATTTATATATTTTTTGAATAACACACCATCAATAAAAACATAAGGTATAGCTTGTAACCTAAAATATCTTTGTTTGTTCTTATCCATACCTTCCGGATAAGTGCCAAGCTATAGATAGTTAACTAAATAAGTCATCCATCTTGATTCCTAAACTTATTGAACAATCTCAGGTTGCTAATTTTATGGTTTCACCATGCTATCTTATTGCTAATACGTAACTTTAATGTTGTTATAGATCCTTCGATTCTACAACTTGTTGTTTTTCCATATCAGCAATCAAGTGTTTACATTGCATCAAACTATTTTTACAAAATGGATCTCAATGTCATATTCCATAACCTTTGTTATCCAACCTACTCTCCTCTCATTCAATTTTTTATTTAACAAGAAAAATTTTACACTGGATGAGAAACACGAACGTGTATTTTCTTGTTTGAAAGCATGTAATTAAAATTCTTTAGTCCTCTGACTATTGAAAGTACTTATTTTTCAAGAAATGTGTACCTTGTTTCGTAGTCATACAAACTTTGTCCAAAAAAAGCGATCGGTTGGCTAAATATTTTCATCATTAACTTGAGTTAATATGGTTGAGATTGTTTCATCTCCTACAAGTGCATACATTGTAAAATCTTTATCAAAATTTGGATCTCCAAGAGTAGGAGCTTGATAAATGGTTTTTTTAATCACTTCAAACCATTCTCTCCCTTCGCTGGTCTAGGAGAAATTCTATGTTTATTCAACATAGTTGTTAATGGTTTAACCAATGCTGAAAATCTAGAAAAAATCTTCCAACAACTTTTTTTCCCGAAAGGTCTATAATTCCTTCTTGTGATGAGGTAATGATAGCTTTGATCTAGCTTTAGTTATTAAAGGGTCAATTGCCAAACCTTTTTATAAATAATATGACCAAAAATTTACCTTGATGTACCAAAAAGATAGATTTTTTGGGATTCAAAGATATTCCAAACTATTTGCATAATGAAAGGTTTTCCTTATATGTATTAGATGTTCATCTATTTTTTTCAAAATACGGTAACATCATTCAAATAAACTAGTATGCATTTATTCAATAAGATATGAAAATACATGACCATTGCACATTAAAATGTTGCACCATCATTTGAAAGACCAAAAGGCATTCTTTTGTAAGCATAAGTACTCCACTTGGTGGTAAAATTTGTTGTGTACCTATCTTCTTCTCAAATGAGAATCTGATTATATCCACTATAACCTTCTAGAAGAGATAGTCTATTAGAAATGGAAATTGTTCTTTTAATCTAATCCATATTGGGCAGTGGGTAATGATCTTTTAGTGAAGCTTTATTAAGATCTCTAAAATCCACACATAATCTGATTTCTCCATTCTTTTTCTAAATAGGAACAAGATTGGCTACCCAACTTGAATGCTTAACTGGAAAGATAATACTTGATTCGATTAACTTAGATAACTCTTTTCTCATTAAAGGTTCTATCTTAGGATTTATAGGCCTCTTTTTGCCTAACTGGCTTGGAATTTGGCTGTAATTCAATAGTATGTTGTGCCAAACTTGGATCAAACCCTTTCAGATCTTGGTATTTCCAAGTGAAAACATCCTTAAATTCCTTACAAATATTAATAAAGGAAATTTTCTCAGCTAAGGAACATACCTTTCCAAGAAATAAATTCTTCCCATCATCAACTGAGATCTCTTCATAATTGTTTGCATGTGTTGACATCTTTGTTTTGTCTTTCCTTAACTGATCATCAGTGTTGAATATTTCTTCTAATGTGACCAAGCCTTGAGGTAGTTTATTCGTCTTTAATTAAACAATCTAGTCACCATATAAGTGCTGCAATTTCTCTTAATTTACTACAGAAAATTCAGCTTCTTGCTGCAAAAACTTACAAATTTGTTCATCATTTTCAAAACCTACTAATTCAAATCATTATTAGGTATAGAAGGCTTGACAATCAGCTTTATGTGAGGATTAATCTTGTCATTTTTAATTTGTTCTAGCACTTCAAAAATAGCACCAATTGTTGCAAGTATATCTACATTCTTGTTTTCTGTTCTAGGAATGTACTGGATATTAATAGAATTGAAATATTCCATTAAGTTTGAAACTATATGTCTATAAGACTTCATTAATGGATTCTTACAAACATTTAAATTTCTTACTTGATTGATAACCAACTCAGAATCACCAAAAATCTATAACATGTTAATACCTCTCTTTCTAGCCCAAAGTAAGCCATGAATTAATGCTTCGTATTCAGCTACATTACAAGTGCATGAAAATTTGAGACTCAAAGATGAAAACACCTTTCATTTTTGGGGGAAGTGAGTATCAAACCTAGTGTTTGTCAATTCTTTCCTTAGTTTATCAAAATGAACATTCTAAATCCCTTTTGATGTTTTTTATGTTTTGGACAACAAGGAACTTGTGTATTTTCCTCATGCATGGAATACACACCAAACAAAATGTTCTTCAACTTATTTGAAAGGATCATGAGCATGTTCTTCATGTGTATTTTCATCCATAAACAAATTAAAAACACCATCTAGTGTTGAAACATGAGTTTTATTATAGAAATTAGACTAATCTATTGATGCATAATTACCTAATGCATTAGAAGCATGAGGTTCAATATGAAATATGGTTAATAGTTTATAATTGATAGTAACTTTTGTCCCATAAGTTGTAGTAAGGAACAAAAGGACCAATATGAAGAGAGATAACCTCCTTTTTTTTGTGAAATCTCTAGATAAGCATAAAGCAAAGTAAGGAGGTAAATATACAATAGCAACATCTTATAAAATGTTAAATTTGACAATCATGTAATGTTACCTCTAGATTTCTCGATGACACCAACTATATTAGTTGAGTCCCATCAAGTTGTATCACATTCTCTTCTCTATAGGCTCATACCGCAAACCAAACTTTTCAGCAATTACTATAGGCATAATAAAATCATCCTCACTTTACCAAGTTATTTAAGGTGCTTATGAACATGATGTTCTCCCACCCTCCATTTGAATGAAAATGTCTCGTGTGGAGGTTTCATCATATCAAGAATATTAAGAAACCATTTGGGCCATCCATTTAACTTCTTTAAAGGTTGTCATGTTCCATTCTTCCAAGGACCATGTTTGTTTTAAGTAGGACTTTCTTTCTAATCATTTTGAAGAAAACTAGCAAGTTCACGAGAAAGCATTCTTGGGTCAAACTACCTTTATTGTTAAGGCTTCCTATTTTAAATGGTTTCTATAAGTTTTAGTGTAATAAGGCAAAGAATGAAAGTCTATTTTCAATCAAAGGTATGAAAAGTTTTCAGTAAATATTTAAACACATCATTTGATGGGGCTGCAATAACAATTTCTATTTGAGTGATCGGGGATAGGTTGCCAAATCTACTTGGGAATCAAGGCCTTTATTAATTTTATGTCTTTCATGACTATTTTAAGTTTTTCAATGCCTCTCTCCGTGAGAGTTTCAAGCTCCCATAGTTTTAATCATAGTAAATATCATCTTTAGTGCACTAAGATGATAAAGAAAAGATGATTCAGCTTTTTGAACTTATGAATTTCTTCCTACCCACCCTTTTGGAGGCAAAATGAAAATAGTCTCAAATTCATGAGGTTGGATCTTCTTATTATTCAGAAATCATTTGGGAAACTTATAGAAGGGATAAATCATCCGAATTATCTTGAAATTGATTACAAGGTTAAGAACATGTCTTCAGCCATTTACCACCTAACTCATCGCAAGTTCTTAGATCCAATCTCTAGGAGCCTTATATCAAAATTTCTTTGCTTGATATGGATGTCCCTTTAAATGATGTAGTAAAAGTCTTAAAGCCACATCTTCATGAGTAATATTATGGATCACATGCACATAGGGATGCAACATCTTTGATATGTTCTATAGGTGTAACCTGATTTTCACAAGTGAATGAAGGAAAAATTTTCATGGAAGCATTACAAATATCATGATAAACTAGAATTACTAATGGTTACCATTAGTAAAGGTCACAAAATTCCTAGGTGGTTGAATAACCATTTGAAAAATTATATCTCGAATAAATAAATTAATACATGGTGAGGAACATTAGGAGGAGGAGGGTTGTTAAAACCAAGCCTATTATATGGCATGGTGTTACCAACTCTTATTCTTTTTAGAGAATTCAAAGGAAAATAAATAAACTCAAAAGGAATTCCTCTTACTGATGATCTTGTAGTCACTTTAGGAATGGAACATGTTGCAAAACTAGTTAGAAATCAGCATCACGGATTCACCAAATAAATATTTTAATCTTTAGAATAAATTGTTGTAGCTTGTTTCCCTCTAAAAGTAACATTTCTTTTCTATTAATCTTCTATAAATTGGTTTAATTTGCTCGTATATCTAGTTCTTTGTCCACCAAGCTTGCCAAAACTCTTAACTCTCAAAAATTTACCCTATAGAGAGATCGACTACATGTGTTTTAAGCTTCCTGGATCTCTCTCTTTCGTAGATATAATGGAAACACTTCAGGTCTATGGGTATACCTATTGTTGAGGTGAGTCTCTCGGTATCAAGGTCAGTTCCTTCTTGATGTATCCTAAACTAATTTTTTGGGGTTTTGAGGGTAAAAAGATGACTAGTAAATGAATTGAAAACTGGGGTGATACACCAAACTTGTTGAGGGCTTTGACTGAGTACATGCAAAAATATATGAGAATGGATTCTAGATGCACAAACAATAGTTTTCCACAAAATATTAAGGAAATACACTTATGTATTGAGGGAAAATTCACAAAACAATATGATAATATAAACATGCACAATATCATGTAGAAATTACTAAATTTTCAACAAGGTAGGGTGATTATTCTAGGAATTTAACATTCAAAAGATTAATAAGACATACACAAGACTGTAAATTTTTGGAAAGGCAGAATATAATTCTCATTCAAAAGGAAAAACTGCAAAATCTTCTTCAAACTCTTGTGTCAAAAAAGTTCCTCCTTTTGTGCTTTGTCAATGCACAAAATATATAGCAAAATTATTCATCCCACCCATCCTAAAATAGACTAAAATTGTACTCGCCCATGCATCCTATTTTTATCCTTTATCATGAATAAATAAAGGAATAAAATAAACATGCTAATACAATGAGGCATTAATAGCCTTGGTTACAAAATACAACTCAATCAAACTGTCAGTTGACTGTTCTATTTTTAATAAAGTTGGGTGAATAATTCTGCTAATAATAAACTTTTCTTGATGAGCAAGTCTTCTCCAATGCATGCAATCTTTGTCTTCTTGATTGTGACATTACAACTCGATGTGACCATCTTGTAATAATAAAATTGACATTTTTACTTTCCCCTTGGATGCACATGCAAAATAATGTCTCCTGTGTGTGGAAAATAATTCTTTTGATTACCAATACTTTGCAAAAATATTCACCCATGTATCCATCTGTGGGGACCACCTTTGGTTCGATGTAGACATTTTTTCATCTTCTAGTCTCACATGAAGAATGAACCATACTTTGTTTGCTTTCTAAGACCTCCCTCTCATGTAGGGACCACTATGAACACTTTGTACCACTCTATTTTGACCTCCTTTTTAATAATCATTGGATGACATTATTTGGTGACACTATCCTTTTTTTGACATTGGTATAGACTAAGGTCATTTATGAATCAACTATCATCTTATTATAATAGGCCTTTTTGACCATTGGCACATAAAATCATGTTTAAGGTTTTGTTCTCATGCATAATAATCATTTTTTTGCATGTGATCATGATTTACCTTTTTGATTTTCTCATGTCGGTGATTATAGTCATTCGTACTTTATATAAATCTTCGACCTTTAATAGGTCAATACAATGATTTTGAATTTAATGATGTGGGATGAATACTCACCCACGGTGATCAATCCTTCATAGATTAAGTTGGATCAATGATTAACTGGTCATTTTAATCGTAACCCTAAGTCAACATTGATAAAATTAAAAGGACAATGTTATCATTGATTCTGACTTGTTTCATCTCTCGACCATTTTGATCTTTTGATCTTGGATTAGGGTTTTTGATTTGGAATTTAATGTGGTCATTTTTAACCCTAGTTTGGTTGTGATTTGCTATTGGAATTACCATGGGTTTTCCACCACTTGATCTCGTCTTTGATTCTTTCTCATCCATCAATTCTTTAACTCAGGTTGAGTTAGATTTGCATGAGGTCGAGTTGGGATTGTTAAAACAACTCAAACCTAAATCATCATTTACTTTACATTTCTCATTTCAGTAGGTGAAGACTTGACAAATTTTTCCAGGATCACTAATTATGTGTGTTCAATCTTATGTTTTCATTTTTCTTGGAGGATTTACATCTTATTTTCGTAGCACTTGAGCATTTATGTACTAGTTTTAGCCTCTAAAGATCGGCTAAGAGCTCCCGACCACCTTTTATTTAGCTATGGCTACAATTGTTGTAGACTTAAGATTGTTGTTGGAAAGGGTTTTACAAATCAGGGGTGAACTTGATTCTTTGTTCTTTCATTTTAAGCCCCGATTTTGTTTGAATGAGATTTTTTATTATAGTCCTCATCTGGGAGAAGTGTTATATTCTACAAAGGTGGAGTCTTTCTGTTCATTGTTCATTTTATAAAGTGAGCCTTCTGATCTTGGTTTATTAACTATGTATCACATGTAGTTTTTCTTGTGATTCAAGATATTACTTCCCTCTTTTTGGACCTTGGTATGATGGGGTTTGTAAGCCACTTTACATTGTGATGTCACTATTATAACTATCTTATAGCTCAGCTTTAAATCATACTTTGTGTCCTTAGTTAGAAGGATAGTTGATTCTCTATTGTCATTTTGGTTTTTTAATGTTAAGGCTCTCCATGAGAAAACCCTAATCTATCGTGGGTATTTGTTTTTTTTTGCAATAACTATCTAAAATATGGGTTTTGTACTTTTTGTTTGAGGTGTTCCCTATTATTTTGAATGTGGATTTTTCATTATTTTCTCCAATTTTAAATACCCATTTATGGTTTGCAACCATTTTTTCTCTAACTAGTGAGCCTCCCTGGCTCTAAAACTGTAGTTTTAAAAAAGCTAGCTATGACCCTTTGTGGGTCATAACAATGAAAAATCCTCTTGTATATGTTTTAAAAAATATCTTGGAGCTCTGAGCATAAGAATATAGGGTTTCTCCATACTTTGACTTGTGCATTTCTCACTTTATAATTTCTTGCTCATATTTGCTCATATCTAGTTGTAAATATTATCTCATTCATTAGTATTCACTGTCATGACTAGAATTGGCAGTGTAGAGATATTGAAACCAGATATGAACTTGCTTTCTCCTTAAAACATGAGCAATAGTACATGTAAAATCCTTTGTATTTTATTTTCAGTACTGAATTTGCTTCACCGTAGAGGGTTTTCTTCATCCACATTTGATTGCTCCAGTTTTACTCTGTTGTTATTTTGTAATATGTATACTTCCTTTGCAATCAAAACTTGAATGATGGATTACTCTTTTGTATGAAGGATGAGAAATGAGATCCCACTAGCATATACATCTCTCTTCATTTCCTACAAGTGACGCTTGGTATTTTGTGTTCTTAATAACAAAAAAATGATATTTTACTATTATATCATATATGCCACCTATTGGACCCTTGCTTCTATGTTCTTACGGCTTTTGTATTTTAGTTTTGATGCATGAAGTTTGTACAACCTGAATTTCCATGAAAGACTGAAATATATCCTTTGGTTCCTTCATTTATGGACTCATTGCTTGTTGTTCCTTTCTTCTAGAAACATAAATTTGGACTTTGTAGTTGAAGGCTTACAAATAATCAATACAAGCTATTATTATTTATTTTTACTTGATTGGCACTGCTTGTATGGATGAATTTTATACACTATACTTTTGAAATGACTTAGCTTGCTTTTGATAAGTTGACTTCGTAGGCTTATTTGAATTTGATAGCATTTTTATTAATATGTCAATGTCAAAGCTAACTCCATCTATTTTATTACTCCATTCCATTAAAAACCTCTTGCAAAAAGGTCGAGTATGTCTACAAGAATGGAAGGTTTCTTACTTTCCCCATCATCGCTTGCTTTTTTGATATTCTCATTTTCATGTTCTATTCTAGATTTGATGAGAAGTTAATATAACTATTGAAATTATCTAAAAATTTGTTCTTCTTTGATTGAGAATGCTCACTTGTAGCTTGGTGAAGCTTTTTGAGATGGCTTATCAATTGTTTTGGGTACATTGCAATATGTATCATACATCCTTGTGGTTATCTTAAAAGGTTGTCTTACATTTATTCATTTCTTGCATGATCACTATGAAAGCTAAAAACTCTCTGTTGCATCCTACATTGGATTTTCTTATATTACCATGGAAATTGGTGAACATGTAATTTTCCCTAGCATTGTAATAGTTTGTTTCCTAGCTCTAGAATGGATTTGAATACAAAATATCTTATTCTTCACTCTTTTTGAATGATATTTTGAGTTGTAGTTTAAGGCTGAATGCTCACTTCCGATGATGAAATATTCAATTAATAATTTGACTGTAAAATGATTTTTATTTTACCATTCTGAAAATAACAACATGCTGGTCATATCACCTGTCACTTCCTATTTTGTAGCCTTTGAAAGGAGTATTTCTCAAAATTCTCACAATTATGATTCTTTCATGGAAATGCATTGTTGGCCATTGAGTTGTATCATCCTGAGTTTGTATACAAGGATTTGTCCTATTCCAGTTGTCTTGTTTTCTCATTGACCTTGACATCTTATATACTTGTTGCTACTACCCCTAGGAGCATGATTGTTTGGAAACTGTGTCTCCTTCAGTTGGCTATAATAAGCTTGATCCTTATCATTTTGTTGGTATTGTATGTAACTCTGATAAGTTGAACTTGTACTTTGACTATTTTTATATCAAAAAGGATACGTGCTTCTCTATATTTGGATCTTGAGCTTTATATGTGTTTATTTGCTATCATGATTTTGGATGTGCACTCTATAATTCCTTAGTCATTTTGTGAGAAAATTAATCTAAAGCAATGCTCTTTTCATCATAAGTTGTTATATTTCATAAAATGTAACTTTGCATGAATGTGTAATTCATTGATGTTTCCGTACTTGTGTAAGTATTGAACTGGTTGTATTGTGAGTTGTAACTCTTCATCATGAGTTATATTCTACATCCTTAGTTGTACTATAACTGAAAATAGTCTTTATCATGAGGTAACTTGTATTTATCTCAATCAGTAGATCGACTATCAAAGTATTACCCCCTTTTTGCATACTATTTGATTAGTACAACTTTTAAGCATGATTAGTTGCAAAATAACATGATGGAAAGATGTAAAATGTCTATTTTACATGGCGAAGCCTGTATGCAAAATTTTATCATATTCTCTTATCTAGTTTATTTTAGTTTGTAAATTTTCTCATTCCAGTTAACTTGAGTCTTTAGTTTGAATTGAAATAAATGTACTTTTTTGATTCAAGTTACAGAATGTAATATATATCACTTCCTTCTTCTTACCTATATCTGCACATTTAGATAGACTAGTTAGAAAACATTAGGCCTTTTGGCCTCTCTTTTATTCCATATTTTTTCTCTCTCTTTCTTTCTGAGTGAATGAGTCATGTATGCTGCTACAGAATAATGCTTTTATCAGTTGTGCCTTTGATCCTCATGTAATTTATATTTCCTGATACTAAGAGATCCACTTGCATGAAATTGGATAGTATAGGAATATGGATCAACCCTGAGCTCAAATTGACAATCTTTCCTTTTCTTGTTTTCAGGTATAGTGCCATTTGCTAAGAAGCGAGGATGAAGATGGAGAAAATATGGAGCTGGAAATGCATCAACCAAAATGAAATAAACCCAAGGCAATGATGGGTTCTTTCATACTCCTTTACTTTCTTTTTCATGCATATGTACCTCTTACTTTAGTAGTTGTAATTTACTTTTGAGTTACATCCCATGGCTTGTGTGGGAAACATTTGAAATTCCTTATGAATAAAACATTGAATTCTAAAATTGAGTTGTGTATTTCTTTCTACTTTTCAGCTTTGTATATGGATTATATAATGAATTAAACAACTCAATAACATAATTGAATGTATTTAATCATGAAGGAAAGAACTTTAAAATACATGTAACTTTAGTAATGAACTTTGACTACTGCAATCTACAACTATGATTGTTGTTCCAAAACTTAACACTTCATCTATTCTATATTTTCAGTCTTCATCAAGATTACACATTTGTCCTTGGGGCTTTGTGTTATTTTTCTAAAGATAATCATGAAATTGCAGACTATGTGATTTGTTACATTTTGTAACAACACACATAGCTACAAATTACATGTATTCATTAATTAATCTAACAAAACAAATATTGAACTAAAAGAATCTCCCCTAGCTTAGGTTCATTTCACCAATGCCATCCATCATAACAAAGTTTTGAGTTTCCCATTTTTGCACAAGTGCAAAAATTGTCAACATTTCCATTCGGGATCTGGGTATTGTCAAGACTGAAATAGTTGGACGCCATTGTTTTGGGTAAGTGCAGCAAGTTAGGGGATAATTAATTGGACATCAAATCCTAAATTTTACATCAAAATAGCAAAACATCAAATTTAGTCTTCCACGGACTTGAACCATGCCAAAAAGTCAAAAATATGTCATAAAAATGGTACCATCACATAGGGGAGACTGTTAGCTTTGTAGAAATATTGATTTTAAAGTGAATAGAATAGGATAAATATCATTTTATAATTTTTTTACTAATAGTAGGTCTTTAAGACACTTTTTTCCATGAATGTTTATGTCTACATTTAAGACTGCAAATTTTTTTTCACTTGTCAAAATGTGATAAAAATTATACCATCCCAACCGTGGTGAAATTATATACATGTTCAATAAAATTTATTTGATTTCAATTTTTTTTTTTATGAAGTTACGGTGGGCAAACGGAAAGTGTTCTGTTTTCTTTATGTTTTCAAACCACTTTCACGGAAAAAATCATAAAAATAAAATATTGCTCAAAAAATACAAAATAAAATCTATCCCAAGATAGTGGAATCTAACTTCTCAACAAAGAAGAAAATATATATCAATTTTTGGTCATCCAAATCACGGAAAACAGACTATAATTTTATAGGCATTTCTAAAAAAACCAAGTCATTGAATTTAGAGTGTTTAATATAGCTAAACTTATCCATTTAGAAAAAAAAATAGTTTAGAAACTAGATTCCAGATGCTACGATTCATATTTATATAATTTTTTCTAATTTTGAGTTTATGTATTGCTAATAATCCCTACAAGTTGATATTATGTTGTTATTTGCAATATGACGTCCACTTATGACCCCTTTTTTGTCCCCCAACTTGCTGCACTTACCCTTTTCTTGAACTCCGTAAAACACACCTCATTATAATATAAAATGTACCACGAGTTAGAAACATATTTAGTAAAAAAACAACACTTCTAATAGAAACAAATCTAAATTTTATAGATCTAGATAAACTATTTAATCATAACTAATTTTTTCATTACAATGCATATTAATTAACATCCATTGATCAAATTAATAACCGCAATGTAAACATCTTTACATTATTACATAGACTTATATATAAAAAAATTGATCATAAAGAAGTTAAGAAGAAACCCCTAAGAATGAAAAAAAACTTCAAATTTTTGGAAAAAATAATGTAGAAAAAGATTCGACCATCTTAAATTTGACGTCTAAATGACCTGTCATCTTGCCTCATGTTTGGTCTCCACCGCGGGTCATTTGACCGTAAAATTTAATAGAGTTAAAAGGAGTTTTGTATTTCCATAATTTCTTCTTCTATATAATATTAGGGAGGTTATATTTTAATACATTATATTAACTTATTATAATTTATAATATAAAAATATATTCACTTTTAAAAAAGAGGTATATAGTTTATATAATATAAATAAAAAACAACATATAGTCTATAAAAATTATAGACTATAGTATATAAACTTTCTAAAAAAATAAACACATATTACCCTTATTACGGGGCCCTCATGAAAAAAAAAGATATAAAACATTTACCGTGCCATGTAATTTAAAATTCTACATAAACCTTAGAACTTATAGAGGAGACAATGTTTTTCACACTTCCAATGAAAAAAATTCAAATCCTATTTTGATGCAGCTTAGTAACCTCCTTAATTTACCATTGAAAAAATCCAACTTTGCACATATTAAAACTATATAAACAAATATTTCAAATATTTTACCCTTACCTCAACAAGTTTTCATGGAAGGTAAGAAGTTTCCAAATTTTCCACCTATGAATTCACCTTGATTCTTCACAAATAAAAACTTTTACGTTGCACAATGGAAAGAACCCATACAAATACACTTCCGGATTGGTTGAAAAAACCGTACAAATTAAATAAATAAAATACAAAACATTTTATCTTAATTTATTTAATTTACCTTTCCGGGTTGGTTGAAAAAAAAACCATACAAATTAAATAAATAAAATATAAAATATTTGATCTTAATTTATTTAATTTACCTTTCCAGGTTGGTTGAAAAATCAGTACAAATTAAATAAATAAAATACAAAACATTTGATCTTAATTTATTTAATTTTCTTTTCCGGGTTGGTTGAAAAAACCCGTACAAATCAAATAAATAAAATACAAAACATCAGTATCTTAATTTATTTAATTTACCTTTCTGGTTGGTTGAAAAAACACATACAAATTAAATAAATAAAATACAAAACATTTGAGCTTAATTTATTTAATTTACCTTGTTCTATTACCAATTTAGAATTTAAGGATTCGAATAAATATGGATTTAATCAACTTACATATTATATAATGCTACAATAAATATTTAAATAAACATTACATCCTAACATAAGTAAATAAAGAAATAATTATAGGAAATAAATAGCACGAGATGACACAAAGTATTTATAGTGGAAAACCCTAATAGGATAAACACAACTTTTAAAATAACCTTTTACTTCACGTAACTTGTTTTACATCTAGTAAGATAACCTCCTCCTTAAAACACTATTTACTAAGGGTAAAACTAAATCACTTGATTTGAACACCTTTGATATATTTCCCAAATATATCAAATGAGGACCTAAAGTCCTTTTTTATATAAGGTGGTCGGTATGTCTCCGAGCCCACCTTTTCAACCTAAAATGGTTGACACATATACCTAGGTGAGTGTATTTAATAAATATAAACATATATTATTCACATTATTAAATGTTTACCTAATATATATCACCTAGGTATAAATATTTAATAATAGAAAATAATTTTATATTATTAATTATTTAAGATATATAATAGTGATGGACCCATATTAATAAAGGTTTGGCCGACAACTTAATCATTATGTTCCAACAGTTCCTTCATATTCTTTTGCTTTTATTTTCATGCACATGCACCTTCTATTTCATTAGTTATGATGTTTACTTGAGTCACATCCCACTGCTTGTTTTGGGAAACATTTGAAATTCCTTACGAATAAAACATTGAATTAAACGAGTTACAGATTCCTTCTACATTTCAAATTTGTATATGAATTGTATAATGAATTAAACAACTCAATAACTTAATTTAATGTATTTAATCATGAAGGTAATAACTTTAAAATACTTGTAACCTTAGTAATGAACTTTGATTGCTGCAATATGTAATATTAGTTGTTGTTCTAAAACTCAACTTTTCACCTATTCTGTAATTCTGGTCTTCCTCAAGCTAATACATTTGTCTTTAAGGGATTTTGTGTTCTCTTTCGAAGATGAAAATAAAATTACAGACTATGTGATTTGTCACATTTTGTAACAACACACATAATCGTAAATCACACATAATCATTAAATTGTTGGTACTAAAAACGTAATAATGCTTAATGTATCGATTTAGTTAGACTCACTTCACCAATGCCATCTAAGATAACAAAGTTTTGAGTTTTCCATTTTTTCACAAGTGTAAAAGTTGTCACAACAAGTACTTATATTAAATTGCTTCCCGTCCTCTATATTCCTCTTCTTAGACCTCCTGTTGGCTTCCACACTTTGAGAAGGGGATTGAATTATTCCACAAAATCAAAAGCTTCCCAATTCACAAGTTTTGTCTCATTTAGAGGTGCTTCTTGATTAGCTACCCGCTATCTTGAATTTCTTCTTATTTTGGTTCTTGAGTAACACCCATCGTAGTCACTATCAATGCTTCATTTAAAGCAACATTGAAGCATGTTGCTTGATTATGTGGTTTGTTGCATGGGTAACACCATTCATATGCTTGTGCAATGTTGTTTTGAGTTGGAACAAATGCCCTAGATGTTAAAATTATATTAGGGTTATATGCTTGTAATGACTTAGCAGCTTGGGGTTGTTCTTGGTTCTGTTTAACAACTTGAACAAGTGTCCTATTTGGCTAATATGGATATTTATTAGGTTGGAATTGAATATAATAAGGTGTAGAATTTTGATCTCACTACCTCTTAAGAGTTACCAACTTGTTTCCTAAGTTATTCAATTATTTCATAACCTCCTAGAGTTCATTTGACTATTTAGAAGAATAAGTGGATGCTTCTTTGACTATTTAGATGTTAAAATTATATTAGGGTTATATGCTTGTAATTATTTTACACTTTGATTTCTTTAAGTTGGGATGTGGGATATTGTAGGCATTTGATTAGGATTAGGATTCCCCACATCTAGATAGAGAGGAATAGGTGGCCTAGGTGTGATTTTACGGGCTTGAATTAGGAAATTCTCATCTCTTATGGCTATGGCATAATTGTTTGGTAGGGTTACCCCTAAAGATTGTATCATAATAGATATATCAAAATTTAGAGCTTTAAGAAAATAGATAAATACACATTCGAGTTGTTTTTCTTCGACCATAATTGGGATCATTTCCCATGTTTTTTTGAATCTTGAATTAAAATATGTTATTTGGTCAATCGATTCCCTTTTTATTGTAGTCATCTGCTCCAAAAAGGGATAAGTGGTTATCCCTTTCCCCAAAATGGCCACAAAACAATTGTTCATAATTGATCCTTCTCCCAAGCCTCAACCACTAGAACGCTTTTCCTTTGAAATAATAAGCCAAAAAGTTGACCTTAACATCCATATCCACAATCTAATGTATGGCATAGACATTTACAATGTCTTGAATTTGGTCGATGGGAGTTGTGTGATATTTTCTAGTGAAGTATTTGATATTTTTAATGCTACTATCGGACCAAATTTTAAGCATTAAGGGAAAGTGGACTTTTCCCGTGAAATATTCATACGATTTGGAGTTGGGTGATTTGGTTGTTGTAAATGATCCATCTTGAGTGTCCTTAGAACCCTAGTTGATTGAAGAAAGGAAATCCCTAGTGGAGGTGTCGATAAAGTTCTATTTGGTTGAGATGAAGACCTTTGAGCTCTTCTTCCCCTTCTTTCTCTATCTGGGGATAAGTGTAGATAGACAAATAACCTATCTTCTCTAGTTCTTCAACTTGTTTGGATTCTTCATTGTTGAAACAACTAGATTTTAGTGACAGAGTCACCAGATGTGTTGCTGAAAAGCCTCCAAAGGTTATAATTTCACCAATACACACACCCAATCTTGATAAAAATTAAAATATTGACTTATGTCCCATTAGGTGTGTCAGAACTATTATGTTAGAAAAGTAGCACGCTAGGCTTGGCACATTACAAAACAATACTTTTGACTAACATAGGATTTTCTCAAGGTCTCGGACCCTTGATATTTAGACAACCTCCGAGAGAAGGATGGTTCCTGACTTATTCCAATGTTGATCTACTCCTAAACTACCAATTCCAAGGGACCAAAGGAAGAGAAATACATAAATGTAAATCCTAAACTAAGGGAGGTGATAACACCAAAACAAGACTAGAGAGATTCCTAGTGAGTGAAAGTGGAGGGAAATGGGGAAGAAGAGGGTAGATAAAATTCCACAATCCCAAAACACATTCGAAAATCCAATCTCGCGGAGAACAACAAAATTAAGCCCTAGAAAGGAACAAAATATGCACAATATACCTACAAAATATAATAGAAGACAAGAATTGCAATATAAATCAAGCTAGGGAAATAAAATCCACAAAACACTAAATTTATTACTTAAAATGATGCAAAATACATTGTAATATAGGTACAAGTCAAGACTCCATCACAAAATGCATGAATTTGAGGCCTGCAGTTCACAAAAGTGCTGGAACAATTTTTTCAGAGTTCCTTTACAATTTCAAAAATCTCCCTCTTCAAATGAGGGGAATTTACATATATATAGAGAAAAGGAGATATGAAAAACCATCCTTCATTAAATTCTTGTATGTAGGTATGGGTAGTCATGATGGTTCACTTTTCAATGGTACATTTCTTGTCCTATGAACATGGGTGCCATACCTCATTAAACTGGTTGTTGAGCTACCTTGTATAGTGTCATTAATGTCTAGACGTATATGAAACTCCTTTTTGTTGCATAACGAAAACCACTTCTTGATGCATGATAAGAAGGGAAGAGTCACTACCGATGAGGAAAAGACTTGTTGCACGACAAGAAGAAATGTTGTCTCACTACAACGAGGGAGGTTGATGCTTGGTAGGAAAAGGAGATTGATGCATGATAGGAGGTGACACCCATGCATGAAAAAAATCATGGTGTTTTCATGTGATAGGAATAATAATTGTCATGTGATAGGAAGAAGTGTTGTCATGTGCCGGAAAGAAGTGTTGTCATGTGACAAGAAGAAGTGTTTTCACGTAACAACAAAGCAACAATCCATACATTTTTCCAGTTTGACTGTTAATACAAATCCTACTCCAAACCTTTGTCATGGCTCACAAGCTCATTGTGAGATACTTTGTAAACTAATCACATTAACTATTGATGCCCGAGACTGCCGGTTGATCCATTTTACAAAGGGGGTGAAAAATAGGATAACAGAAATCTAGTGCCCTTGGAGTATATTTTTCCCTTGTCATCTTATAGCTCGGTTGGTGGTATCTTGTGGAAGTAAGAGTTCTATTTTGAAACTCTCCTTGTCTTCTTAAGTGAGCCTATTTTGAGTCTAAAAAAATATTGTTTCCTTTCCCAAACTTATTTAAACCTCTTAAACTTGTAAAAAAAAATTACATCTTTAATGGGATTTTTATTGTAACTTCTTTTGATACTTGTGGAAATGCATTTAGAGTGCATCAGTGATTCTTGTAATTAATTGGTAAACTCTTGAAATCTTGGTGTGTTACATAGTGTTTGATTGATTTCTAGTTCCTATAAAATTAAAAATGTGATATGTTGATTGATCTCTTATTCCTATAAAAGTAATGATGTGATATGTTTGACTCTTCCTACTCATTAAAATCTAATTGGTAATATGATTAACCTGAACATAATAAAATTCTAATTGAGGGGCTTGGACTTTGAAACTTAACAAGTAAACTGGAACATTAGGAAAAGGAAAATGGTTCCTTACTCTAATCCTGGTGGATTAATAGAAGAAATAAAACTATGTGAAAATAACAATAACTTTGTTCTTTTACATTCCCTAGAAGTAAGATAAATTATCTTTCCACCTATATAGAATGGTGAGATATCATGCCAACATTGGTGGTGTGCCTTAATGACGCAAAATATGTGATATCATAATAAAAGGAATGCATTAATTAAGAAAACTTATAAGAAATGTGCTTAGTGAGTGTAACTATAACTTGTGTCTTATAGTTTGGATTATGGAATGAGTAATTTTATGAGTTTGAGCACAAATGTATAATTAAACAACCCTGATTGTATAAATGGCTATTAGCATGCCCTAGATTTATAAAATACATAGTTTAAAAGGTTTGAGCTAAATGAAAGGTTCCCTTAAGCTACTGTAGGATTATCTAATCTCTTTTGTGGCCTAATATTTTGGGGTGTGATATGGTTGAGTACTTGCCATACCCCTTTTTATATAAAACAATAAACATATGTAAAATGGTTATGACACAAGTATATGCCAGGTCATTTTTGGACCTCTCTTTGAGTAGTGCAAAGTTTTACAAATTCATAAATATTTATCCCTCTGTTAGTATGAATTAATTGATATGTTTGTGCTGATGGGCCCTATGTCTCATCATGCCAAGGGTGGTAACTAATTAAACCTTTAATTCTATCACTTACCAAGGATTAATGAAACACCTTGTTTATGGTGATGTGTTGTAGTTATGTTGGACTCTGATGATCATAGATGTGTGTGTTTTCCCCTTGTAGTATTTTTTCACATCATCATACCCGTGTTGCCTCGTAACTCAAAAAAGTATGATTTTTTTCATTTTAGGAGTGGGTATTCATCTCTAAGTTTAAGAAAGGTACTTTCCTTCTATATGAATTAGATCTTTGTTTACCTAGGATTATGGGCTAGTTTAGGCAACATATGTTAAGGATATGAAGGAATTTTGGGAAGTTCAAATTCTATGTTCATGGGAAATAGTGATGTTGCTCGTCCCATTATGTCCTTGTGAAGGGAAACTGTAAGTTGTTTCATAAGTTTCTACTTGATTATTGGTGTGATGTGCTAGTATATTGTAGTTAAACCCCCTTCTCATTTCATATTTATTTTCCTAGCTCCCTTGAGTGTTATTTTGTGTTACGATTTAAGCATGTGCTCTCTTTATGATTATTTTGAGCTGTTATGGGACTTAAAATAAATAAATTCCATTGTGTTATACAGGGTGATTGGTGTCTCTTGTGTTGATATGCTAGTTGGGGAAAGGATTTTTATCTTTCAAAGTGGAAATATTATCTAAGTGTTTGAAGTTTCTAAAGCAAGGTTAGTGTTGTGTGTTTGATTTTTGAGTGCAAATTCAAGTTATAGAAAACCTTGTGGTCAATATTATGCTTAGTATTACCATGAAAATTTAATTGAGTCCTTTCAAGTTATAAAAGTTCTTCCAATGAATAGCCTACATCCTTGTAAATTTTTTTGCTAATTTAGGTGTTTTCCTTGTTGTTAAACCTCGTCTTGTGTGATCTTAAATTTGTGAGGCCTATGAGTAGGCATGTTTTCTCGTGCAAAATTGAGGGTCAAGATTGGTAGTTGTTAACCTTGTTTAAATAACAAACATTGAAGTGTAACCCAAACTAATTCAAAGTCATAACCTTATTATTATAGCAGTGTGTTGTATCCATGGGTGGTTATGTGTTCATCTTGAGTACATGGATATATCTCCATTGATGTTTTACCTTGGTGGTTATTCTTGAGATTCCATCGACAATTTCCTTCTTAGATGCTTTGTGATGTAGCTTGGTTGACCACATAGAGTTACTCTATAGAATTAAATACTTGCAACCTTTCTTGAAGAAAGTTTAGTATTCATGCCTAACAATCTCCTTCTCCTTGTTGAATAGCGTTGGACCAAACTTGGGTTATGTGAACCCACTTTTGTTTGAAATAAAGAAAACCTACAGAGGGTGTGACTTATATTCATATGCATTGTTTCCCTACATCTTTTCATGACTTCCAGGAGGAAGTCAAATCTAAGGGGAGGGGGATGTAATGCCCACTCCTCTTCAACACTGATTGAACTATGATTTCAATTTCAGTTGATTATATAATCTTGAACCTTTCTGTTATATTTTAGTTAACATATTGATGAGATACACAAGACATCATGATTACTACGTGTTCTCGATTGTTATATTAATCGTATAGTTGTAGTGTGGACTTTGATGTACATTACTATATCTAATTTTATCATCTTATTTGATATAGACTATGGATGTGTTAGAATTTTGACATGATGAATTATATGCATGGATTGATATAGCAGTAATTGATTATCTATTATTAGTGTTGGTGGTCGAATTAGGCTCTCTCCATTTCCCATTAAAATCCCTCAATTTGCAGACTTTATAACATTTTTTTGTCTCCCATGTTGGTACTGAAGGCTCTGTCTTCCATTTGGTTTCCATGATTGGTTACTCATTGGTCAAAGGTCACTTTACACCACAATTTGTTGATTTGTTCATCTATCCATCTGAAGGTGTTTGTCAATTGGGCGTAAAACTTGGGTTATTCCTTCCCTTCTGCTTTCAACGTAATCATGTGTTGTTGTCCCTGTCATTTTGTCCTAGGAACTTGAAGAAATGTTAATAGATATAGCTTGGGGCGTCATGTGTGAACCTTGCATCATTTCCAAATGCTTTTTCCTTATATAAATTTTCATCTCTGGCCTCAAACCGTGGTTTCCCTACATTTTTATGGCTTGACGGGTATGTTTCTCTGTCAAATTTTAAATCTCTGCATTAGTGGAAACATGGCCCCTTTTAGTTGGACATGGCTCAGCGGGGAAATCTAAAATTTTATGGAAATTTTTACCCAAAACTTGTCAATGTAGAGGAACAACACTCGTTGGAAGACTCACCTTTCTATTTGGCCTTTTAGGCATGCACCGGAGGACACATGAAGGATTCAATCGCCTCACCAAAACTTTGTAGAATTTTTCATGCAACCGATATAGTTTTGGTGGGTTGTCGACACATGGTTGGGTGGCGCTCATTTGAAGATCTATCTCAGGGTCCCACCTTAAAATTGTTACACAGGGACATGTGGAGGTTTCCGCCGGCTTTGATGGGGAATTAAAGCTTTTAAAGAAATTTTCTAGGGTTCGAGACACGTGGTGAGCCCACACTCATTTAGGGTCTTTACTTTTGAGACCATCTTGAAGTTACACCATAAAGACACGTGGAGGGACCGCATGTTTATGGACTGGCCTTTGAGTTTTGTTTTAAAGAAGTGCTAGAAGGAAACTTGGAGGATTCCGCTCGCTCTACTTTTTTCTTAGACTTTTCAACGGTGAGAGGAGACCATCTCAGAACTTGGACACATGGTGCTTTCCAATGGACTCTCAAGATTTTTAGCAGGCTTTTTGGGACTGGGACACATGGTGACCCTACGCACATCAAGGGTCTCTAATTTTGGGACCATATATAGATGCACCATTAATAGGCATGGAAATTTGAAAAGTAAAGAGGCAGGAGGTGATCCATCAAGGGAAACTTGGATTTTTTGCCCCTTGTTGTTTAAAAGACTAAAATCATTAGAATGGCCTATAACTCTGATAGAGAATAGTCAAAATTTGTTCCATTCAACGTTGGAGATGTGGAATTTCGGGGAAATTTAGAAATTTTTCCTTCTATGGAGAAAGGAGTTAAAAGTGTAAAAGGAAACATGGTTTTGTTGCAACCCACATTAGAAACTAAAAGTGGAAGAGCGGAGTTGTAGGGAAAACCTAGAAAATTTTTCCTTTTCCAAAAAAGAGGTGAAATAGCAGTATTTAGCCGCATTTCATTTGGGACCCACATTAGAACACATGTCAGGCCCATTTTTCAAAGGACAAGGGGCAGAGCAAATTGAGAAATTTTGCATTTTTTCCAAAAGGCATAAAAAGTGAAAAGGAACCCCCAGGACCCTCTTAACTCGGATCTCCCACGTGGATGGTCCAAATTCAAAAGAAAAAACAATGGAAAATTTGCATCTGTATATGATTTTTGCCATTTTTCTTCAAAGTTCCCGGGGATGCGTACTCTTATGATTTTTATAATTTCTTGGAGTCTCCTCATCACCAAATGAAGAGGAGCATTAATCGATATTTTGTTTTTCTTGGGAAGGTCTATAAATGTCTTTCTCCATTAAATATGTAATCTAACTATTAGATTTGACTCAATTTTTCTTTCCTTGGGACACAAGAGGCTGTTGATATCTTGGTTTTGGTGGGAAAAAATATAAAAACATATTTTTCCATTAAGATGTTCTCTGACTATCGGCCTCGATCTGATTATCCAATTTTTCCTTCCTTGGCACATAAATAACGAGATTTGACAAAATGGAGGAGGAATTAGTTGGTGTGTGAGATGAAGAATAACTTAACAGGTGAAGAATTGAATGCTGGAAATATTTGGAGAGATTTTCTCATTGTGCACCTAAAATGTTTTTTTGTAAATCTGATTTTGAGAGTCACACCATGCAAAGGTGCTTTGAATGATTCTGGTTTTGGGGAAAACTCTGTTGTAAGTGAAAATATTATAAATTACATGAATTTGTCATGCAAATGGTTGGAAGGTTGGAGTGTTAGAGGTCAGGAGCTAACTCCTGAGAGGAAAAATCTTTTGACAGAGCCCATCTTTTTCTAAGAGACTATCTGAGGAACTTGTTTATTTCTTTTGTGTTAAATTTGATCATGTCAAGGTGGTTGCGAGTGTACAACCATTGACAAGATCTGAGATTGTTCCAGAAACTTTCCCTGCTGATAAATTTAATCAAATTTGAGTAAATCTGTGTCTGATTTTGAGGAAAATTGTGTCTGCTTCATTTCTAAATGTCTACAAATAGTTTCTTGTTCCCATTGCAATCTTACATTGAAATCTCTATGAATCACACAAGATCTTAGCTTCGTGATAGTTTGGTGGCACTTGCAATTTCATTTTTAAAAGAGATTTCATTTGATAGTGAAATAAATAACTTTAAAATTACTGCATACTCTAGCATGATGATTAAGATTGTTTGTTAGCCTTTGAGGGTATCTTAGGCACAATAAAATAGAGGTTGATAGTGTTTAATTAAGTCTTTTAATTTTAGCCTTCATTTTGGATCCTTAAAGTTTGTGTGAAAACGTGCTGATATGGTCCTCCATTGAAGCACACCTTCTAGTTAAAGGAACATTTTGGATGTCTTGAAGCATTCTGTTGGTCAAGCCTTCCATTTTAGTGAAATCTCTCAAGGATTTGGCAATTCAAAACCCACTCTACCTCACTTCCCACAAAAATTCATTTAAAAACAACTAATCATACCCATACAACCTCTGTTTGTCCCGTGTATGTACAAATGCATTATTTTTGTTACTAAAACATACAAAAACTATTAGGTTTTCATTGTCTTTAGTAGCCTAAACCTTTCTAAGAAAATATCTCCATTATCTAGGGTGACAACTCGTGAGAGTTATATTTTGTTGTATTGATCATGTTTTCTTCAAGGTCTTCTTAAAAACTTTGCAAAGAAGGATATCTCCATCTCCTCCACAAACAATAGGATACAAAAGGGTCCTCTCACCCTGGTTGAAAGGCACAACCATAAATTAGTGAGGATAGATCAAATCCTCTTAAGGGTGCTACCCATTTCTCCACATTTGAGTAACAAAGAGCAAGTTGCATTTCTTCCCCAACTACAAAATGACACACAATGTGCTCGCTTACCTCTAAGCTTCTTGTCAAAACTTTGATGCTTGCTCAACTTTTGAGGGAGAATCAATTTGGTTACCAACACAATTCTAGTACTGTTGCCGGGGACATTGTGATTGTAGTTCATACTCAAGCCCTGGTAAACATTTCTTATATGTTCTAAGTGCTAGTACGTTATTTCAAACATCATCATGTGTTCAAGACTATAAGAAGTGTTCAAAGTTACAAGTTTTGCATGTAATATTTCCATTCGTCTACAGATTATTGCACTAGATTTCATTGATAAATTTTGGCAAATAGAGGTCGAGATATCTCCATTTCCATTTTCTAGTGTTGACAAACATTTGACAGATCATATTTTAGTGCATTTACATAGCTAAGGTGGAAATCCTTAGTGGTGAATCCATGTTGATATAATTTTTATAAGTACCAAAGTGTCTTAACCTCTCGTTAAGTGAGATTTGTTACTAATCTTTACAAAGATGGAAGGAAGAAGGTCTTTCTTCGCTAGGGATCCTACTAGGACATTATTTCCAGAGCTAGGAAAAAAAAGTCAAAGGAAGAAGATCCTGAGAGTTGTTGGAGAACAACAATCAAGAAAAGAGATCTCTATTGATGAAGGTGATCATCCTATCATTGAATATTTCCATTCAAGTGATTCTGAATCAGGTAGTCTTTTTGTGGAATTAAATTCTCCATCTGGAGAGGGGCCTTTTTGAATTTCAAAAAATTTCTTCTTATGTTGCTCTAGTGTTTTTGAAGTTGATAGAGTTTTCTAAGAGATAGAGCCTTTAGGGGATATCCATTTTTGAAGTTATACACATGTGTTTCAAAAGCCCCTTGTCCCTTATCGGTTTGATTCTCCTTTAAGGTCACCTCAAAATAACATGGCCCATCCCCACCCAGACCTCCTTTTGTTTTAAATACTTTTGGTCCTATAAATTTTAGAGAAATGGTCAGCTTATCCAAATGTAGTTCCCTAAGATGTAAGAAAAAGACTACCAAAATTCCAAGGAAATAATGCTATAATCGGTGATCATCATCTAAAGCTCTTTATCAACATGATGGAAGACTTTGAGATTGAATTTGAAGATGTATATATCAAATTGTTTATCCATACTTTGGAGGAATATGTTAAGGACTGGTGCAAATATTTTCTAGATAACTCCATCGATACCTGGACCGAGATGAATAATGCATTTAGACTGCGCAGTATGGTAACGGAACGGATCCTAGGTTTCTTCTGCCGAATTTGATAATATAAAAAAGAACCCTAATGAGTCAGTGCATGACTTCAACACTATATTCAATAAGACATTATGGAGATTTCCTATAAGTTTAAGGCCATGTGATGAATCTTGTCTTATAAATTATTTTGATGCATTTGATAAGAAATATTCTTACTACTTGAGGGAAAAAAACCATACCAATCTTAGACAAGCCTTTACTATGGATCTACAAATTGAGAACAACATCAAAGTAATTAGAAAACCTCCTAAGAGGGAAGGTGTGAATCTGGTTATTCCAAAAAGAGCTCAAGAAGGTAAGGTTGTTGATTTGGAGGAGTTTATTAAAAATATGGTAGGGGTTGTAAAAGAAATCTCATACAAATTAGCCCGGGTAGAGAAAGGGATTGGGCAGAGTTCACAAGGTCAACATAAGCAACAAGGCCAAGATATATTTACTAATCATCCTAGAAATGAGTAGAGATCTTATGACAGAGGAAAGGGACCCATGGGTTATGTAAATAGACATCCCCAAGCTAGCGGATACCGAATGGTGCCCAATCCTCTAGTTCTAGAGTTGTTATTGTTGAAGAAACAGATGTAATTTATTGGTGTGACAGTGTTTCATGCCCCTTGCTCTATGTGAAGTAGATCGAAAGAAGAAGAAGAATATGATGATGATAACATAGATGATGATGCATGCATGATGGAATGCTCTATAAATTCACAACAAGGAGCAACTTCAACTGAGGTAATAAGTACTAGAACTACTGCAGATATTTGGGATTACATTCAATGGTTACCTCTTCTTCCTCCCTCTCATGCTTTGGAAATATATATTGTATAAGATTTTTAATTTCCCAATAATGACTTTGAATATTTAACATCTTTAATGATAAATAAGTATGATGGAGGAATCCCTTCCGAGGAGGATAGGAAGTTATTGTTGAATGTTGTTGTTGCTCAAGAGAAGGATTATAATACTAGAAGTAGAGTTGTCAAAGGAGTAGGGTCTCAAGCCAAACCTAAAGCTCCATTACTTTTAAATATTTCTAAATAGATTCCTAAGAAAGATACACCTTCCAAAGGCCCTGTTGTCCCAAACAAGATTCATGATTCTCCTCATGCCCAAATCGTCAAAAACCCCACGTTGTCTAATGAGTCTGTCAATCTTCCTTTCAATGTTGTTGTGCAAAAATTTTCTGCATATGACATTTTCCAAGTTTTTATTCAAATAAAATTTAGTGTTCCAATTTTAAGTTTCTTATGATTCTTGAGCACAAGAAGAGGGCATTGGAGTATTTTAGATTTAAAGAAGAGAAGAGTACCTTGGGTAGAAATGTAAACATTGTGGAGACTCCTCCAATCAATAAATAAATAAAAGCACCACCAACATTGGAAGATCGAGATGAACCACTTGAGGTTTATTTTGTATCGTCCTTGGTAGATTCTCAGCTAAATTTGGATCCATTCTTCACCACTCTGGTCATTAAGGATAGACTACTTTGCATAAGTGTATGTTTGATTTGGAGGCATCATGCAATGTTATGCCTCTAGAAGTTATGAATGAACTGAACATAAATGTAACAACAAAGCATATAGGGGAGTGCACTTTGCCATCCATTCCAGAGAGGTTCCATTGGTGGGATGTGTGAAAGGTCTAGTGGTATAACTTATAGCCTATCTAGACATAGGAACTTGAAGTTTGATGTAGTTATTGTTGACTCTTGACTAAGTGGGGTATGTTGTTGTCTAGAAAATGGGTTGCAAGTGTTGGTGTGAGTGTTCAAATGGATATTTCCTATGCCACCATCCCAATTGAGGGTAGCCTTGTCAATTTTTATGGGGAAAAGAAGATGTTTCACCTTATTGAAGACCCCAACAATGCATCTTATGAAGTGTTGTACACTAGTGTTGATGCTAGTAAATTTATTGGGTTTGCTGATGGGAAAGAAAAAAAATGGATCAATGCAAGAATCTTGAGAAAGTAGGCTTTCCATGGACTCTGTTGTTTGATGGAGCTTTCTCTAAATTTAGAAATGGCATTGGTGTTGTTCTGATTTCCCAAAGACTAGAAGAGTTTGATTTTTCTTTGAAAATTAACTTTGAGTGTACCAACAACATTATTGAGTATGAAGCATCATTGTTAGGTTTAAGAATTGCTTGAAACTACTATGTTAAAGACATCATTGTTAAGGGAGATTTAGAACTAATTGTTAAAAAATCAGAAAATTGTATGCTACAAAAAATGAAAGAATGAAATAGTAAAATCATGCGCCTCAGGACTTGATTGAGATGTTTGATTCATTTAACATTGTGGATTATGATAGAAAGTTAAATGTTATGACAGAAAGGCTTGCTTTGTGTTAGGAGCTCGGTTTGATAATTGTGTAATGTCCCCATATTGTGAATATGATATTGAAGTGATAACAAGGCCATCTGTCCATGACAACATTAAACATTGGAATTTTTTACGATGATGCTCGGGTAAAAATATTTCTATAGAACGAAGGGGAGTTTGTTCATCAGCTTTATTGATTGGGAGCCAATGGTATGTGCAATAGAGGGTAAAGAGAATTTTTTTGACAAGGATATCATTCAACTGAAATCTAATACCATCCCTAGAGGATTTGTTTCCCTTGAATCAAACTTTGATAATGTTGATTACATTATTAACAGGAATATGGCAGCCTCAAGGTATATTGAAGAGTATGACATGGGTATAGAGGAGAAACCAAGGAATACCTAGTTCGGAAGAAATCGGACAAGGAGGAGAAACAATCCTATATCTAGTTATTGAAGAAGTATCAGGACTGCTTGGCTTGGTCTTATTCAGAGTTAAAGGCATATAGAGAGGATCTGTTTCAGCATGAAATTCCTTTGGAGCATAATGCAAAACCGTTCAAACAAAAGCAGAGGCTGATTAATCCACTCCTCTTTGTGAAGATGCAATATGATTTATAAAATATAAGAGATGGAGGGATCATTCACTCATAAGGTACTCTTCTTAGGATGCAAACTTAGTGCTAGTTAGAAAATTGAACAAAGCATCAATGAAGGATAATTATCCTTTACCAAACATAGACAAAATGCTGCAATTAGTGACTGATTCTGAGCTACTTTCTCATGGATGGTTTCTCTAGGTATAACCAGTAGTTGTGAAGTAATCGAGAGAATCAAAACTTCTTTCACTACTCCATGCGGTACCTATGTGTATGTGAGGATGTCATTCGGCTTGATGAATGAAGGAGCTACTTTTGAGAGAGCAATGGATGTCGCATTCTTAGGATATATAAATAAATTCATTTTTGCGTATCAAGACGATGTGGTATTTTTATTTAGGAAGAGAAGTGATCACCTATAACATTTAGAAAAGATGTTGATAAGATGCAGGGAGTATGGCATTTCACTCAATCCAAAGAAGTTCCATTTCATAGTGTAAAAGGCCAAGTTGCTTGGTCACATTCTATCAAAGGATGGTGCCATGATTGATTCTCGAGAGGGTGGAGGCCATCGCCAAGGTCCCAATTCAAAGAACTAAGAAAGGAATTCAGTCCTTCTTTGGGTAGATAAATTTTATCGAGAAGATTCATATCAAACTTTCTTGAGTTGACCATTCCAATTACTTACATGCTAAAGAGGGACCCGGTAATCAAATGGGAAAATGTTGTCATTCAGATTTCAATGGGATTAACGAAGCATTAAAGAATGCCCCTATTTTGGTATCTCTAGATTATAAGAGGCCTTTTCAAATATTATCTTTTGCTTGAGAGAACTATTGCATCTGTCTTGTTACAGAAGGATGATGAGGGGGATGAGAGGCCAATTGCTTTTTTCAGTAAGGCACTACAAGGGGCTGAGCTGAAATACACTATTATGGAGAAACAAGCATTTTCCTTGGTAAAAGCAATAAAGGTTTTCAGGCCTTACATTTCAAGCTCTAAAATTGTTTCTTATGTTCCCCATACTATGGTGAAGGATTTCTTATCAGAGATGGAGATCTCAAGAAAAATATGCAGATGGGTGAACAAGTTGTAGGAATATGACATGGATATCCAAACCACAAAATTGGTAAGAGGTTTGGGCTTAGCTAAACTTATGGCTGAGAGAAACAAACAAAATATTGAGATAAATGAGGTATAAGAAGGAGGGGTGGATGTCCTATAAAATTTGGTGAGTTCTAAATGGTACAAAGATATAATTTTTATCTCGGACATCTAAACCACCCCGAGTACTTGAGTAAAAATAAAAAAGAGCTCTTAAGTTGGCTTCATAGAAATATTTCATTATTGATTTTGGGTTAGCTTGGAAGAAACTTGAGGGAGTCCTCTTAAGTTGTATTATTAAAGATGAAGCCCCAAGATAATTTCTGATCTCCATCAAGGAGATTGTGGATGACATTTTTTGGAAAATTTAGAGCACACAAGATCCTGAGGGTTGGTTATTGGTGGCCAAGTCTTTTCAAAGAAACAAATTTTTTCGTTATAATATGTGAGAGTTGCCGGCATTTTTCTGCAAGAGTGAAAGCTTCAAGCTCTCTTCCTTTGTAGCTTGTATCAATTGAAGCTCTATTAAAGAAATATGGAATGAATTTCATTGGTGATATTTTAGACCCTTCAAGTGCTTTCCATAAGTGGATTATTCTAGCCACTAATTACTTCACCATGTGGTTGGAGGCAATCCCCACCAAGAGAGCAACACACCAAATTGTCATGGACTTTATGCTAAACCGACTTTAGATGTTGATCACCGGTAATAGCATTGTTCCCTTGGAACTTTGGTAGTCTATTCCTTACATCTTGAGGAATTTCATTTGGATAACCATCCATTCCCACAAAATTTATAAGTCCAAAGGTGTTTATAACAAAAGGGGGTCTGGTGGGGGGGTCATGTTGATTCAAGAAGGTGACCATAGAGGGGTGAAAATTTGATAAGGAGCTAAGGGTCCTTTGAACACATGAGTATAATTTTTGAAATGGATACCACCCAAAGGATTTGTCCCTTGGAAATCCCTATCAACCTCAGAAAAGGTAAGGGCAGAATATGAAGAAAACTATTCAAAATCAAATGAAGTACCTTCTCCACCTAGAGAATTCAATTCCACAAAGAGGTTGCACGATTGAGACTCACTTGAATGGCGAATCTTCAGTGATAGGCCAATCACTTTCATCAATGGAGATCCCTCTTCTTTTTTTTGTTCTCCCACAACTCTCTAGGCTTTTCTCCCTTTTGATTTTACTTTTCCTAGCTCTGGAAACAATTTCCTAGCAAGACCCCTAGCAAAGAAAGATCTTCTTCCTTCCAACTTTTCCAATATTAGTAACAAATCTGACTTTGTGATTTTTAGGACATGGGTACTCATTAAAAATGAGATCAACAGAGATTTGCCGCTAAGGATTTCCACCATAGTTGTGCAAATGCACTAAATATGATTTGTCAAATTTTTCTTTACCCAGATTTATCAAATGAAAGCTAGTGCACTAGGTGTGAAAACTGAAAGAACTACACACAACACTTGGAGCATACAAGAAGTGTTTTACTAGGGTCTAAATGTGAGCTGTAAGTCCCGATAATGGTGCCGAAGTATGTTGATGGGCTAAATAGATATGGACTGGTAGTGAATCAACAAATTAGTCTCAGCAATGCAAATTATTTCCCAGGAATTCAAAACAATCCCTGACAACGGCACCACTTAGGTGTTGGTATCCAAATTGATTCTCCCTCAAATTCTGAGAAACATCACTAGTTTGATAGGAAGCTTAGAGATAGATTAGATCATGGTGAGTCATTTTATAGTTGGGGATGAGATCTAACTAGCCCTTTGTCACTCAAATGTAGAGAAATGGATAGCACCCTCAAGAGGATTTGATCTATCCTCACTATTTTAGGTTGTGCCTTTCAACCAGGGTAAGAGGACCCTTTTGTAGCTTGTTGTTTAAGGAAGAGATGGGTATATCCTTCCTAGTTAAATTGTTAAGGAGACCTTGGAGAAAATATGATCAATATAATAAAATATAACTCTCACGAGTTGTCACTCTAGATAATGGAGATATTTTTGGGAAAGGTTCAAGCTACTAAAGACATTTGAAATCTTGGTTGTTTCTGCATGCTTTGGTAATGGAAATTATGCATTTTTGCACACACAGGACAAATAGGGGTAGTATGGGTAGGATTGGTTGTTTTAAATGATTTTTTTGTGGGAGGTGGGGTAGGATGAACTTGAATCACCAAATCCTTGAGGAATCTTACGAGAATAGAAGGTTGAACCAATAGAATGGCACGAGAATAGCTATAGTGTTTCTTTAACTGAATATGTGCTTCAAAGGAAGCCAAATTAGCTCTTTTTCACACAATATTTGAGATTCTATATTGAAGGCTTGAGTTAGGAAACCCAACAGAGTATCAAGATCTAAGCCAAATCATGTTTAAGGTACACCCAAAGGCTTACAGATAATCTCTGTCAACAGATGAAAGAAAAGTGATTTTAAATTGTTTATTCTAATCCCATATGAAAGCTCTTCTGAGGAATGAAATTGTAGATGCCACTAAACTATCACAAGGATTGAGGCCTATGTGATTGAATAAAATTTTGATACAAGACTGCAATAGAAATAAGAAAAACTACTTGCATACATTCATAAATAAAACAAACACATTTTTCTCAAGGCAACATAGAATAACTTGAATTTGATTAAATCTATCAGCAGGGGAATGTTTCTAGAATAGTCTTAGAGATTTTTAATGGTTGTACACTTGCAAAAATCTTTACATGATCAGATTTAATACAAAAGAGATATACAATATTCTCAAACCACTTCTCAAAAATGATGGGCTCTTTAAGCCTTTTTCTATTAGAAAATTCAGTCCCAACCCCTAACACTCCAACCATTTACACAAAAAAATTGTGCCATTTATAAAATTTACAATATAGACCCTTTCCCCCAAAAATATAGACATTGAGTGCTACCAATGCTTGCCATGATCACGATCGCGATTCCCAAAATGAGATCTATAAAAAAATTCTAGGTGCTTGAGGGTCCAGATCTCATCGGATATCTCCCTCATTCAACTCCTTCCTCTGGTAGATCATTCTTTCTTCAATTATCCAACCACTTCCATCCCTAATATTTCAAATCTGGCTCCTTGTGTGCTTGGAGAAGAAAAATAGAAAATCTGATCAAGCACGATAGTTAGACCATTTTAATGTTGAAAGACATCTTCTAGATCTCCCAACCAAACTCAGATATCAAAATTAACTCCCCTCTCTTCCTGGCGTGTAGGAGATACCAAAAATCATGAAGACTTGCACCTCTAGGCATGTTTCAGTAAAAATGGGGGGGGAAATTAGATTCGAGACTCTCATCTATCGTTATACTTTACTTTGAATTTAGGCCATCCATGTGGAAGATTCAAATTTAAAAATATACTCGGGGGTTTCCTCTAACTTTGTACAAATTTTGGAAAAATGGAAAAATTTCACATTTTTTTCCACATCTCGCCTCGAAATGAACGACACGCGTCCCAAAGGTGGGTGGGCCCCAAACGAACCGTGGATAAAATCTGCCATTTCACCCTTTTTCTAGAAAAAGGAAAATTTTCCAAGTTTTCCCGCAGCTCCACCCTTTTGCTTCAAGTTTCCAATGGGGTCCAACGGAACCACGCTTCATTTTACTTTTAACTCTTTTTTTCCACATGGGAAATTTTTCCAAATTTCCTTCGAAGGCCCACACCTCTTTTATTGATGGAGGAAGCTTTTACCTTTCTTCCATCGGGCTTGTGGGCCATTTTTAATATCTTAACCCTTTTGAGCATAAGAGGCAAAAAATCTAAGTTTCCTCCGATGGTCCACTTCCCCACTCCTTTTGACTTGTCAAATTGCCACGTGTCACTATGGGGCACCTTGATATGGTCCCCAAATATTGAGACCTTGAATGATCGTGGGGTCCCCACGTGTCGTAGCTCGAAAAAAAATTATGTGAAGGCTCGAAGCTCAATGGAAGGCACCAAGTGTCATGCTCAGGGTAGTCTCCTTTGGCCATTGAAAAGTCCAAGTAAAATAGAAAGTCAGCAGAGGCCTCCAAGTGTCCTCCTAGTGCTTCTCTAAAAGACTCTGAGTGAGCGCAGCTTACCACATGTCCCTATTCTCCATGAAACTATTTTAGCTACATAAATTTATCTAAGTCTGGGAAAAGTAGAGAAACCTCCACGTGTCCTCTCGATGCTTCTCTATGGCCAAACCAAAAAGTAGATCTTCAAATGAGCGTCATTCCTCCACGTGAACACATTTTAAGTTGAGGCGATTCATAGAAATTTTGAAGTACCCAACTAAGCCACAACTCACCAAAATAGGACACATTCCTTGTTGATGCAAGGATGCAAATTTGACCGGGAGAAATTCCCGTCAAACCGTAAAATACAGAAAAATGATCATTCAAGCCCGAAAATGAAAATTTCTCCAAGGACAGAGAATTTAGAAATGTTACAAGGCTCAAATACATTCCTCAGAGATACATCCATTCATTTTTATTCAAGTATTTAAGGCATAAATGATGAGGAAGACAAATCCCAGCCATGGAGAATGGAAAATATGGGAGAAACCAAGTTTTAAGATAAACAGAGACAAGAGGCCCAAATTATAGACCTTTTACGGAGGAAAAAGAAACAAGGAGAAAACCATGGACCCATAAGTGATCTATGACCCATGAATAGATTAAAAATGGAAAAAAGATTAACCAAGCACAACATGAGGAAAAATAAAGTGACAGAGGCCATAAATCAATAGATTTTCAAAGGCAAACTAGAGGCGAGACTATTTTGAGCACTAATAGAATTTATAATGATCTTTCTTATATGGTGAAGCAAGATACTTGAATTGAACCAAGTATGATAAGGCTAATGCATTATGAATTTGTTTAAGATTAAAAAAATGAAGTGGATATTATTATTTGTTTACAAAATCTTGAAATTAGAATTTGTAATACTATTAGAAGTTTATGTTTTAAACTTAAGGATTACTATTACAATTGAAATGATACTTTACGTGAACATTTTATTTTACCTTGTGGATTATTCTCAACATCGTAATTACTGGTGTCATTATGGTTGTTTCCTAGGGGTATCTATGTTCATATTTTAATTAAAGAACCCACATACTTGGATGTGCCTCATTATATGTATTTTAAAATCTTGGTCACAGATAAATGATTTATTTCTATTGTGTCAATTATCAATTTCAATTTCTATATGCATTTACCCATGAATTTTATTTCTATTTTTGTTTTTGGATTGCAGTTAAGGAGATTTGCATCTAGAATTATTTGTTAGTGAAATTCTATCATTTTTGAAAGAGTGATCTATGAAAAATGAAAATTTTGTCATTTTATAAAAACCTATTGAATTTCTCCATGACCTAAATTTCTATATTTTATTTGACATTCTATAAATAAGATATGAAGAATAGTTCTCATTATACCTTATCAAAGGGTTTGAAGAGATCAAAGGACTTCACCAAAGCTTTCCAAAGGATACCATGTACCTTTGCCCCAAATTGGCCACGTCTTCTTGATTTTCTAGATGGTGCTAAAAATAATTTCCATTTAACTATGGAAAGAGATCAGATGTGGCTTCTAAAAATTGTTTGGGGACAAGTGTTGTCATCCATTTTGTATGTTTTTTTCATTATGGTAGTCGTGTCGATGATTCCATTTCAAGAATCATCTTTAGGTCAATAGTGTAGCCAAAATCCATTTCTATGGGAGGTAAGTGTTGACATAGTTAAGGGAAAATGTAAAAACAAGAAAAAAATTGATTTGTATCCCGATTTGAATAAAAGGAAATATATCCCATCCACTTTTTAAGTGGTTATTTTTTTATTTTATATTGTAATTGTTGACTTTTTAGTTGAGTTTACTTTATAATTAAATTTTATGTGTGTATATATAAAATAAAGTAAATAAATTATTTAAACCATTAAATAATTCTATTAAGATAGAATTGATTTATTATGTATTTTTAATGTATAATAATGTAAAATAAAAGAAAATAGAATAAAAATTTATTTTGAAAAATGTAAAATTGTTTTCTTAGAGTATAATTTCTACATTGAAAAAGATAATTCCACAATTCATTGTTGTGGAAATCAAATTGTAGCTTCCAACTACAAGTTTTAAGTGGTAATAATTATTATAGAACAAATTGTTGAAATTTCCACAAATATAACTTTGATGTGTGCTAAAAAAATTGTTATACGCCAACAAATTTCCCGCACAAAACCCAAAGATTAGTTAAGGAAAATTATAGAATAGTTTTTTTGTTCAAACCAAGTTAGAACAAGAATACCTTCAACTATAGATTTAATTTAATTCATAGTCAATAATTCCTTCATTTTAATTAAAAAATAATTAATATTATTTTAATCCAACATTACGGGCTTAAATCCCCTTCCAGGGTTCTCGTCAAATTTCGTTAATTAACCCTTACAAGCCATTGGCTAAAATACCCTTATTGCATTATTTATTTAATATTCTAGGGCTAAGTCTAAACTTACCCTCCCATTAAATTAAGAACAAATAAATTTAATCCCTAATGTATAAAAAAATGTTGTCTAATTACCATTGAGTAAATTTGATTTAATTAAATACAAGAGTCAAAGGCCTTTTAATTTTAAAAGTCACCAACTAAACATTAAGGTCACAAATTAACTTACCTCCTAACACCCCTTAAGAGGCCTCATTCACAAGTTATACATGCAATTCATTTAAAACATTATATTCCCACCTATTTTTTTGTAGGGTTGAATCACAACCCTTAGATGGATTCAATGAGGGCCCTTGGATCTTAGGGATTTCACACTAACCCTAATCATCTCTATGGAGTGTTCTTATTCATTCCTTTGACTTATTTTCTCATTTTTTTTTGTAGGTTTTGAAGAGGAGAAGGAGGAGGAGCCATGAGAGCAAGAAGAGCAACCATGGAATTTTTTTCATTGTTTTAGTTGTAAAGATTTTACTATTGTAATATTGCCCATTTTTTTAATGTAGAGATCCTACAATGGATCTGTTTTGTTATTTAATGAAAACATTTTCTTGTTTTGAGTTCAACAATTGGGGAAAAACCCCATTTCCTTTAATCTAATAATTTTACACATTTGGGTGCCATAAAAAAATTATTGGAGAGCTTAAACACTTAATTTCAATTCATTTCTAGTTGCTGGAAATTACCTTTTAATGGTTTTAGGCTTAGATTTCATTTAATTTTAAATCTATGTTTTCCTAATAGACACATTTTATTTTTCCATTGAAAGTGATGAAACTACCACCCTACGTAGGTTGGCGGTCCTGTGACCTCTGCCCTTCTGGGGTGTTCATCGACCCCTGCTCTATATTGGGTGACGAGTTCTTAAACCAATTCCTTACATAGGGCGGTGGTTCTGTTCTCCAAAACATAACCTTCCAAACATGCATTTTTTCAATAGTTCTTCTACTTAAGTTGGTTTTTAAAGCAATAATAAATTGAACTAAGGTGTCTTCCATTCATTGGTTACTAGATTGATAAAATTTCTAGTTTCATACTCAAATTACATAACATCAACTCATTCTCTATTCTTTCCTTCAATATAACAAGAAATGTAAAAAAACTTCCATATTTCCCAATATACTTTCCAAAGAGGAGATTTTTCCTCTTTCTAATAAGAAATGTAACCATAATTTCACTATTTTCACTATGTTTTATTTTCAATAGAAACAAGCAACCATTTACTTTCATTCACAATAACTAAATGGAAATCCATTTTAAGCAACAAGTATATTTTCAACATGATCATCAATCTTTTAAAAATGAAATAAATCACACTTTAGAGGTAATAAAATAAACTTAGGTTGAAAGAAATTTATTTCCATTTCAATCCCATTTCAAAGTTTCTACTTCATTTAACAACGAAAAAAATTGGTGGCTTTATTTTATAAGAACTAATACATTTAAAATGTAATTTTTTCATTCAAAACAATCTTAGTAGGGTTTACAAGTTGAAGGAATTTTTAAATAACAAATGCAACCTTCCTTTTCCTACTTTCCCATATAGATACATTTGAAAACTTGATAAAAATAAACCATTTTACAACACATTTACAAGATATTGAATTCTTTAAAATGCGAGTTACAAGCCCTCTATTAAAATGGAGAAAACATGGTAAAATTTATAAAAAGATGGATCTAGTTTCTTTTCTCCAAGTGCTATTAAAACAATTCTTCACTTGAGATACACCTTCTTCCCCAAAGTTCAAACACAAAAACAAAAATAGTGCAGTAGGAAACACTCTCTACCCAACCAATAATCCAAAGGACAAGCCTTCTTCCTCAATCCCCAGGACCCAATAATGAAGCAATGAGGGGTATAAGACAACCATTGGAAACTTTACATTGCTTCCACAATCAAACTCAATCAAGACATTCACATAGTAAACAAAATACCAAAATTAAAAAAAAAAAAGTAAGTTTCCAAGCACAAAGGCTCCAAAGTAAAGCCAAGAAATAAAAAGGAACATGGGGATATACTTATACCTCCCAAAGGTTTGTGTTCCCACCTTAAAACCTCAAATAACTCAATCGAAACCAAAAAATAATTTATGACTCCATCCAATAAAATAACTCATATGCCTCGATCCAATAAAAATACTTTTATACCTCCCTCACTCTTACGCCTCCCGAATAAGACAAAAAGATTACAACAAATTTTAATTATCACATGGTAGGACACCCCTACCCAAATCTGTCCTAAAATGACCAATAAAAACTCTTATGCCTCCCTCAAAAATATCCCCATTTTCATTTTCTCCTACAAAATATAATTTCCATTCTAAATCCAAAATCACACATATAACAACTATTCATTCACAAACATATGCCCCAACAATTATGAAAATAAAACATGGGTGAAGACCCTACCTTGCCATTGCAAAAGTTTTTAATCCACAAGAAATTTCCAACCTTTGAAATTTCAACAAATCAAAAGCTATCTCCAAATCCAACAAGCCCTAAAAATCTTGCCCCTCCAAATGCAAGAAACCAAAAAAAAAACAAGTAAACCCCAAATCCTAAAAAATAAGAATAAATAGAAAAGAGAGGAGAGAGAGGTGATGTGGCTCCATGTAGGATGCCACATCATTTCTCCTCCATTCCACATCACAAGGTCAAACCCAATCTCTAAAGCACAATAAATTGGTGGTTGAGGGAATGAAAACCATCTTACACACTCAACCCAAACACACACTCATAAAGGAAACAATTAAAGAATCTTGTAATAAAAGTGCAACTAAATACTCTTTTTCTCCATTAAAAGACACAAAAAGGCCTAAAATAATCCCTCAAATCATAAATATAGTGGGTCAATGGAGTTTAGTGGTGTGGGATAATCTTAACTTGTCCCACAAGACTCCAAAATTAGCTTGAAAATCAAAATACAAAATTTACATATAAATTTGAGTGCACTACACTCAAAACTAATTAAACTCTTTCAAATCCAACAAAAACTAAGACTACCTACTCATATTAATTACCCCTTTTGTCACATCCTAATTTACACTAATTAATCAAGTCTAATTAACTTAAATGGAGTACTTAACAACAATAATAAAATTGACTCACAATACTAACAAAAATACAATTAATAAAACCAAAAAGGAAAACCAAAATTTACCCAAGGTCACATTTGAGGTCACCCCCCAATGGGGACCTCCTAACAAACTAACAACAATAACATCAAACATTTACACTAGTTGCCAAGGTGACCTATTGTTGATACCCCAAATTCCTTCACTATTGGTCTCATATCCCCTTTTGTTTGTTGTTCTAAAAATTCCTGAAAAAATCAAAACAATACCTTTCTACCCTCGTTTCCACATTAATGACACTTTGAGATAATAAAACACATATATTTATATATCAATTCACATAATCAAATATCATAAATAAACCATGGCTAAAACAAAGTAATTCCCCAATTGTTTAAATTTTCAACATTTTAATTCTACTAATTCATCAATTTGTAACAAGATCACAATACCAACTAAATCATCTACCAATATCTATATATCAATTCATATGTGTCATACAAGGTAGTAACGGTTGGTACCCAAATCGATTCTCCTTGGCCGAGCAACATCACGCTTTTACGGAAGCTTAGAGGTAAGTAGAGCACATTGTGTGTTGTTTTGTATGTGGGTAAGAAATGAAACTTAGTCTTTGTTACTCGATGTGGAGAAATGGTTAGCACCCTTAAGAGGATTTGATCTATCCTCACTACTTTATGGTTGTGCCTTTCAACCAAGGTGAGAGGACCCTTTTTAGCATGTTGTTTGTGGAGAAGATGGAGATATCCTTCTTTGTAAAGTTTTTAAGAAGACCACAGAAAAAACTTGATCAATACAAAGAAAATCTAACTCTCACGAGTTGTCACCTAGATAATGGAGATATTTTCTTAGCAAGGTTCAAAGCATCTTGAAGAAAGTGAAAACCTGATTGCCTCTCGCATGTTTTAGTAACAAAAATTATGCATTTGTGCATACACAGGACAAATAGGGGTAGTATGGGTATGATTAGTTGCTTTTAAATGAATTTTGGTGGGAAGTGAGGCGAGTGGGTTTTGACTTGCCAAATCCTTGAGATCTTTCACAAAAATTGAAGGCTTGACCAACAAAATGCTTCGGACAGCCAGATTGTTCCTTTAACCATAGGCGTGCTTCAAAGGAGGCCTAGATTAGCATAATTTCACACAAAATTTAAGGATCCAAAATGAAGGCTCAAATTGAAAGACTTAATTAAACACTATCAACCTCTATTTTATCACACCTAATATACCCTCAAAGGCTAACAAACAATCTTATTCATCATGCTAGAGTACGGTGATTTTAAAATTGTTTATTTCACTATCAAATAAAAGATCTTCTGAAAAATAAAATTACAAGTGCCACCAAACTATCATGAAGCTAAGATCTTGTGTGATAGACGAGATATTTCAATGTAATATTGTAATGGGAACAAGAAACTATTTTCACAGATTCGAAATGAAATGCAGACACAATTTTCCTCGAAATAAGACACATATTTACTCAAATTTGATTAAATTTATCAAATAGGGAAAGTTTCTAGAGAAATATCGAGAGCTTGTCAATGGCTATACACTCGCAACCACCTTGACATGTTCAAATTTAACATAAAATAAATAAACAAGTTCCTCGAAATAGTCACTCGAAAAATATGGGATCTGTCAAAATATTTTTCCTCTCAAGAGTTAGCTCCCGACCTCTAACACACCAACCTTCCAACCATTTGCATGAAAAATTCATGCCATTTATAATATTTTAACTTAGAATAGAGTTTTCCCCCCAAAACCAAAAACATTCAAAGCACCTTTGCGTGTTGTGACTCCCAAAATCAGATTTGTAAAAATGTTATCAAGTGTGTAGAGGGAAAATATCTCCAAATATTTCCAGCATTCAATTCTTCACCTGATAAGTCGTTCTTCATCTTACGCGCCAACTACTTCCTCCTCCATTCTATCAAATTTGGTTCTTTATGTGCTAAGGAAGGAAAAATTGTGAAATCAGATTGAGGCCATAGTAAGAGCACATCTTAATGGAAAAAGATGTTTTCATATGTTTTCCCACCAAACCAAGATATCAACAGGTCTCTCGCATGCCAAGGAAAGAAAAATACGGTCAATCCGAAAGTCATATTACATCTTTAATGGTAAAAGATGTTTACGGACCTTCCCCACTAGACCAAGATATTAGATTAATGTCCTCTTCATTTTGGCATATAGGAGACTCCAAGAAATGATAAAAATCCATAGGTATACGCATCCCCGGAGCTTTATAGAAAAATTGTGGAAAATGAGATACGAGACACATAATTTCCATTGATATTTCTTTTGAATTTGGACTGTCCATGGGGAGAGCCAGGTTGAGATGGGCTTAGGGGTTCCTTTTTACTTTTACACCTTTTGGAAAATGCAAAATTTCTCAATTTCCTCGCCCCTCCGCCTCTAAAAATGGGCCGACATTTCCCAATGTCGGTCCCAAAGGAAACACAACCAAATTCTACTATTTCACCTCTTTTTGGGATAAGGAAATTTTTTCCAATTTCTCCCACATCTCCACCCTTCCAATTTTAGTTTTGATGTCGGTCCCAATGCAGATCCATGCTTCCTTTTACACTTTTAACTCCTTTCTCCACAAAAGGAAAAATTTCCAAATTTCTCCCGAATGTCCGCACATCCGCCGTTGACCGGAGCAATTTTTGACTAAAATCTGTTGGGATTATGGGTCATTTTGATGATTTTATTCTTTTAAACAATAAGGGAAAAATCCAAGTTTCCCACTGACGGACCACCTCCCCGCCTCTTGAATTTTCAATTTAATGCCACACATCTCGGTGGCACATCTTTAGATCGTCCCAAAAATTAGAGACCCTAAATGAGCACGGGGTAACCACGTGTCCCGAGTCTGGAAAAGCATACTAAAAAGATTGAGATCCTTGCAAAAGTGCCTTGTGTCCAAGGTCGAAATGGTCTCCTCTGGATGTTGAAAAGTCTAAGAAAAAAGTAGAGCAAGCGGAAGCTTCCAAGTGTCCTCCTGGGTCTTCTTCAAAAAAAAAATCAAAGGCGAGTCCCCAAACATGTGTGGTCCCTCCATGTGTCTTTATGGAACAACTTTAAGATGGTAATAAAAGTGAAGACCCTAAAATTTTTTTGTAAAAAGTTTAAGTCCCCAGTAGAGCCGGCGGAAACCTCCACCTCCCCTCTATCACAATTGTTAAGGTGGGACCCTAAGACAAATCTTCAAATGAGTGCCAGCCTACCACGTGTCCATGGTTTGCAAAACTATATCAGTTGAATGAAAATTACTTCTAAGTTTTGGTGAGGCAACAGAATCCTCCACATGTCCTCCCGACGCAGCTCTAAGGCCAAACAAAAAGGTGAGTCTTCAAATGAGTGCCATTCCTCCACATGGATAATTTTTGGGTAAAAAATTTCCACAAAGTTTTAGAGTGCCCCACCGAACCGCGTCTAACCAAGAAGGACCACGTTTCCACTGATGCATAAATTTAAAATTTGATAGGACAAACACACCATCAAGCCGTAAATATGAAAGGAAACAACTACTTGAGCCCGAAGATGAAATTTTCTTTAAGGAAAGATCATTTAGAAATGTTGTAAGGTTCACACATGACCCCTCGAGCTATATCTATTCACATTTCTTCAAGTACACGGACAAAATGGTAGGGACAATAATACATGAATGTAGAAAATGGAAGGGAAGGAACAACCCAAGTTTTATGCCCAATTGACAAGCACCTTCATATGGATAGAGGAACAAATCAAAAATTCAGGGCTTTTAAGTGACCTTTGACCAAGGAGGAACCAAATGGAAGATAGAGCCTTCAAGCACCAACACGAGGAGACAAAAATGTTACGGAGGCTGCAAAATGAGGATTTAAAAAAAAAGCGGGGTGATCTAATTTGAGCACTAACATTACCTCCGACTAGGGGATGCACACTCCCTGTGAGTGCCACAAGAACCAAAAAATAGACCAAGTACCGAAAACATCCATTGGGAAAAGGAGTTAGCTTATAGAGTAGAAAACTAGAACCATCTCTTAAAAACAAACTGAGGAACTAGCAAAACAGTCATTTGAGGACAAAAATTATTAAAACACAAAAGAGAGAAAGGAACCAACAAACTATACACTATAAAAATTATGCTCACCTTGATTTGGAGGAATCAATCTAGCAAATGTTTTAGTTCCTACCATTAATAAGCAATTCAAGCAACTCACCATCTAAATATTTAAAGAAGGTATGTTCACCAATCTAAATGTCAACGGAGTAAGGGCCCATCGATAGTGCATCAAATTTACCATGCTTGCCCTTGTCTTCATGTCTGCTATCCCACAACATCACAAGATCTCCAATGTTGAAGGATCTGGGAGTGACCTTCTTGTCAAATAAATGTTATCCCAAATTCGCCCCCTGGAAAATTTGGTGAAGACAAATCCTGTATATAAGGAAATTATGAAGAAAATGATTCAAACCTATGAGCTCACATTCCAGGATGAAAAAAGGTTACAGGGAGAGCCTACAATGGAGTGGTGGGGATTGCAAAGGATCAAACAACCCTGTGTAGTAAAAAAAAAGAAGAAATGGCTCACTCAAGTGAACATGTCCCTTAAATTTATCAAACAGGTTACGTGGGCTCGGAAATGAAGGAGCAGTGTCGCAGAGAAACTAGAAATAGGAAGAATGAAGAACGATGAATATTAGAAGTCCTTGGGCTTGAAATGGTTCAGGAAAAGGTCAAAAAATGACTAAGTATGGAGGAGGCAGCAGAAGAGACACGTGTCCTAATGACACTTCTCCAAAGTGAATCCAAAAAGGGGAGCTCAAACTTGTGCCAACCCTCCACGTAGAAAATGGTCAAAAAGAGTCAAGGGGTGGGTAGAAAGCTTCAAAAAATGGCTAAGTATGAAAGTGTAAGTGGAGAGTGCCAAGTGTCATCCTAGCGCATTTCCAAGAGTTGGTCTAAAGGCGAAGACCCAAGTGAGCGTGAGCTCGCCATGTAGCCCAAAGTCAAAAAGTAAGAGGGACCGTTGAAAAGTCCACAAAGTAGTGGAGGCCAACAAGTGTCAACTCGACGCTCCTCCAAGGGAAACTTTGGGTCAGGTTTGTAAACAAGCATGGTGCCTCCACGTGTCTAAAAGGGCAGAGTTAGTTGAATAGTCAATGCATAAGCCGGACGGTGGAAGCTACCAAGTGTCCTAAGGGCATTGTTTCAAGGGTTAAAAGGAGAAAAGGTTCCCGAGTGAGATCAAGAATTACGCTTGTCCTAGGGGAAGGTGGGGCATTGGGGAAATATTTTTTTTTCCTTTTCCCCAAAAGGAGTAAAAGTTACAAAAAGGCCCGCGACTCCGCCAAGAGGAAAAAGTCGGCGTTTGAGCCATGTGTTCATGCGAGTTTCGAGAAAAAGACAAAATGTAAATTGTGGACCCATGGACCCAATTTTTGTCCCAATATGGCTGCCACGTGTCCCAATCCAAAAGGGGGACCCATTTTTCAAATTGTTTTCCCACCCATTTATACGGAATCGATTCAAACTTCAAAGGGGCAAATCTTTCGACCCAGGGCTTGAGAGATTGCAAATCTGATACCATGGGAAAGATCTCGATCTTGTCTATGCCATGGGAGTCTGAAACTTTAATTTTTGGGAAGTTAGGAGGAAAAAAAATGGAGAAACATATATGAGATTTCAATGCAGGATCATCAGTCTTAACAACCAAATCGGATTGGATCTATTTCCATTGTTTCCTCTTCCTTCAAGGTGCCAAACTAAGGATCGTAGAAAAAAATATGGATTCATGGGCAGATTTTAGCATAAGCATTAATAATGGTGGTTGATCTTCAACCCACATTTTCCCACTTCTCTCTCTCTCTTTCTTCTCTTAGATCAAATCTATAAATAGATGGGCAAGATTCATTGTTGTTTGTTTTTCTTCTCTACCTTCCCCTTTTTCTCTTCCCCAAGGTCAAAAATGGAGTTCGAACCTCCTCCCCTGCTATGTAAAATGGAAGTTTTGCCCTTTGTTCATAGATGATGCTCTATGCAAACTATGAAGCAATAAAAACGTGTTTTGTGATGCATTTTTCCATCCTTGCTCATTTTTGGTTGTCTCTTCTTGCCTCTCTTCATTGTAGGGTATTTGTGCATGTTTTGAATGTTCACTTACAGATCTAGGAGCTATGTTCATGGGGTTTTGGAACATTTTCTATGTGAATCTGATCTATGGTCTGTGATGTTGCTATCCATCCTTTCCATTGCTCACCTCTCTTTGTTCCATGGCAGTTTGGTAGATGATCAACATTTTCCTTCTCTGGTGTATCACCGTTTTAGTGTAGGCTCTATTTTCCTTGTTTTCTTTCTCTCCTTATCTCCTTGGAAGTTAGATTAGGATTAGATTAGCTTTCCTGCACTAGAATATCTTGTGGTAGGTAGATTAGGAAGAGGAACCAACCTTCTCTAGAGAGTCATTCCCATTTACAAGTCCCATAGCTTGGGGAATGATCCAATGTTATGTAATTGTTGGTGCTCAAAACATTCTCGCTTGCACGGTTTTCCTTTAAAAAATATCAATTTATGGCCTCTGTCACTTTCTTTTCTCCGAGTTGTGCCTGGATAATATTTGTTGCCATTTTTAATTTATTCATGGGTCGTAGATTACTTATGGGTCCATGGTTTTCTCCTTGTTTCTTTGTTCCTCCGGAAAACATTTGTAATTTGGGCCTCTGTTCTCTGTTCATCTAAAATCTTCGTTTCTCCATATTTTCTATTCTCCATGGCTAGGATTTGTCTTCCTCATCATTTCTACCTTAAATACTTGAAGAAAAATGAGTGGATGTATCTCTGAGGAACGTATTTGAGCCTTGTAACATTTCTAAATTATGTCCTTGAAGAAATTTTCATTTTCAAGCTTGAATGATCATTTTTGTATTTTATGGTATGACAGGATTTCTCCAAGTCAAATTTACATCCTTACATTGAAAGGTAATGTGACCTCTTTTGGTTGAACGCAGCTCAATTGGGTACTTAAAAATTTCGTGAGTCGCCTCTACTTAAAAATGTGTCCACATGGAGGAACGATGCTCGTTTGAAGATCTACTTTTTGTTTTCACCTTGGAGTAGTACTAGGAGGACATGTGGAGGTTTCTGCTACTTTTCCCAGACTTAGATAAATTTTATGTAGCTAAAATAGTTTGGCAGAGAAGCAGAAACATGGCGAGCCCGTGCTCCCTCATAATCTTTTAAAGAAGTTCTAGGACGACACTTGGAGGATTCCACTCACTTTACATTTTTTTTGAATTTTCAACGGCCAAAGGAGACTGTCTAAGAGCATGACACTTGGCACCTTCCAATGAACTTAGAGCCTTTAAACAAATTTTTCTAGGCCAAGACACATGGTGAGCCCATGCTCATTCAAGGTCTCAATTTTTGGGGACCATCTCAAGGTGTGCCATAGTGACACATGGTAGTTTGACAAGTCAAAAGGAGTAGGGAAGTGGACCATCGGAGGAAACTTATAATTTTTCCTCTTATGCTCAAAAGGATTAAGATATTAAAAATGGCCCGTAAGCCTAATGGAAGAAAGGTCAAAGCTTCCTCTAGTCAATGGAAAGGTGCAGGACCTTTGGAGGAAATTTGGAAATTTTTCCCTTTGTTGGAAAAAGAGTTAAAAGTAAAAAGGAAGCATGGTTCTGCTTTGGGACCCCATTGGAAACTTGAAATAGAGAAGTGGAGTAGCGGGGAAAACTTGGAAAATTTTCCTTTTCCAAAAAAAGGGTTAAATGAAGAATTTATTTGTAGTTCCTTTGGGACCCACCTCAGACACGTGTCAAGCTCATTTCTTGAGGGCGGAGATGCGGAACAAAATGTGAAATTTTTCCATTTTTCCAAAAGTTGTAAAAAGTCAAGAAACCCTGGGTCTATTTTTAAGTTTGAATCTTCCACATGGAGGACCTAAGGTCAATGTAAAGATCAACGATAGCTAAGATTTTGAATTTGATTCTCCCCCATTTTTACTTGAAACACTCCACGAAGGTGCGAGTCTTCATGATTTCTTGGTATCTCCTACACTCCAAGAAGAGAGGAGTTAATGTTGATATTTGAGTTATGTGGTGAGATCCGGAAGATGACTTTTTCCATTAAAATGTTCCGGCTATCATGCTCGATCGGATTTTTAGTTTTTATTCTCCCAAGCACACAAAAAGCAAATTTGATAGATTAGGGGTGTAACTGGTTGGTGAATTGAAGAAAGAGTGATCTACCAGAGGAAGGAGTTGAATGCGGGAGATATTCGATGAGATCTTCCCCCTCAAGCACCTGACAAATTTTTACGGATTTTATTCTCGGAATCACAATCGTGATCATTGCAAGCACTAGTAACACTCAAGGTCTAGATTTTTGGGGGAAAAGTTGCTCTATTATAAATTTTATAAATGGCACAATTTTTTTATGTAAATGGTTGGAGTGTTAGGGGTATGGATTGAATTTTCTAATAGAAAAAATCTTGACAGAGTCCATCTTTTTGAGAAGCCATTTGAGAAGCATGTATATCTATTTTGTATTAAATCTAATCATGTTAAGGTGGTTTCAAGTGTACAACCATTGACAACTTCTTAATCTGCTCTAGAAACTTTCCCCTACTAATAGATTTAATCAAATTCAAGTTATTCTGTGTTGTCTTGAGAAAAATGTGTTTGTTTTATTTCTGAATGTATGCGAGTAGTTTTTCTTGTTTTTGTTGCAATCTTGTATTAAAATATGATTCAATCACACAAGCCTCAATCCTTGTGACAGTTTAGTGGCATCTATAATTTCATTCCTTAGAAGAGCTTTCATCTGGGATTGTAATAAACGATTTGAAATCAGTTTTCTTTCATTTGTTGACAGAGATTATCTGTAAGCCTTTGGGTGTACCTTAGGCGTGATTTGGCTTAGATCTTAATACTTTTCTGGGTTTCCTAACTCAAGCCTTCATGATAGAATCTTAAATATTGTGTGAAAAATTGATAATCTTGGCCTCCACTGAAGCACATATTCTAGTTAAAGAAAACTATAGCTATTCTGTGGCATTACTCGTTGGTTCAACCTTCCATTTTTAAGATTCCTCAAGGATTTGGTGAGTCAAATTCATCTTGCCCACCTCCTACCAAAACAATCATTTAAAATAACAATTCCTACCCATACTACCCTTGTTTGTCCCTGTGTGTGCAAAAATGCATAATTTCCATTACCAAAGCATGTAGAAACAACTAGGATTTCATATGTCTTTAGTAGCCTGAACCTTTCCCAGAAAATATCTCCATTATCTAGAGTGACAACTCTTGAGAGTTAGATTTTGTTACATTGATCATATTTTCTCCAAGGTCTCCTTAAAAATTTCATTATGAAGGATATCCCCATCTCTTCCTTAAACAATAGGCTATAAAAGGGTCCTCTTACCCTGGTTAAAAGGCACAACCTAAAATAGTGAGGATAGATAAAATCCTCTTAAGGGTGCTATCCATTTCTCTACATTTGAGTGAGAGAGGGCCAGTTATATCTCATCCACGGGTACAAATGACTCACCATGATCTAATATATCTCTAAGCTTCTTGTCAAACTAGTGATGTTGGTCAGACTTCGAGGGAGAATCAATTTGGATACCAACACCTAAGTGGCATTACTAGTGATTATTTTGAATTCTAGGAAATAATTTACATCTTTGAGACTAATTTTCAAATTCGCTACTAGTCATACCGATTTGGCCTATCAACACACTTCGCACAATTTCCAGGACTTACAATTCACATTTAGACCACTAGTAAAACACTTCTTGTATAATCCAAGTGTTTTGTGTTGTTCTTTCAGTTTTCACACCTAGTGCACTAGCTTTCATTTGATAAATCTAGGTAAAGAAAGGTTAGAATATTTCCATTTCTAGTTTCTAGCATTAACAGACATTTGACAGATCATATTTAGTGCATTTTCACAACTAGGGTGGAAATCCTTAGTGGTGAATCCTGTTGATCTGATTTTTAATGAGTACCAATGTCTTAAAACTCTATCAAATTCAGATTTGTTACTAATATTGGAAAATCGGAAGGAAGAAGATCTTTCTTTGTTAGGGATCCTGCTAGAACATTGTTTCCAGAGCTAGGAAAAGCAAAATCAGAAGGGAGAAAAGCTTGGAGATTTGTGGGAGAACAACAGATAAGAAGAGGGATCTCCATTGATAAAATTGATCTACCTATCATTGAATACTACCATTTAAGTGACTTTAAATCAAGCATCCTCTTTGTGGAATTGAATTCTCCAGTTGGAGAAGGGATTTCATTTGATTTTAAATAGTTTGATTCACATTTTGCACCTCTCTTTTCTCATTTTGATAGGGATTTCCAAGAGACAAGGATCATGGGGCTATCAATTTTTAAAATTATACTCCTGTGTTCCAAGGGACCTCAATCCCTTATCAATTTTTCACCCCTCCGTGGTCACCTTCTTGAATCAACATGGCCCAACCCCACCTAGACCCCTTTTGTTTTAAACACCTTTGAACCTATAAATTTTGTTGGAATGGTGGTTATCCAAATGCGATGCCTTAAGATGTAAGAAACAAACTACCAAGTTCCATGGGAGAAATGTTAATATTGGTGATCAGCATCTAAATATTTTTATCAATATGATGGAAGAATTTGAGATTAAACATGAAGATGTATACATCAAGTTGTTTATCCATACCTTGAAAGAGGATGCCAGGGACTCGTAAAAGCATTGCCAAATAACTCTATTGATTCTTGACTCGAAATGAGTAATACATTTAGATTGCATATGGTGATAGAACCCGACCTAGGTTTCTTTTTGTAGAATTTGAAAACATCAAAAAGAATCCTAATGAGTTAGTACATGATTTCAATACAAGGTTTTATAAGACCTTGAGGAGATTTCCTATTAGAATAAGGCCTTGTGATGAGTCATGTTTGATCAAATATTCTGATGCATTTAATAAAAAGGATGCATCTTACTTAAGAGACAAGAACCCCAAAAATTTGAGGCAGGCCTTCACCATGGCTCTACAAATAGAGAACAACATCAAGGCAATTGGAAATCCTCCAAAAAGGGAGGGTGTAAAGCTGGTTAACCCAGAAAAGCCTCAAACAAGAAAGGCTGCTAATTTGGAAGAAGTTGTGAAAACTTTGGCAGGGGTTGTCAAAGAAATTTCCTACAAACTAGCCCAGGCTAAGAAGGGAATTGGGCATAGCTCACAAGGTCAAAAAATAAACAAGGCCAAGATAGGTTTACAAATCACCAAATATCTGATGATAGAGGCAAAGGACCTGTTGGATTTGGAAACATGCAGCCCCAAGGCAGGGAAAATAGAATGGTGCTTGATCCTTTGGCTGCCAGAGTTGCTATTGTGGAGGAGACAGATGTCATTGATTGGTGTGAAAAAAGTTTCATGCCTCATTCTCCTTGTGAATAATATTAGCAAGAAGAAGAAGAAGTTGATGATAATGATGATGATGTCTACATGATGGGTTGCTCCACAAGCTTACAACAAGGGGAAACTTCAAATGAGGTGATAAGTGCCCGGACTACTGCCACTTTTTGGGACTATATTCATAGGGTACATATTCTTCCTCCCTCTCATATTTTATAAGTAGATACTTTACAGTATTTTGAATTTCCCAATAATTACTTTGAATATTTAAGTGCTTTAATGATAAAGAACTATGATGAAGGAATTCCATCGAGGAGGATAGACGATTCCTGATGAATGTTGTTGTTGCTCAAGAGAAGGAATATAACACAAGAAGTAAGGTTGTCAAATGGACAGGGCCTCAAGCTAAGCCAAAAGTTTCCTTACTTTCAAACATTCCTAAAGAGGCTCCTAAGAAAGAGGCATCTGCTAAAAGCCCCAAGTTCTAAAAAATATCATATCCCTCCTCATGCACAAGTTATCAAAAATCATGTACCACCTAATGAGTGTGTTGGATTTCCTTCCAATACTACCTTGCCAAGGAATGTCCCATATGATATTTTCATAGTTTTAAGTCAAATCAAAGTATATATTCCAATTTTGAGTTGTTTAGGATTTCTAAGCACAAAAAGAGAGCATTTGAATACTTGGGATTGAAAGAAGAGAAGATTGCCCTAGGCAGATATGTAAATATTGTGGAGACTCCTCCAATCATTCAACAATTAAAAACACCACCAGCTTTAGAGGAACTAGGTGATCCACCTAAGGTCTATTTGGGGACATCCTTGGTGGACTCTCAGATGAATGTGGATCCATTCTTGACCACTTTGATCATTAAGGACATACTACTGCACAACTACATGTTTGACTCAGGGACATCATGAAATGTCATGCCTCACGGAAGTCATGAATGAGCTGAATATCAAAGTGATAGAAACATATGCAAAGTGCACTACCATCTATTCCAGAGAAGTTCTAGTAGTGGGATGTGTGAAGGGTTTGGTGGTGCAGCTTGCAACTTACCCAGGTAAAAATTTAAAACTTGATGTTGTCATCGTTGACTTCCTAGCCAACTGGGGCATGCTACTGTCAAGAAAATGGGATGCTAGTGTTGGTGGGAGTGTTTAAATGGATATGTCCTATACCACCATTCCAATTAAAGGTAGACTTGTCAGGTTGTATGGAGAAAAGAAAATTTTGCATCTTATTGAGGATCCGAACAATGTATCCAAAGTGAAGTATTGTACACAAATATTGATGCTAACAAGTTTGTAGGATTTGTTAATGGAAATGAGCACAAGATTGAGGAATCTAGGTGTCTTGAACAAGTGGGTTCTCCTTGCACTCTATTTCTTGATGGAGATTTCTCCAAGTTTGGGAATGGTGTTAGTGATCTTCTACTTTCTCCTAGTTAGGAAAAATTTGGTTTTTCCTTCAAACTCAATTTTGAGTGCACCAACAACATTGTTGAGTATGAGGCACTATTGTTGGGTTTAAGAATTTCTTGGAAATATGGTATCAAGGACATCATTGTCAAAGGAGACTTAGAATTAATTTAGAACAATTCAAAAATCGTATGCCACAAAGAATTAGCGAATGAAATAGTACAAGGATGCAGTTTGGGATTTCATTGAGATGTTTGACTCATTTAACATCGTGCAGCATGATAGAAGGTTCAATGATTTACTAGAAAGGATTGTAGTATTGGGGTCTTGTTTTGACAATTATACAGTGTCCTCGTATTGTGAATATGAGGTTAAGGTATTGACAAGAACTTCGTCCCTGACAACATTAAACATTGACAGGTGTTTGATGATGATGCTTAGATTAGAAGATTTCTGCAGAATAAGGGAGAGTTTTCTCATCAATGCATTGATTTAGAGCCAATGGTATGTACAATAGAATGAAAAGAAACCTTGTTTGGCAAGGGTATTATCCAGCTAAAACCAATACCATTCCTAGAGGACTCAAGTTACCCTTAAGTCTAATTTTGATAATGTCGATCACATTGTTAACAGATGCATGACACCCTCATGGGATATTGAGGAGCATGACCTTGGCACAAAGGAGAAGCCAAGGAAAATTTGGTTAGGTAGAAATCTCAGCAAGGAGGAGAAGCATTCATACATCCAATTATTGAAGAAATACCAAGATTGCATGGCTTGGACCTATTCTGAACTCAAAGCATATAGAGAGGACCTATATCAGCATTTGATTCCCTTGGAGTCTAATGCAAAGCCATTCAAGAAGAAACATAGGCCAATCAACAAATTCTTATCCCTCAAGATGCAAGAGGAACTAACGAAGCCGAGAGATGGAGGGATTATTCACCCACTAGGTATTCTTCTTAGGATACAAACCTAACCGATGTAAGAAAGAAGAATGGTGATATTAGGTTATGTGTGGACTTCAGGAATCTAAATAGAGCATCAATGAAGGATAATTATCCTTTACCAAATATGGAGAACATGCTGCAGTTAGTGACTAGGTCTAAGTTTCTCTCTACCTTGGATGGTTTCTCCGGTTATAACCAAGTTATGGTGAAGGAATCAGAAAGGATCAAGATAACCTTTACTACTCCTTGGGGAACATATATGTATGTTAGGATGCCCTTTGGTTTGATGAATGATGAAACCATCTTCCAAAGTGAAATGGATGTTTCTTTTGCTAGTTACATCAATAAATTTATTGTTGTCTACAAGATGATGTGACTGTGTTTTCTAGAAAGAGAATTGACCACTACTACACTTAGAGAAGATGTTGCTAAGATGTAGAGAATATGGCATCTCAATCAATCCAAAGAAGTTCCATTTTAGAGTGTAGAAATAAAAGTTGCTTGGTAACATTTTGCCACAAGGAGTGATGATTGATCCAGAAAAGAGTAGATGCCATCAACAAGGTCCCAATCCTAAGAACTAAGAAGGGAATTCAGTCCTTCTTTGGGTAGATAAACTTCATCAGAAGATTCATATCAAACTTTGCTGAGTTGACCATCCCAATCACTTCCATGATGAAGAAAGACTAGGTCATCAAATGGGAGGAGGCTGCCATCCAAGCCTTTAATGGAATCAATGAGGCATTAAACCATGCCTCTGCTTGGAAGCTCCATATTATAATAAGCCTTTCCAACTTTTTTCCGTTTCTTTAGAGAACACTATTGTTTTTTCCCTACGAAGGATGATGAAGTGGTGAGAGGCCAATTTCCTTTTCAAGAAGGCCTTAAATGGGGCTTAGCTGAAGTATACTATCATGGAAAAGCATGATTTTTCCTTAGTAAAAGCAACAAAGGTTTTTAGACCTTACATTCTAAGTTCTAAAGTGGTTGCTTATGTTCCCCACACCATGGTGAATGACATCTTGTCAAAGATGGAGGTCTCTCAAGAAAATATGAAGGTGGGTGAATAAGTTCCAACAATATGATATGGATATCCAAACCACAAAGTTTTTGAGAGGTTTGGGCTTGGTTAAACTTATGGCTAAGAGCAACCTGCAAACTATTGAATTAAATGAGGTAGAAGAAGAAAGGGAAGGTGTTTCTAAAATGTTGATGAGTTTTGAGTGGTACAAGAATGTGATTTTCTATCTCAGACACTTATACTTCCCTGAGCATTTAAGTAAGAACTAGAAAAGGGCTCTTAAGTTAGCCTCCCAGAAATATGTCATTACTGATTATGGGTTGGCTTGGAAGAACCCAAAGGGAGTCCTCTTAAGATGCATTACTGAAGAAGAAGCCCCTAAGATAATTGATGGTCTCCGTGGAGGAGTATGTGGGAGACATTTTGCTTTAAGAGTCATAACACACAAGAACCCGAGGGTTGGTTATTGGTGGTAACTCTCTTTAGGGATAAAAATATTTTTGTTAGAAGATTTGAGAGCAAAGTGCTTCTCTGGAAGACTCGAAAGGTTCGGATCCATTCCTTTGCAACCTATATCGCTTGAAGCTCTTTTTAATCAATGGGGAATGGATTTCATTGGTGAGATTTCAGACCCTTCTAGTGCTTGGCCATAAGTGGATTCGTGTAGCCATTGATTATTTCACCAAGTGGGTGGAGGAAATCCCCACCAAAAGAGCAACACACCAAATTTTTATGGATTTTTTGTTGAACCATATAATCTGCAGGTTTGGGGTGCCAGTCAAGATTGTTCTTGACAATTCCATGAGCTTTAGAGGTAAATATTTGATGGAAATGTGCAAGGAGTATGGGATAAACTTCACATATGCCTCCAATTACAATCCCTAGGGAAATGGACAAGTGAGTCCTGTAACAAAAACTTGTTAAATATTATTAGAATAACCTTGGAGCTAAACAAGAGAAAGTGGGGTGAACAGTTGAAGTTTTTTGTTTGGGAAGATAGGTTCACTTTCTTAGAGAGCCACTAGAAAGAGTCTGTTGAGTTTGTGTATGGAACTCAATCCCTACTATCCTTGCATATGTAATTAGCCTCATATCATTTCATTCAACATAGCTGGAGGATCAAGAAGTAGGTCCCTATCATGCTCACATTAACCAGTTGTTGAACTTGATGAAGAGAGGAGGGTATCCCACAAGAGACATGTAAAGTTTAGAGAAATGTTTGAAGAAGTTATTTGACAATAAGGTCACTCCTGTGGCCTTAAATGTTGGATATCTTATGCTATTATGGGATAGCAGACATGAGGATAAGGGAAAGCATGGCAAGTTTGACTCATTATGGATGGGCCCTTACTCCATTGATATCAGGATTGGTGAGCATACCTTCTTCCTCAAGGACTTAGATGGTGAACTGCTCAAATTACCTATTATTGGTAGGCATTTGAAGCATTTCATGGATTCATTCCCCTAAAATCAAGGTAAAAATATTGTTTATAGTGCATAGTTTTTTGTTTCTCTTTTCTTTTGTGTTTTTGTTTGCGTTTTGGTCCTTATGACTTGTTTTAGTTGGTTTCTCTGTTTCATTTTTGGAGATGTCTCTATTTCTCTACTATATAAATTGACTCTATTTCCCAATGGATATTTTGGCACTTGGTCTATCTTTATTCTTGTGGCACTCACAGGGAGTTCCCATCCCCGAGTCGGAGCCAATGATGGTTCTCAAAATAGTCTCGCCTCAGTTTTCCTTTGAAAACCTATCAATTTACGGCCTCTGTCACTTTCTTTTTCCTCGTTTTGTGCTTGCTTAATCTTTTTTTCCATTTTTAATATATTCATGGGTCATTGATCACTTATGGGTCCATGGTTTACTCCTTGTTTCTTTGTTCCTCTAGAAAAGGTCTGTAATTTGGGCCTCCTATTCTCTGTTCATCTAAAAACTCAGTTTCTCCCATATTTTCCATTCTCCATGGCTAGGATTTGTCTTCCTCATCGTTTCTACCTTAAATAATTGAATAAAAATGAATGAATCTATCTCTTAGGAACATATTTCTACCTTGTAACATTTCTAAATTCTCTATCCTTGGAGAAATTTTCATTTTCAGCCTTTAATGTTTGTTTTTCTATATTTTACAATTTGATGAGGCATTTCTCCTATCAAATTTACATCCCCATGGTGTCACAGGAACGTGGCCTCTTTTGGTTGGATGCAACTTAGTTGGGTACTTCAAAACTTTTATGAATTACCTCAACTTAAAATGTGTCCACGTGGAGGAATGATGCTTATTTGAAGATCTACTTTTTGGTTTGGCCTCAGTAGCGTCCGGAGGGCACATGGAGGTTTTCACTACTTTACCCAGAATTAAATAAATTTTATGTAGCTAAAATATTTTAGTATAGAACAGGGGACACGTGGTGAGCCAAAGTTGCTTGCTAAGAGTCTTTTAAAGAAGCACCAGAAGACACTCTGAGGCCTCCGTTCACTTTGTATTTTGCTTGGAATTTTCAACGGCCAAAGGAGACTACCCTAAAGAATGACTCTTGGCACATTTTGCTGAGATTTGAGCCTTCAAACAAATTTTTCTACGCCAAAGACACATGATGAGCCTCGCGCTCATTCAAGGTTTCAATTTTGGGGACCAACTCAAGGTGTGCCATAGTGACATGTGGTAGTTTGATAATTCAAAAGGATCATAGAGGCGAGACCATCGGAGGAAACTTATAATTTTTGCCTCTTATGCTCAAAAGGGTTAAGATATCAAAAATGGCCTGTAAGCCCGATGGAAGAAAGGTCAAATCTTGCTCTAGTCAATGATGGAGGTGTGGGCCTTCAGAGGAAATTTGGAAAATTTTCCCTTTGTGGGAAAAAGAGTTAAAAGTAAAAAAGGAAGCATGGTTCCGTTAGGACCCACATTGGAAACTTGAAGTGGAAGGGCGGAGCTACAGGGAAAACTTGGAAAAATTTCCTTTTTCCAAAAAGAGGGTCAAATGGAAAAATTTATCCACGGTTCCTTTGGGACCCACCTCAGGACATGTGTCAGGCTCATTTCTCAAGGGTAGAGATGCGAAACAAAATGTGAAATTTTTCTATTTTTCCAAAATTTGTAAAAAGTCAGAGGAAACCCTCAGGTCTATTTTTAAGTTTGAATCTTCCACATGGATGACCTAAATTCAAAGTAAAGATCAACAACAGTTGATAGTCTGAATCTGATTTTCCCCCCATTTTTATTGAAACATTATTATAGGTGCGATTCTTTATGATTTCTTGTTATCTCCTACATGCCAGGTAGAGAGGGAGTTAATGTTGCTATCGAGTTTGGTGGGGAGATCTGTAAGATCTCTTTCTCCATTAAAATGGTCTGACTATTGTGCTTGATCAGATTTTCCGTTTTTCTTCTCCCAAGCACGTAAGGAGCCAAATTTGACAAATTAGGGGTGGAAGTGGTTGGAAAATTGAAGAAAGAGTGATCTACTAGAGGAAGGAGTTGAATGCGGGAGATATTCGATGAGATCTACCCCCTCGAGCACCTAACAACTTTTTACAGATTTTATTTTGAGAATCACGATCATGATCATGGCAAGCACTGGTAGCACTCAAGGTCTAGATTTTTGGGGGAAAGGGGCTCTATTTTAAATGTTATAAATGGCACAAATTTTTCATGCAAATGGTTGGAGTGTTAGGGTCGGGACTGAATTTTCTAATAGAAAAAACTTGATAGAGCCCATCATTGTTGAGAAAGCCGTTTGAGAAGTAATTTTCTAGTAGAAAAAAGCTTGATAGAGCCCATCATTTTGAGAAGCTTGTTTATATATTTTGTATTAAATTTTATCATGCCAAGGTGGTTGCAAGTGTAAAACCATTGACAAGTTTTGAGACTGTTCTAGAAAATTTCTCCCGCTGATAGATTTAATCAAATTTGAGTTTTCAGTGTTGTCTTGAGCAAAATGTGTTTGTTTTATTTCTGAATGTATGCGAGTAGTTTTTCTTGTTTTTTTTGCAATCTTGTATTAAAATATGATTCAATCACATAGGACTTAATCCTTGTGATAGTTTAGTGGCATCTACAATTGTATTCCTTAGAAGAGCTTTCATTTGGGATTGGAATAAATGATTTAAAATCACTTTTCTTTCATCTTTGAAAGAGATTTTACTCAGTAAGCCTTTGGGTGTACCTTAGCCGTGATTTGGCTTAGATCTTGAAATTTTGTTGGGTTTCCTAACTTGATCCTTTTTGATAGAATCTTAAATATTGTGTGAAAAATTGCTATTCTAGGACTCCACCAAGCACATATTCTAGTTAAAGAAACACTATAGATGTTACTGTGGCATTCTATTGGTTAAACCTTCCATTTTGTAATATTCCTCAAGTATCTGGAGATTCAAGTTTATCCTACCCCACATCCCACAAAAAAAATCATTTAAAACAACAAATCCTACCCATACTACCCTTTTTTATCTTGTGTATGCACAAATTCATAATTTCCATTACCAAATCATGTAGAAACAACCAGGATTTCAAACGTCCTTAGTAGCCTTAACCTTGCCTAGAAAATATCTCCATGATCTAAAGTGACAACTCGTGAGAGTTATATTTTTTCATTGATCATATTTTCTCCAAGGTCTCCTTAACAATTTCATCATGAAGGATATCCCCATCTCTTCCTTAAATAATAGGCTAGAAAAGAGTCCTCTTACTCGGTTGAAAGGCACGACCTAAAATAGTGAGGATCGATCAAATCCTCTTGAGGGTGATATCCATCTCTCTACATTTGAGTGACAGAGGGCCAGTTAGATTTCATCCCCGCTACAAAATGACTCACCATGATCTAATATGTCTCTAAGCTTCTGTCAAACTAGTGATGTTGTTTAGACTTCAAGGGAGAATCAATTTGGATACCAACACATTGAAGATATTACATGTATATATATTTACATTTAAATTTAAATACAATTATTTATAACATAATATGTTTTATTAATTTATTTTTTTATATTTTTCAAACTAATTTGATGTTGTGTTTGTGACATGCAGACTTCTAGACTTCCAGAATTCATCTATCCATAAATGCACGGAGTTCGAATTCTCTTTCTATTTTATTTTCTTTAATCTTTGTGTTTTCTTCGTTCATCTACTCAATCAATATTTCATATTTTCTTTATTGAAAATATGGGATGACATCCATCTAGAAAATATCTCACTTCTTGAGACTGAAATTGTGAGGAAACTCACCCATCTATATACTAATCCATTTTTCGTGTTGAGTTCTCTGGAATGGAAGGTCGTCTAGAACGTCGTGAAGCATGATTTCTCATTTTTATTACATATGTTTTTTCACACCCATCTAGAAAACAAAGAGGTACATAAGTTTTCTTTAATTTTATTTAATCTTTCTATTTCAACTTTCTTATTTCATCTAGTTAATCAATATTTCATTTATATTTTATTTCTTGAAAACATAGGTTTACATCCATCCAAGGAAGCTCTCACTTCTCGGGACTGACATAATAAATTGTCAGGAAACTCACCAATCTATATAGTAACCCATTTTTCGTGTTGAGTTATCTATAATCGAAGGTCGCTAGCTAACAAAGTGAAGGATAATTTCTCATTTTACTTCCATATGATTTTTCACGCCCATCTAGAAAATAGGAGGTACCTTAAACCATATCATAGCTAGAGTTTGGACATTCATGTTTAATTTATGTTGGTATTTGTGAACTTCTTTTATGTAGTCTTCGAAATTGGTGGCATGCATATCAAATTACATGTAAAAATTGATCTTCCCAAAATACATTACATTTACAAGTAGAAAAAAATGATATTGAGAAGTTTTAAATATGAAGAAACCTGATCTGAGTTCAAATTTTACAAGTAGAGAAGAATATTTTACTGTATTAAGATGTCTCTATCATACCACATTCCAAATTTATTAAAACTTTATCATTTAAATCCATTATATTATCATCATCCATGATTGTGCTAGAAGTTAAATATATTCTAATTTCATCATGCATATCTATTCTAATATCATCGTCCACATCTAATTGTAATCAATTTTACAAGTAGACAAAAGAGGTACCTTAAAACCTATCATAGCTGGAGTTTTAACATTCATGTTTAATTTATTTTGGTATTTGTAAAATGCTTTGATGTAGTGTTTGATCTTTGTGGCATGAATATCAAATTACATGTAAAAATTTATCTTCCCAAAAGAAATTGCATTACGAGTAGGAAAAAATTATATTGAGAAGTTATAAATGTGAAGAAACCTGATCTGAGTTTAAATTTTACAAGTAGAGAAGAATATTTTACTATATTAAGATGTCTTTATCATACCACATTCAAAATTTCTTAAAATGTTATCATTTAAATCCATTATATTATCATCATCCATGATCGTGCTAGAAGATACATATATTCTAATGTCATCATCTATATCTCTTCTAATTTCATCATACACATCTAATGTCATCATCCATGTCTATTCTAATTTCATCATACACATCTAATATCATCATAATTACAAGTAGAGAGAAGAAGATTTTGAGAAGGTATAAAATTTAAATGTGAAGAAACACGATACAGAGTTCGAATTTTACAAGTAGAGAGAAGAGGTACCTTAAACCCTATCATAGATGGATTTTTGACATTCATGTTTAATTTATTTTGTTATTTGTAAATTGATTTGATGTAGTGTTTGAACTTTGTGGCATGAATATCAAATTACATGTAAAAATTTATCTTCCCAAAAGGACATTGCATTTACAAGTAGAAAAAAATGATATTGAGAAGTTTTAAATGTGAAGAAACCTGATACAAAGTTTGAATTTTACAAGTAGAGAGAAGAATATTTTATTGTATTAAGATGTCTCTATCATACCACATTCCAAATTTCTTAAAACATTATCATTTAAATCCATTATCTTATCATCATCCATGATCATGCTAGAAGCTACATCTATTCTAATGTCATCATCCATATCTATTATAATGTCATCATCCATATCTAATGTCATCATCATTACAAGTAGAGAGAAGAATATTTTGAGAAGGTATAAAATTTAAATGTGAAGAAACCTGATACAGAGTTCAAATTATCCACATTCTAAATTTTCTTAAAACAATTATCCATTATCATCATTCATGATCATGCTTGAAGCTACATCAATGTCCAATCACATACAATTCATCATAATCCACATCTATTCTAACGACATAATCCACATCAAATGTCATAATCATAATTATTACAAGTAGAGAGAAGAAGATTTTGAGAAGGTTTAGATGTGAAGAGATGGAAACCTAATACAAATTTTGAATCATACTACATTATAAATTCATTATCATCATCCTTACAATTCATACATTATTATCTATACAATTCATACATATAATACACACATACAATCCATCATCACCCATATCTACTCTAATGTATTCATCCAGATTTAATGGCATCATACACATTTAATGTCATCATCATTGAAAATAGAGATAATAATGCCTAATGATTAAATCCATTATCATCATCCATGAATTATGATTATCGACATAATCATTATCTTCTATCAGTATTATAGTTGTAACCATCACATCCATATCAAACATAAACACCATATACAATCTAGAATTTCTATATATAAATATAACAACATATAAAAATCCAGATTGCAACTTCAAATTAAATAAATATTCAAGTTTCATTCTTCAATATATAAAATATTTCAAGTTTCAATTTTAAGAGTTCTACTACTTCACACCCACTCGAACAAGTCACTATTTGTTCTCAAGCCTCAATCATTAATTTTTCCCCACTAGAACTTTCCTTTTGAATTTTTGTAACATATTATTTTCCGATCTCTCTAATGGCTTTCCCTCCTATATTATTTTCTTGAATAATACCAAAACTAATCATATCCTCTAGATAAATGTATAGATTCCTTACGATCGTTTCTTCTTCCTTTTTAGCATCTCCATGGTATGCCAAAGAAGTATTTGCAGCTACCTTTTCTTTGAACGTAATCTCGGGGTTAAATTCACTCTCCTTGAATATCCACTTAAGTGTATTTGAATATCTTCTTAAGTGTATTTTTTTGGTTAACCAAAACAATATTTTCCTTCATCTTTATTGTTGCATTTAAACTGTTCTTTGTGGTTTCCAAGTGAACTTGGAACACCTTTTCTTGACTCTTTAAATTTTCATATTTCAACCATGCGAAAAAAATGAGATCAATTAAATATATTACTAAAATAAGAAATTTTCAAATTAATGAAAAATATTGTTTCAAGTTGATAATACTTAGAACAACCCTATATATTTTTGCATTTGCGAATCACCACCAAATCATTATCCTTCATCATTTATTGAAATAGGTCTAGGTTTCAGCACTAATATTTTCCAATTTGTTTAATAATTTATCAAAACAATTGTCGTTATTATTCTTATAGTCCCACCTCTTTCTTGGATGAGTGAGGCATCTATCTTGGCATGTTGATTTTGGACAGCCACATATAAACTTTCCCTTTTCCAATGGTTATCATAACAACTTGTAATATTTTTGATGAATACTTTTTCCCTTCACTCCCATTCTATGAGCTGATCGATATGAGGTATAGAAAAATATTTAACATGGGATTGGAAATCATTACTAATAATGTTCTCCAAAAGAAATGATGGCAATTTTTCACTATCTATATATGAAGAGGATGATGTTGATGGAGAGGTATGGGAAATTTTTGTTTAAGCATTGTTTTAAGATGACAATAAGGTTTTGTTAACATGCATCAACAAGAATTGGTGTTGTGTGATAACGATGTTTTTTTGACGTGCGTCAACAACCTTCAGATTTTGCATGAAATAAAATATGGTTGACACACGCCGTCAGCTACCTCATTGTTGTATGACAACAAGGGTTTTTGATGTGCAACATCAAGACTTATTGTCACATGCTAGTAAGGGTTGCTGAAGTGCATCAACAACCCTTATTGTTGTGTGACAACTATAGTCTATGCATCAACAAAATTTAAAACCCTAGCCCTTCCTTAAAAATATGAGGTGAAAATTTTATTTTGAAACCTAGGAAAATTCAACTTTCCGGAAAAGTAGTTAAAGGTATATTCGTCAGGGATTTTGCACTTCCAAATTACCAGAGGCTTCTTAAAGTGAACCCTGAAAGGATATGGATTTTAAAATCTTATTAAATAAGTGCATACTTGTGTATTTAGATGATGTTATTATTTTGTTTTAAAATTATGATGATCATCTAATACATTTGAGATATACCTTTAAGGTTTGTAGGCGGTTTGGGATCTCCTTGAATCCAAAAAAATTAATTTTTTCAAGACACAAAGGTAAATTATTAGGTCATATTCTATCCAAGAAAGGTTTGACTATTGACCCATAATTAGTGGATTCAATTATGTAGTTGTCCTGACCACACCACAAGAAGGATCTTCAAGGTTTCTTGGGAATGATACTTTTTGTAAGGTGGTTTGTACCATATTTTGTTGTTTTGGTCAAGCCATTAACTTTTATGCTCAAGAAAGGTAAATATTTTTCATGGAGAAATGAAGTGATAAAAGGTTTTGAATTCATAAAGGTGGCTATTTCTAAAGCTCCTAATTTTGCTAACCCAAATTTTTAGAAGGATTTCATTATGTATGTTCACTGCAGAGTTGAAACTATTTCAGCCATTCTTACTCAAGTCAATGATGATGATATTGAGTAGCCAATTTCCTTTTTTGGGAAAATTCTTCATGATTACAAACAAGTTACACATATTTGGAGAAACAAGTACTTTCTTTAGTTATAGGACATAAAAAGTTTAAGTAAATGCTTTCAAATTACAAGATACATATCTTAGTACACCATCCAAGTGTGAAATCTTTCCTTGAACAAAGAACTGAAAAAAGATATATGGATGGATCACTAAGGTGATGGAGTATGATGTTGACATTAGAGTGGCCAAAATAGTCAAAGGGAAAGGAATTTTTTGAAATTTTAACTACAGATATGGAAGCTCAAATTGTTACAAGACTCTCAAGCAGAAAGAAAAAGACCAACCCGAACCTTATGAGGAAGTTATGTTTTTAAGTTGGATGGCTGATATGATCAGTTATTTGTAGCATGGAACATACCCCGAAGGTATGGAAAGAAATAAAAGAAGGTACTTTCATTTACAGGTTGTCCCTTTTATTTATATTGATGGAATACTTTTCAAAAAGGATATAAATGGGATATTATTGAGGTGTGTTGATTGGGATCAAGTACATTAGCTGCTTAAAGAGTTTCATGAAGGATCTATAGGTGGCCATTTTTTAGAAAGAACAAAAACCCTCAAAATCATGAGAGTTGGGTACTATTGTCTAGCATTTTTAAGGATTGTCATGAATGGATTAATAAAATGTAAACAATCTACACTTTTTGTTGGCAAAGAACAGTTAAATGATCTTCCCCTTGCTCCTATTTCAGTTGAGCAACCTTTCATGCAATGGGGCCTTGATTTCATAGGTATGATTAATTCTCATTCATCTAAAAGGAAAAGTTGGATTTTAACAGCCACAAAATATTTCACTCATTGGAATGAAGCACTAATAGAACAAGGATCATTTATCCATGTTGTTATCCACAAAAAATAGATTTTGTAGAAAGTTTGTGAATTATCGACATCAAATGGATAGATCCTATAAACATGATGTAGATTTTTCACAATTTTATAAAGTCACATTTAAATATGTGAAATATCTACATTCTTTAAAATTAATTATAGAAAAATAGATTTTATCATGTTTTAATAAATAATTTCCACTATTTCATAAGAGTGAAATTTAAACATGTGAAATATCTACATTGTTGAAATTTTGTTGTGGAAAATTCACATTTTTTCCTCATTATTTTGAAAAATGTTGGACCTTTGAAAATAGAATTATGGATGGTCTTTAACACCCAAATATAAAGTTAGATGATTTGATTTTTTCACAAAATGTCTTCTTAAAATGGAATATATATGTAATTTGGACTATTCAAAACACAATTAACCTTATTTATTGATAATCTACATTATAAAAACTATCATGGTTTCAAATTTGGACCTCACTTTTAAAATTCAAATAAACGTGAGAAAAATTTAAAATTTAACATATTAGCCATATAATATCCACAAAATATAAAATTTATAGATAATGGTTGTTTTAGTATACCTGTTAACTTTAGTTTTTAATAATATACAATACCAAAATATACTATAGTCTAGGTTATGGATAATCTACTCTCCTTAATTCAATATTAGTAACAAAGAGAAATAAGCAATTAAATCATGGATAGTATATATATCATCACTATTAGTCTTGATATTGTGTTGTGGATAACCATGTAATCGGCTCATTACCGTTATAAATAATATTAAAAATCACAAGTAATAAAATCATTTTAATAAAATCTATATATAAATAATAAAATAAAATAAAATATTATTTGATGATAATCCACACTATTACAAGTAGACTCAAATAATAATTTGTGGGGTGAAAGGTCAATTATCTACATAAATGAAGGGATTCTATGAAATACAATATATCTATCTCATAAGATTCAAATTTATACTTGTAGCATATTTACATTCTTTAATTTTATGAATATCTTGTATAACCACAATACCGATTTCTCTAATCAAGTCGACCTATATGTAATCAAAAGCATACAAAACATACAAAATAAGCTAGTAGAATAAAGTTATTGACTATTTTTTTAAATAATGAATTTAATATACATCACCATTGGAAATAAGATCATTTATCACAAAAAAAATTTATTTAAAATATTTTCTTTGTGGATAAAATTTTAATGAAAACCATGAAATGATTAGATTCCATTACAAACCAAGACAAGAGTGGTCCATCTAGCTCTATGTTTAAGAACCACTCGTCTTGTTCGTGCCTCTTGTTATCTCTCATAAGTGCTCCCTTGTTGAGAGATGACAATAGGGGTTCATAAGCTTGCTTTATATCTCACTTCCATAGATACAATGAAAACATCTCAAGTCCATGTGAGTATATTGATTATTGAGGTGAGTCTCCTAGTGATCAAGGCCGCCTCCTTATTGATGTATCCTAAACTATTTTTTTGGTTTTTCGAGGGTAAAACGATTGGATTAATTGAATTGAAATAGTTTGATACACCAAATTTATTGCAGGGTTTTACTAAGAATATGCACAAGAAAATTAGGAAAAATTATAGATACACGAACCAATGGTTTTATACAAAATATTAAGGAAAAACACTTATGTATTGAGGGATAAATCTCAAAAACATAGGAATTTAACCATGCACACTAAGACTATGTAGAAAATACCAAATTTGCAGCAAGGTAAAACTATAAATCAAGGAATTAACATTCACAAGAATTAATGGAAAGATACACACCACTTCGAATGATTGGAAACATAAGTAATCTTGGTTCTTATTCAAGGGAAAAAATGAAAAAAATATCCTTTAGCACTCCTTTGTCCAAAAATTCCCCATTGATCCTTCCAATTGCACACAATACATATCAAAATTACTTCACCCAACGCCTCCCAAAAATAGGTTGCAATATGTACTCACCTGCGCATGATAATTTTACCTTTTTTAATGAATAAATAAATCAATAAAAATAGATGTGTTGATTATAATGAGGCATTCATATCCTTAGCTACAAAAATAAACTTTAGTCAAAGTGTAGTTGACTACTCTATTTTTAATACAATCAATAAAATTTGGTGAATAATTTTGACTAATATTAGCCACTTCCCTGTTGTGCAAGTCTCCTCCAATGCAAGTGCATGATATTGGTCTACTTGTGCATGATGTGAGACATGTGTTCCTCATCCACTTGTAAAGGTACCTAGTCCTGATCTGTTCTTTTGTGATGACATGTAAAAATGCATTCTGTGTAAAAATAATTCCTTTAATCTCCACCACTTAGTAAAACATTCACTCATGTGTGGGGACAACCTATTGGCATGTGCACAATAATAATACCTCTAGTTTGTGAAAAAATGTGATAATTATCCGTTATCCATTCTCCACCACGTTATGCATTATCCTTCTTGTCTTTAGTTGATTATGTCACATATACACTTGATTAAACAAAAATCCTTTACCTTAGCCATTTTATAAAAATCATTCCATTTGCCCCTCTTTCAAAACACATGATACATGTCTTATCTAAACCTTAGTATAAAGTCAAAGGACACCATAATTATTTTAAAATATTAATTCAGAAATGATTCCCTCCCTTCAATGAAATTTTCGATGGAAATTATTTCAAGGATAACCATGGTGAGTTAGGGTTTTCACCATTCTCGACACATACATTAGTTAAACCAACATTGAGTTTGATAGGTTGTGTTTTGAGTTTAGATTGTGTAATGCCCACTAAAATGACCACTCAAGACCCAAGAACAACCTAGGTTTAGCTAGAAAAATTAAGGAATATTTTTTTTTCGAAAAGCGTGACCACTACTAGGCTTCAAGCAATAGTTGTCACAACAAGGATTCAAAGTCAATTATAATTTACTAAATGAAATTTTCTTGTTGTAACATACATTAGATCCATATTACAAAATTAATGAGTATAATTAATCCAATTATAGTTAAATTTCTCTTAGGAGTTAACTTAATAAGTAATTAAATTAACATTATAGTTAAATATTCCTTAATCAATTTTAGAGGGTCAAAGGGGCCAAAGGAATTAAATACCTTGGGTATTTAATTCCACCAGGTCTAAACAATAAACAAGGTTCTTATTTACATGGGATAGAAAAAAATTCCCTTATCCCCTAACGTGACCCCTAAAAAGGTCAACCCATGCTTTAGAATTATACATTTAAGTTAATAAGGGGTAATTTCCCATTTACCCACTCTTAGGCTCATCTTTTCACTTCAACCTGATTTTTCACATATTTAACACACTTAGGGTTTCCTAAAAACATTTCCATTAGATAGGAAATTTCTTCCTCTTTCCAATGATATAAAGAAGTCCTCCCAACTCCTCATATTTCTTAAGTTACATGATGGTAGCCACCGGGGGAAGAAAATTTTCTCAAAAGTGGGCCTCGTGGCCTTGGGGAAGAAAATTTTACAAAGCCACAAAGGACATGTGGCATGTTTTTAAGCCAACGTGGGAAGGAGATTAATCGTAGATAATTTGGATTCTAACTCTTTTTGTTTGAAAGGGTGAAAAGGTTTAAAACCCCGTGCCTCTGCTGATGCCTAGAGATGCCACGTGTATGGCCCAAAAGTAACAAGTGGGAAAACTGGACCATCGGGAAACTTAGAAATTTTGGATTTTGTTTTAAAAAGTGTGAAGGCCAAAAATAACTTATGCCTTTGCTGATGCCAAGCGAAGCCATGTGTCAATCTAACAATGACCCGCGGGAAGGCGGGCCGGCAGGGAAACTTAGGAATTTGTGCCAACCTTTTTCGAAAGGTGAAAATTTATAAACCATCCATGCCTCTGCCAATGTGTAAAGAAGCCACATGTCATACCTACAATGACAGCAAGGAAGAGCACCAATGGGGGAGACTTAATATTTTATGCCAATTATCAAAAAGAAAAGTTTACAGTTAGCGGGCCCGCAAACCCATGCAAGCATTTTCCCAAGTATGAATTAGTGGGGTTGTGGGGTCGTGGAGGAATTTGTGACTTTTTTCATTTTTTCAAAAAGTTACCTAAGTAAATTTTGGGCCCACGGGTCAGTTTCGTAAAAATTCCTGTTTAGAAAAAAAAAAAAACTCAACAAAGTAAAAACTTTAGAAAGCCATAACTTTCGATTAGAAGCTCGGATTTGGGCAAATGAGGAATTTTTGGAAAGGGGTCAAACTCCTATTTACAAAGGAAAGATAAAAATTTAGTTTCAACAAATTTAGATAGGTGAATTTTAAGAAAATGTCTTTCCTGCCATGAAAATGTGAATTAAACCTTTCCAACAACCAGACTTGATTCGATCTCGCCATTCTTTCTTCTTCAACTTTCCAAATAGACATGGAGAGTTGCACTTGAAGGATTTAAAATGGATTGCAAGGATAAAATATCAATGGTTGAGTATTCAAAGATAAATTTCCTTTTCTTTTTGTGAAATTGCATTATTTTGCCTCTTGCCCGATTACTGGAGTTCTGAATAAATTACTAGGGCAATGCAAATGTTTCATGATGTGCTTTGTCCATCCTTAGTTCATTTTAAAGTTTCATTTTAAATTTCATTTTGAATTTCATTTTTACAGGTACTTCGGTATGTTTTTAGATATTGGTTTGTGGGTTTGAAACAATCTAACAAAGATCTATGTATTTCAGACTGGAAATTTATCTATTTCATTTGTCATACTTTAAATATTTAATCTCACTCCATTTCAATTCTAAAATATTTATCTTTCCTTTAATTAATACGTGGAGAGAAAGAATGTAATTCTATTTTCAAAACGTGCCAATCAAATCATACAGAGAAATGTGATAAGTTTAACACAGGTATTTCCAGCCTTCAAGAGAGTTTCAATATACTTACAACAACAATTATTAAACAAGAGTAACACCATTTCATAAAAGGTGAATCAAGATTCAATTAAATGAAACAATTCCTTTTACACTTCTTTTCTGTTTGCCAAAATATGCCAAATAAATCTTTCTCATTCCTTTTCACATTCCAATACAACTTTCATATCCTAAAATAGAGCAAATTTTCACTACAAATATTATTACAAGTCATCCACTTAAAGTGGGAAATTTTACAATAAGGAACCCAAGGAGAACTGAAATTTTTTCTTTATACACAACTCCAAGAATAGCAACAAGAGATCTGCCATGTTTCATTTGGTCACAACAAATAGAGGGAGAGGCAATGCTCTCCACCCAACCAAGAATTCCAATGAAGAGGAGAAGCCATCCTCCTCATTGGCCCCCAAGCCCCAACCACATTACAATAAGAAATGGATTCAAATCATGGAAAAAGACAAGCTTCCACAACACAAAACAAATTTCACAATCATATCACAATCCAAAATAAAATGCAATTATAGTCATAAGAAGGATAGTAACAAAATATACAAGGCCTCATCACACAAAGGCCAAAAGAGAAATATCTATGGGGGAAGCTTCTTATACCTCCCAATAGGGAATGGGTGACCACCTTAAAATGCACCAAAATATTCATCTCAAACCCCTACATACTCTTATGCCTCCCCCAAAAGTAAGAAATGCAAGCTATTTCTTTTCCAAGGTGGAACACCCAACCCAAACTCCCTCCAAAAATAACTCTTATGCCTCCCCATAGCTCTTATGCCTCCCCACAAAGGATCCCCATAGTCTTCTCCTACACCACACTTAGGCAATCTACCCAACCAACCAACAAGCATACCAAACATTCAAAACATTCACATATGCATAAAATAAAAAGAACACATTTTAAAAGAGTCAAGCTCCTACCTCTCCATGATAGAGCTTGATCCAAAAGATCAACAATAAGCTTCTTCAAATCCAAACAGTCCCAAAGCACCAACAAATCCACAAGCATCCAAAATCCTCTAACTCTCTCCAATTGCAAGAGCCCAGACCAACATGAAGTAACTCCCTTAAGTAACCCCCAAAAAGTAAAAGAATTTGAATAAATAGAAAAGGGAGAGGAGGATGAGGTGGCTCCATGTAGGATGCCACATCACTCATCCTCAACTCCACCTCACAAGTCAACTTTAAAATCCAAAGCACAATTAAAAGGTGGGTGAATAAATGACCTTTTAATTACACACACAATCCAAGTCCACACCCCAAGCAACAAAATAAATTTCATGCAAGAAGGTGCAATAAAAACTTACAACTTTTCTTCCCAAAATACATAATAAGGCCTAATTTTTACTCCCCAACCCATAGGTAGGGTTGGTGTGACAATTTAAGAGGTGTGGGACAAGTTTAACTTGTCCTACAAGCCTCCAAAATCAGCCCCTAAGGACAGATCCGAATTTCAAAAGGAAGGTGAAGTGTTTCACACTCAAATTTACTTACACATTACTTTCAACACATAATCCAAGAGCCAAAAACTCTAATAAATGCATTATTTTGACCCATTTAATTAATTTAACATGATTACTCTCTAATCTAGACACAAATAAAATAAATGATAAAAGGGAAAATTCATCACTAAAATCACATACCAAAATTAAACAAAAGAAACTAAATAAATGAATACAACTAACCCCTTGGTCACATTCGAAGGTGATCCCCCATGGGAACTCTTAACAACAATACCATCATACACAAATAACAATTACACGTTGCCATGGTGACCCTTGTTGAATTTATCTAGAATTCTAATGTGGTTTGTCTCCAATCCCCCGATGTTTGTTGTGACATGTTTACCTACAAAACACAAATACCTCCTTCGGCCTTGTGGCTACATCAAATCATCCAAAATAAATATAAAATATAACTTCCAAAATCATCTATATATGAATCACAACATCATCTAGACAAGTAACAATATTATTTACAATTTCATCAATAACCATATGATCCCAAGATTAGTTCAATTTTCTAGGTTTACTTGATATGAAAAATATCACATGTATGAAAAACATATATATATCTAACCATGCCAAGCAGTGTATCAACATCAATATAAAATGTCTCTAATAATCCACATGCATCATATATGAATCCAAATCAACCACAGTCCATGATTTCTAATGTCTAACATCATACCAACTCAAAGGCTATAGTAATGTCCATAAGTATAGTCGATAGTATCATAATCAACAACAAAAAGGTTTCAGAGGGAAGTGGGCACTACATTGAAAATGTGCTAAAACCGTTCATTTTATCATTATTTATCAACTCTAGTTTTATGGAAAATCCCTATCCAATTTTTGATACTCTTCTTTCTAAATACCATTACCACCATTTGTGTCTCTCGAGTCGATTTTTTAATGAAAAATATTCCTTGAACCTTTACATCAAGTTATGGATATCATGTTTGAGGATTTTGATCAAGGGTTTAAACTCTTGAATTCATTAGGTTCCTCCAGTCTTAGGGCCCTATGATGATCGAGCTAGTGATGATGTGACAACTTTCCCTATACCCTTGTTTGTTATTATAAAATGGATCTCTTACTTTTTTCTTTAGGTCGTATTTCTATAGGGAGGGAGGTGAGCTTCTTGTTTTCTTGACTATAGCCGCTTAATTTTCGGCTTTATGAATCCATTCAAACTGATAATTTTGTGAAACTTTTGGTCTTATGGTTTCATGTTTTATGGAGATTTTTGAGTATAAAAATGTTACCATTTTTTCACCATTTTATTTTTCACTTAAAGATTCAGTTGTGGGGTATCGTGCCTACAATGATATCTTTTATTTATAACCTAGAAGGCTCCAAGTCTCATAACCGGGGTGATTTAATTGCTTAAGTTACTAAATTTTACATAAAAGATGTGAGTTTTTCAATGCACCTTTATCCATTTTGGGTTGGATTTCGTAGATCTGATTTTTAATTCTATTACTAAGCTTGGGTTAGAAATATTTCTTCCATACTAAAGCTCTGTAATTTAGTTCAGCTTCAATGTATGCCGTGTTCTTTTCCTAGGCTAGGTTGAATCATATTGGCTTTGTATTCATCTTTTAATATTCTCAGTTTCAAATCTTGGTATTAGCCCCTTTAAAAATAACTAATGAAAATTCAGCAAAACTATCTTGATGTGCAAAACTTGAAGATCACTATTCTTGCTTTGAATAGTTGAAATATTGAAACTATGAACTCTTTAAATCACTATTTTTTTAATTTTTTTCCTTGCTCAAATAAAATATTTATTTTAAATATGTTATGGCCATTATGATGCATTCTCGAGTATTTGGGCTCCCAAATTTATATGAAAATGGGATTTATAACCGTAATACAACTCTGTTTGAACTATTAATGAGATTTAATCGTAATTCGAGGCTAAAAACTTCAAGCTATTGCTTCTTCTTGAAACTAAATTTTTGTGGAGGTTTGGGATTTTATACTATGAACAACTCTATTTGTGCTTAAAACACCATTTGATTCCTTAACTACTTCTAAGAGTGTTTTGAAATGTATGCAGTACCGATTACTAAGATGAACCTAGTCACTATGATTCTCCTAAAAAAAAAAATACTATGCTTCGTATTGATCTAAAAACCAACATTTTCATTTATTAACCAAGTATAAAACTTGACCTTGGAACTTTGTTTGTTGGACAACAACCTTTTGTTTCCTTCCTCTATTGAAAATGATCTTGTGGTGATTTCGATAAGCTATATTCTTATTGTGTTCACCTCGAGCTTTACAAAACTCTTACTGATTTCTCATGGGGTTTACATTTCTTATTCACTTTTGAAAAAATTACCTAGCTTGTGGGTTTATATCTAGGTGTCATGAACTCGATATATTTTTGGCATTTTGGGTTTTTTTTTTGACTAGTGTTTTTGTAACGCCCGCAAAAATGACATTCTAAGAACACGCTTCAACCTAACACTTAACCCGAAAATTGCGACTATTTTTTTGTTTAAGTTATAAGAATGTTACAAGGGTGCTTGACCCCTTAGGGTTCATTAAATTAACTTACACTACTAAACTCAGCTTTACGATTGAAGAACCAAGTCTAGTTAAAAGGTTAACATATTTTCAAATTTATCTCAAAGGTCCATTAACCAATTATTCATTAGGAAGGTACCAAGGATTAATTTACTTAATTAAATATTTTCTTCTCTTTAGCTAATGTTCAATCCTAGAAAGGTTAACCTTATGTTAATTTATTAAATTCATTATCTTATTAACTTAGAGTCCTTTTGTGACTTCCCAAGGCTTGCTAAGAACTAACAAAGGATTAGCACTCTAAGGCAATTTAAATGGCCCCATTCCCCAATTACACATACCCTTAAGGATTTTAAATTAAACATTTAAAATACATTTCTACCTAACAAAAGTAGGGTGAATTCTCCACCCTTAGATCAAATCAATCTTGGCCACTAGATCCTAGGGTTCCAAACTAGCCCTAAATTTCCTTATGAATTTTTATTAAACTTTTTCTTTGTTCCATTCTCCTCATTTGGTCTATTTTCTTTTGTTAAAATTTATAGGTTGGAGAGGAGGAAGCCATGGGAGCAAGAGAGGAAGAACTATGGAGGATTCTACATGGAGATCTAGTTTAGACTTAGTTTAGTTTTAGTTTTATTAATGTAATCTATTTCATTCAAGGATTGGGAGGGATTTTCTCCACCAATCTGGTTTTGTTTCCATACTAAGTGTATTTGGGGTTTTCTTTTTGGGAGAACCCTACCCCCATTGTTATAAATGAAAAGGATGTTTATAATCCACCATTTGTATGTGTTTATTGCTCAAATACAAGGAAATTACTCATTATTTACATGCTGGTAGTCATTAGTTAAATTTTTCATCTTATAATTTAGTTTTAAAATGGTTAAAATTTTCACACAGGATCGGATCCACGAGTTCGCCTCAGTGAAGTGTCAAAGCACCACCCAGAGCATGGCAGTCCTGGGACCACTTCCCTTCTGGGTGATAAACCATGGACCCCACCCTACTAAGTGGTGGTTTTGAGACTACGACCTTAACCTAATGCTCCTGAAATTACAGGATGCCGCTCTCAGTATAGAGCGGCGGTCCTATTTTCTAAAAACAAAACCTTAAATCTCGAATTTTCTCAAAAACTAAAAGTTATTAAAAGGTACTAAATTACATTCTGAGCTTAATTTTGAACACATAGAGTTTCTAGTTTTGAAATTTCTTTCCATTTTTTCATTTCTTAATTAAATTTACTCATTTAAAACATTTAGAAATCCAATAGTAATAAAAAAAACTACAAGATGTATTTCATTTTGTTCAACTAATTTTTCTTTGAATTCCAAGAGTAAAATTAAAGGATTTATATCTAATGCCATGTTGTTATTTTCTATTAAAAAGGCAACAATTCCTATTTGTGATTTGTTGTCTCTTTCATTTTCACTACAACTCAAATATCTAAATAACTACAACAACTTTCTTTTACATTCAAATTTACTATGCATGCATTTTCAACTTCTTACAACTTCTATATTTTCTTATTTCACATTTACAATAAAACAACTTCACAATGAAAGTAAACTTTCTTTTCCATTGAAAATAGCTCATATCTTTTAACACAAGGAACTACTTTTCTCACAATACAACCAAGATTTCAAATAAGGAGAATTACTTTCTTTTCTATTTGCAAAACTAACTCTACTATAGATCTTTCTTCTTCTTTTTTTCTTATTTGTTTCTTTCCACATACAATACAATATCAATAACAACTATTTGAATACAACTTTCCTTTACAAGATCAATACAATTTCCTCCACTTGAAGTGGGAAATATCATACAATAATACAAGCTAAAATAGAATATCATATTACAAGTTTCCTCCACTCTAAGTGGGAATAATACTAAGGAAGTTTCACAAGGTCTCCAACAAGACTCCAAGCTTCACAACTCCAACAAGATAGCTCCTCTAAGATTTGTTTGATTCACAAAAAATGAGGGGAGAGGAAACACTCTCCACCCAAACAAGATATCCGATGAAGAGGAGAAGCCAACCTCTCCATTGGCCCCAAGCCCCAACTATTAGGTTGCAGGAGCCTATTTTCATGTGAGAAAGTGTTGAAGACTGTACACTAAGAGTATTGTACACTTTCCACAATAAAACGCTCCCGATATACTTTGGAAATGTGTTTTTCTCATGTGGGCGGGATTTTGACCCATAGGTTTATGGGACAATTTGGCCCATGGTTTTGATACCCACATTTTTTAAAACCTGCTTAAGTAGTTGTCTTCTTATATGGTTTTATGCATATGGTAGGCATCATGTAACATTACAAATGTGTTTTGAATTCGGGTGTGAATTCTGTAGAGTTTTTAACCATAGCTCCAAATAGATCTGGGTATTTTATTAAGAGAGCAAAGTGGCTTGTAATAAAATCTAAGTGATTCTTGGTGGATGTAGCCCAAATTGGGTGAACTACATTAAATATTCTCTCTTTGTGTTGTGTTATTTTATTCTACACTTTTATTTCAAATCAATATTTTCTGAATATTAGTTTCTCTTATTGCACAATTCGTGAGGGATTATTCCACATATTTTATCCCTTATTACCTAAAAATTAGTATCGAGCTGGTTTTGTTTCTTTGAAGTGTTGAATCAGTAGGGAAAGTGTTATCTTGAGTGGGAGCTATGGAAGACGATGGAAGATCAAGGGTTGATTAATTCAATGAGAATAATTTGAGTTTTTGGAAGATGCATATGGAAGATTACCTTTATCGAAGGATCCTTATATTATATTGTGTGAGAAGGTGAACAAACTCTCGAGCATGACAGATGCGAATGAGAATTGTTGGATAGGAAGGCACTTGGGACAATCTGGCTATGTCTTACATCTTTGGTATTATTTAATGTTTCAAATGAAAAGACTACAAAAGAACTGATGGATGCATTAGGAAGTTGTACAAAAACCCTCTCGCCTCTAATAACATTTTTTAATGAAAGAGTTGTATAATATGAAGATGTCTAAGAATGGTTCAGTAGAAGATCATTTAAATGATTTCAATATGGTTGTAAATATGCTAGCTTCAAGTTACAATATAATTTGATGAAGATGTTAGGGCTTTATTAGTTATGTCCTCTTTACCCGAGAGTTGGAATAGCCCTGTAATGACAAGTAAGCAACTCGGTTCCATATAATTCAAAGTTGAAGTTTGAGGATGTTCTAGGGGTGATTCTTAGTGAAGAAATGCGAAGAAAAATCTCCGGGAATCTTCTACTTCGGGGAATGCTTTGGCAGTTGAAACTCGAGGGAGAAAAAGTAATAGAGGAAGCAAAGTGGAAAATCAAAGGATCGGGTAAGGTAAAAATGCAAAAGCAAGATAGTATGTTGGCATTGTGGAAAGTCTAGGCATGCAAAAAGGACTCTTGGGAACTTCAGACAAGAAGAAACAATAGGAAAAAAACAAAGAGGTAACTATGGCAATGGGTAATATATGTCGGGATGTTTTGATTCTTTCTTTTCACAATATTATCAATCTTTGGTTTTAGATTCGGGGGCTTCTTTCGATGCTACTCCACATAGGCATTATTTTGTTGATTATGTTCAAGGAGAATTTGGGCATGTTTTTCTTGGTGATGATGAGTCTTTCATCATATTTGGAAAATTTTCATTTAGGTTAAGATGCGGAATGGGAATACTTGGCTATTGAAGGATGTCGACATGTGCTTACATTAAGATGGAATTTGATATCGATAGGGCGGTTTAGGAAGTGATGGTTGTAATGTGATATTTACAGCAGACTCTTTGAAGGTTACCAAGGGTGATCTTGTGGTGGTAAGAGGTAAGAAGGTTAGAACCTTATATTTAACCACTTATAGCACTTATGTTTGTAATCTTGTGGCTTTAGAATTAGATACAACATTATGTCACTATAGGCTCGGTCATATGATCCATAAGGGCATGAAGATCATAAAGAAGGATTTTCCCATATACATAGAAATAGGTTTGGAGTCATGTGAGGAATGTATTAATGGGAAATAGAAGCAAGTAAGGTTTCTCAAGGTTAGACCTACAAATAATGAGAGTAAGTTAGAGATGGTTCATTCTGATGTGTGGGGGTCAACTCAAATATCATCTCTTGGGGTTCAAGTTATTATGTTACTTTTATTGATGATGTAACAAGGAAAGTTTGGGTTTATTTTATTAGAAACAAATCTGATGTATTTGAAACTTTTGTTAAATGGAAATCATTGGTAGAGAATGAAATAGGTCTTAAGCTAAAATGTCTTAGAGTAGATAATAGAGGGGAGTATTGCAGCAATGAATTTGATGATTACTATTCTAAGAATGGAATCCACAGAAAAAGAAATTTCTAGGAACTCCGTAATAGAATGGGGTGTTAGAAGGGATGAACAAAACAATAATGAAACGTGGTAGGAGCTTGAGGTTACATGCAGGACTACCTCTTTCATTTTGGGTAGAAGCCGTGAGCACAACTGTGTACTTGATAAACAAAGGACCCTCAAGTGCCTTGGATGGAGGCATACCTGAGGAGGCTTAGTATGGTAAGAAATTTGATTATTCATTTCTTAGATTCTCTGGATGTGAGGTGTTTTTCCATATAGACAAGGATGATAGGAAAAAGCTAGAGGCTAAATTAGAAAAATATACTTTCATTGGTTATGGTGGTGATGACTTTGGATATAAATGTTAGATTATTAAGGACAAAAAAATCATTCGATCTAGGGATGTGGTCTTTAATGAGAAAGTCATGTATAAGCAATAGTTATAGGAAAATAGGGAAAGAATCCAAGAAATATTATGCAGTGGTAAAGGATATTACGGATGGGAAAGTGACACATGAATCAGTTTAGGAACCTCCTCAACAAGAAGCCCAAACTCCTATATTGAGGAGGTCTTCTAGGGTAAGAAGATAACTTGAATGCATTTCCCCTTCTCTTTATTATTTTTACTCACCGATAGTGTAGAGCCAAAGATATTTGATGAAGCAATGCAGTAGATGCCAAGAAGAAGTGGGAGAAATCTATGGATGAGGAGCATCGAGCTCTCATGGAGAACTAGACATGGGATTAGGTGAAGATACCTGAAGGAAAAGAGCATTATAGAACAAGTAGGTGTTCGAGTCAAAGATGAAGAATGAGGCAAGAAACGATACAAGGCCCGGTTAGTGGTCAAGGGGTTTACACAGAAAAAGGGTATAGATTTTGATGAGATTTTTCTCCCCGTAGTAAAAGTGACTTCTATTAGAACTGTTTCTAGGAATAGTTACAACAAAAGACTTGCACTTAGAACAACTTGATGTAAATACTTCATTTCTCCATGGTAATTTGGAGGAGGAACTATATATGTAGCAACCTGAAGGCTATGAGCTCAAAGGTAAAGAGGAGATGGTGTGTGCAAACTAAAGATGAGCTTGTATGGATTGAAACAAGCTCCATGTTAATGGTATAAGAAATTTGATAGTTTCATGATGAAGCAAGGTTATATTAGATGTCATTATGACCATTTCATGTATACAAATAAATTTGAGGATGAAATTTATATTATCCTTTTTCTGTATGTGGATGACATGTTGGTTACGGGTAAAAAAATGAAGGAAATAAAAGTACTCAAGAAGTAGCTACTTGAATCCTTTTCTATGAAAGATTTGGGGCAGCCAAACAAATCCTTGGTATGACGATATTTCGGGACAGGAAGGAATGGAAGATGACTTTATCTCATAAAAACTACATTAAGAAAGTCTTGGAGAGGTTTAATATGCAGGATGCTAAACTGGTTGGGACTCCTTTGGTAGGCCATTTCAAGTTATCAAAGGAGTACTATCCCAAGACAAGGCAAGTGAGAAACAAGATGTCCAAGGTACCTTACTCATCAGCGGTTGGAAGTTTCATGTATGCCATGGTGTGCACTAGTTCTTATATTAGCCATGTAGTGAGAGCGGTAAGTAGATTTATGAGTGATCCGTGCAGATCACCTGGTAGGTAATAAAGTGGATCCTTTGGTATTTGAGAGGGGCCATGGGGAAAATTTTGTGCTACAGTGGATTAGACACCACTTTATGTGGTTATATAGATTGAGATATGGCTAGAGATATAGACAACAAGAGGAGCACAACAGGTTATGTTTACACTGTAGGTGGGACAACAGTAAGTTGGATTTCATGACTACATAAGCTAGTGGCTTTATCAACCACGAGAGGGAAGAAAAGAAATGATTTGGTTATATCAATTGCTTGAGGAGTAGGGGCATAAGAAAAAGGAAGGAAAGATTCATAGTGATAGTAAGAGTGCTACACACCTAGCTAATAACTCTGTTTTCAACTCTAAGACAAAGCATATACAGTTAAAGTACCATTTCATCAGGACAACTTTGGAGAAAGAGAAGTTGAAGCCGGTGAAGATTCATACCGATCATAATCCTGCAGACATGATGACCAAGGTTGTCTCAAGGGTAAAATTGAAGTTTTGCTCAGCTTTGGTTGGTCTTCGAGAAAACTAGTGAAGGGTTAAGCGCTTGCTTAGAGGAAAACTAGTCTCCAAGTATGAGATTGTTAGGTTGTGTAGCTAGTTTTCAAGTGAGAAAGTGTTGAATACTTTTGTACACTAAGAGTACTATACACTTTCCACACTAAAACGTGCCCGATATACCGGGAAACACATTTTTCACATATGGGCGGGATTTTCACCCATAGGTTTATGGGATGGTTTTGGCCCATGGTTTTGATACCCATGGTTTTGTAATACTACTTAAGTTTTTGTCTACTTATATGGTTTTATGCATATGGTAGGAATCATCTAACCTTATAGATGTGTTTTGAATTCGGGTGTAAATTCTATAGAGTTTGTTAAGCATAGCTCTAAACATATCTAGGTATTGTATTGAGAGAGCAAGGTTTTGTAATAAAATATGATCGAGTGATTCTTGATGGACGTAGCCTAAACTAGGTAAACCACATTAAATATTATTTCTTTTTTTTGTGTTATTTTATTCTGCACTTTTATTTAAGATCTATAATATTTTCTACATATTATTTTCTCTTTTGTTGTGATTCTGTGAGGGATTATCCACATATTTTATCCCTTATTACCTAACACCAACCACATTAAAATGGGAAATAATTCCAACACATGGAAACAACAAGCTTCCACAACAAACACAAATATATCACATCCATTTCACCCACATTTAAACAACAATCGACATAAGAAAAAAGAACAACAAAACAACAAAACAAGGCTTAGAAATAAAGCCAAATGGGAAGGACCTATGGGGAGGTCACTTATGCCTCCCAATTGGAATGGATTCCCACCTTAAAGTATCCAATGCATATCTCAAATCCCCTACATATTGTTATGCCTCCCTCAAGTACCCCTTATACCTCCCACATACTGCACAATCTCTTATGCCTCCCTCATAAAGGAAAAAAGAAAGGAATGCAAGCTTTCCTTGTACAAGGTGGGGCATCCAACCCAAACTCCCTCAGACAAAAGGGTAAAATATTATGCCTCCCTACATGAAATCTCCCCATAGTATCCTCCTACTCCAAAACTTAGGCAATCTACCCACACCCAACAAGTGTTCCAAAGGAAACAATACTCAATAAAAGCATATAAACACAAAATCAAGCATCACATAAGCAAGGTAAAGCTCCTACCTTTCAATAGTAGAGATTGTTCCAGAGTAAACTCCAACCTCCTCAAAACCAAGCAAGCATCCACAAGCTCCAACAATCCACAAGCTCTCAAAAAATCCTCTAACTCTCCAAAAATACAAGAGCACAAAATAATTAAGTAACCCCCAAACAAGCAAAATAATTTCAATAAATAGAAAAAGGAGAGAGGATGATGATGTGGCTCTAAGTAATATGCCACTTCATTTCTTCTCCACTCCACATCACCCTTGTCAAATTCATATTCCAAAGCACCATTAATAAGTGGTTAAAGGAATGACAAGTTACTTACACACACCATCTAAGCCCACACCCCTAAGGACAAAATTAATTACTTGAAAGAAAGTGCAATAAATATTTCACCTTTTTATCTTCCCAAAACACCTAATGGGGTCTAATTTTGACCCCCCAACCCATAGGTAGGGTTGACATAGTAATTTAAGAGGTGTGGACAAGTTTGACTTATCCCACAAGCTTCCAAATTTGGCCTCTAAGGTCAAATTAAAGTTTCCCATGAAGGGTAGAGTGTACAACACTCAAGATCTCAAGCATTCAACACACAACACAAAATCCAAGAGAAAATCAAGTCTAATAAATGAACTCCTTTTTGGTCACATCTTTAATTAGTTTAGGACAAGGTTAAATTAGCTTAATTAAGACACTACAACCCACTAATAATAAAGGGGTAAAACATACATCAAAATCTAAATAATTAAAACAAGTAAATTACATTACTAAAAGAACACATACTAACATTAATAAAAGAGAACTAATAATAAAAGACAACACATGACCCCTTGGTCACAATTTTCCCTTAACCAAATAATTCTAACACACACACAATTACATGTTGCCATGGTGACCCTTGTTGAATTCATCTAGAATTCCAATGTGGTTGGTCTCCAATCCCCGATGTTTGTTGTGAATAATTTAACTTGCAAAACACATAAATACCCTCTTCGGCCTCGTGGCCACATTAAAAATATCTATGATAAAATATACAATATAATTCCAAAATCACCTATATACGAATCAAATATCATCTAGGAAAATACGATATCATTTACAATTTTATAGCAACATTTCTATTCCACATTTCATCCATGTCAAAATGATCACAATATTAATCCAATTATCAATGGTCTAGTCATGGTGATGAAAGTATATCACATGTCAAAAATATATATAAATAACCATGTCTACAGTATATAAGCATCAATATGAAATGTCTCTAATAGTGCACATGCATAATATATGAATCGAATGAAACAATAGTCCAAAGATTCTCTAACAGCTACTATCATGCTAAATAAAAACCTATAATATATCCATAAGTGTAATTGAAAGTATCTAAATAAATTATCCAAAAAAAGTGTTGAAGGGAAGTGGGCACTAGAGTTTTACCTCACCATAGAAGTTTTCATTGGAAGATCTATATTCTTTTCAGTGATTATGCTACTTGAATGAGTTTTCCTTTCTTTTTTATTGATACTCTGATTTTTTCTTTTGCTTGGATTTGTAACTCAAGGAATCTCATTGACTACTCAATTTTTAATAGTTGAAAGTTATCTTTGAATTGTTACAAGTTTGATATGTATTACTTTTAGGGTTTTGACCATATGGTATCCTATTTTATCTAAATATGGCTCTACCATTTCTAGTGTTTCCTCACATTTAGATTTTTTTCCATCACATATCATGGTTCAGTCATTATTTTTATGTACCTTTACAATGTTTCACATTTACAAATGGTTCTTCATTTCAAGCTTGTATTGAGATTTCCTTGTAATGGTTGTGTAGTTTTAATGCACTTTTTCTTGAGTTGAGCTCACTGTAATTAATTTTATTTTTAGTAGATGACTTCATATTTTTGGGGATTTTCCAAACTATATTTTTGATAGTGAACCGAAGCTCAAACTCAGTAACTTCTAGCTAAAATTCATAAGTTGAAATGGCATTTCTTAAGTATTTTTTTGAACTATACTCAAATTTGTATTTCTTGAGAAGAAAGCACCTTCAGATATTTGTACTTCTGTTGAATGTATTTATTAAGTTCATCCTATAATTTTAATTTGTATCCTTCATATGTTTATTTTGTCCATCATAAAATTTATCAAACAATGTTGTACCTGTCTTTACATGAATGATGATTTCTCCCCTATATAGATGTTTCTTAGCTTTCTTTTCATGAAATGCATCTCTTAATCTTGTAAAATATGCATGGTTTTAAAAATGGAGACCTTGGCATATTTTATTACTTAAATGTGTATTTGAATCCTCACTGCTCTCATGATCTCGTGGAATGCTTTGACATTTATGAATTGAAGTTCTAGTTTTCAATACTTTAGGAGAATGTACTTTGAAATCTTAATTATAGATCTTCTTGATAAATACTCAATGTAACATAAAAACTATCCCAGATTCAAGATGAAAATCGAACACTCATATATATTTTATCAATTGCTAAAAGAAATTTTGATAAATGTATATACCTTTGTATTTTACATTATTTAGTCATTTAGTTTAGATGCTTTCAAAAACTTGCACTCATACGATACTAAAAGCAATCTTTACTTGTAAAATCTATTTTTATTGAAGCTTGGGACCTTGGTAGACTTCCTCCTATACACTACATATCATCATTCTTATCCTTTGCTAGGATCTAGACCTACAACCATTTTTCTAGTATCATGAAAATCATTCACTCTAAAAATTGCTCTTAAGTGATTGTAGTTGTTATGTTTAATATCTTCTTAGATGCTAAGTTATTTTTACATTGTACTATCTGAAACTTGTTTACTTAATACTTTCCCTACAATAATATCAATCATTCTCTCATAAAAATGATGTCATTTGTAATTGTTCCTGTAGAAACTTGGGAATATATGGCTGAAAACATTCTTAAAATTTTCATTTTTGTACTCTATTTTGTGTACTCTAGACAACTGTAATTTTTGTTTTAGCTGATGCCTTTTTTTAATCATGAAACTATGATCTCAAAATCACAAATTAAGTCATTAATTTTTTGCTCCTTTGAAATTGGTAATACCAAAAGAGTGGGTTGCAGCAATGTTTTATTCCTTTGATTGTCAGTTAATAGATGTTGTGTGGAAAATGATGTTTGATATATCATTTGTATTAGATTTTTTGCTCCCTATAAAAATGTATCTGCTTTACTCCACTCCTAACATGATTTTTTTATGCTTTATAGTTGCAACCTTATGAGGAATTCACATGGTTATGACTTGAAATTTAGAAACTTGAATATAGAGATCTATATTTCACCATCACTGTAGCATTTGTTCTATGTACAATATATACTTCATGAATCTTGAAGCTTTGCATTATGATTAATAACCTTATGAGGTATTTACACTCCTAATCTATTATGGATTGTATTTTCTTCTTCTTTTATATTAGTACTTCATGCATGAAACTATACCTTGAAATAACTTTTATGCATTGTATCATTCGTATGTAGTTGATCATCTATTAGATTCATTTCTATAATTCTTCTTTGAATTTCATTACTTCAAAGTATATTTATTTAAAGTTGTGAATACAATATGATTGAAATCCTAAGATCTAACATTTATTTTTCACTTTCAAGTACAAGGCATCATCTGATGGAGATGAAAAGGAGGACAAGCGAGGACAATAGAGAGCAAAAAATGTAGGAAATCCATTAAAAATAGGATATTATGGATTTCCTTCCTCCTTTATTCATAACTTTACATATGTGTACTTTCATTTCTACTCTTGTTATTAGAGTTAGTACAAAGGCTTGTGTACATTCACTTTATTTAATAATTATGAAATAAATGAGAATTTCTTCATGTGATGAGCTGTAACTTTATCTGTTTTGCATTATTATTTCACTTACATGATGTAAAATGAAAAATGTACAACTCATACACACTAGGAACATTTCATTTAATCATAATTAATGAACTTAAGATAACTGATAACAACTGAAAAGTGAACAAAGATAAGCTAATAATTACCTCAACCCTGAAGTACAATGTCCCTCTACAAGATTTGGGTTGTTCATCTTTTACTTTCCATGTCCTTCTCATTTGTCTCAAGATCCTGCATTGTTTCTTGATGGGTATGGTGCATGATCATGACAGAGATGTGGTGGAAAGACATCCTAAGAATAAGATAGGCATTCTAAAACTAGTAAAGTGACATTTGAGTTATATTTCTCTCCCCTAGTTAGGATCATTTAATTAACTCCTCCCATCGAAAAAAAAGTTTCAATTTTCCCATTTTTATACAAGTACAAAAATTTCAATATTTATGGCAATCCTGCAGGGAAATTTTCCTACTAGCTTATTGACAAATGCATTTCTCTAGTCCATTTTGCATGGAGTCAAAGTATATAACCAAAATATGAATTTTTGAAAAACTAACAATTTTGAAAAATAAGCTAAAGATGGCAAAAGTATCTCGTAAACTAGATCACATGCACGAATGCACTTATTGAATTGAAAAACATTGCTTAGTGCATGAAATGCAATTATTGAAGGGAAATGCTAATCTACCCTACTCTAACCACCAATAAATTGAGGCTAAACGAAACCCGAAAGATACTTCAAAAAGTACCTTCCCTTTCACCAAAATCAAGGCCGGAAATTCAGCTCTATAAACCAACAAAGTGACAAAGATGGAAAAAAGATATGTAATCTTGGTCATCAGATCAGTATGAGAACTAGGAAACACCTTTATTTGATCTGTAAGTTGATTATGACATGATTTGAGGCTTGTTGCTGAAAACATGAAACTCACTTTTGTGCTCTAAGTCAAGCACGAAATCTGTCATTGTTATAACCGGCTGAGAATCAACCAAATACCAAATAGGAAAAGGCCTCCTAGTAGTGAATAAGCTGACTATTTTGATCTGATCTGAATCATGAACATCATTTTCAACCATGAGATCTTTTTGAAGCTATTTTTAAAGTTGTTTTGTGTCTTCCAAAAATTATAACTCACACTGAAACTAATTTGAGGGATATTTTTGCTCTATAGGTTATTGTTATATTACTGTTGTGATTGATTTTTCAGTAATACTATCAAATTCTTCTGCATTACTCAGATCCTCCATGCAATATAAAAACCCAAGATCATCTCCTTATTCATAAGCACTATCCAACTACATGGTACAATCTTAAAACTCAAGATCATATTTTTCTTCTTTGACAGTTATGTGAAATTGTTGTTCTTTTATCATCTTTTAGGACATTCCAAAGGTGATCTAAAAATGTTTCAACTCTTTCAAACTACTATACCAAAACTAATATTTCTTCTTCATCATTATGATTCGACATAAAATATGTAAAATCAAATTTATCTCATCTTTTTGCATAAGACCTAATTTGGGTTGCATGTAGTTCACACATGTTCTCCTCCAAAAATGGTCCTATAAGAGGGGTTACAAATTATCTACATCCAATGAAATTTCTTGATCTTTTTCAAGTAAAAGAGAAACCTTAACAACTAGAGGCCTTTCGAATGATGAAACTATAAAATCAGTGAGTTCTATAGGTTGTTCTTCACCTATAAAATTTTCCAAATCTGACAAGAAATCAACCTCTTCAAGTTATAAATATACAACACACTTTCCTTGGATCTCAACCTCATTTTTATTTGAAATTGATCCATCCTATTTTGATAATACTATAAGTTGTGTGAGTATGGTTCCCTTAATCACACTACACTCAGAAAATGTAGATTGTTGATCATCTTCAAACTACTCTTGATATGATAGAAAAATAGAATGTACCTTTTGCATGGGTTATTTCTCTATATATGAAATGAAATCAAACTAAAACTTTGACACCCATCCATGCAAATTCTGCAAAAATTCCATCATTTTGTTGTCTTTAGTTGGCTACCCCTCCTTGATGCTATTTTTCTCCTCTCTTTCCTGGACTAGAAGTACGAGTAAAAGAGGAGGAGTGGGCTTAATTTTAGCCTTAACTGAAATTTTTTTAACAAGAGGCTGGGGTACAAGGTCTTCATTTATAACAACATATGAATGGCACCTTGGACACTTAAATTTGAATTCTATACATGATTACGTAATAGGATAAGCATAAATTGGAGTATTTTGATGATTTAGAAAATGAGTAACAGGTTGAATTGGATGGCAAGAAGGATACATGGGCATAGAATTATGATAATCATAGTTCCCTTCATTTTTACTCCTTGAAACTTTTCATAATGTTCCTTGAAAGCTAAAACTAACTTCTTAAGTTCCTAAACCTCAATATCAATATCTCTCTACCTTTCACTATCAACATAACCCTCTACATAACTTTGACTTTGAATACTATAATGATCATCATGTTAATAATCATATTGATTTCTAAGATTTGGTTCATAAGGATATTCATTCGATACGGGTCATATAACCGATCTAAAGTGAAGAAAGGAAAAAGGGGCTCCCAGGTTTGGCTTATAATACTATTGAAAATGAGGGTTCACGGCTGTTGGACCTCATAAAATATTAAAATATAAAAAATAGGTCTATTTTCTCATAAAAACAACTGATAACAACAAAATAACAGATTTGATTTGATTAAAAATACCTAAAAATGCCACTTTGAAACTTTGGTAAAGTTGAAAAGTGTTGTACTGATCTGAAATCAGATTTAACATAGTCATCGATGAATTCTTCTCTAAATATTCAATTTTTGAATTCTTCAATAGTAGCTTTTCCCACCGGGCTTTCCAAAACTATTATCTCTCAAAGTGTACCATTGTTGAGAGATGACAAAGAAGGGTTTCTTAGCTTTCTTTATCTCTCACTTCCATAGATACAATGGAAACACCTCGGTATGTGGGTATACCAATTGTTGAGGTTAGTCTTTGCTTTATCAAGTTTGGTTCCTTATTGATGTATCCTAAACTAGTTTTTGTGGGTTTTGAGGGTAAAAATATTGCTTTAACTGAATTGAAATGGGGTGATAAACAAAATTTATTAATGCCTTTGACTAATTATGTGCACAAAAAATTTAGAACCAATTGTAGATGCAAAAACCAATGGTTTTTAGTATAATATTAAGGAAAATACTTATGTATTAAGGGATAAATCACAACAACATAAAAATTTAAACATGCACAGTAAGACTATGCAGATAATACCATATTTGCAGCAAAGTAAAATGATTAGTCGGGAATTCACATTAAAAATAATTAATGGAAAGATACACACCACTACAAATAATGGGAAAGGAAATAACTTCTTGTTATTGAAGGGATAAAATGGTAAAAATATCCTTTAGCACTCATGTGTCAAAAATGTCCTCCTTGTGCCTTTTAATTACACATAATTTATAGAAAAATTACTTCACCGAATCCCTCCTAAAAATAGGCTACATTTCTACTCGCCCATGCATATAAATTTTACCCCTTTATTATGAATAAATAAAGGAATAAAAATAGACATGTTGATTATAATGAGGCATTAATAGCCTTAGTTACAAAAATACACTTTAGTCAAAGTCAAGTTGACTTTTCTATTTTTAAACAATCAATAAAATTGCATGAATAATTTTGACTAATATTAGCCACTTTCTTGTTGTGCAATTCTCCTCCAATGCAAGTGCATGATCTTGGTCTACTCATGCATGATGTGACAAAAGAGGTAACATTTTCAAGCCATCTTTATCCATTTTGGGTCAGATTTCACAGATCTTTTTTTTTTTTACATCTATTGTTGAGGTTGGGTTAGCATTTTTATTTCATACTTTGAAGCTCTGTAATTTCTTTCAATAGACTCCATGTTTTTTTCTTGGGCTAGGTTAAATCATAATTTATTTTTATTCCTCTTTTGATCTTCTAGGTTTCAAATCTCTACATTAACTCCTTTAAAATAAGTAATAAAGATTCATAAAAATATCTTGATGTGCAAAACTCAAAGTTCACTCTTCTTTCTCCGAATAGTTGAAATCTGGAAAACGTTGATTCTTTAAATCACTATTTTTTTGTTTTATTTTTCCTAGCTCTAATAAGGCATTTCTTTTAAATCTATTATGGCCATTATTCTACATTATCAAGAGTATTTTGGCTCTGATGTTTCTACAAAAATGGGTTGTATCATCAATGCAATACAACTCTTCTTGAACCCTTGCTGGGATTTTATTGTAATTTGAGGCTAAAAACTTCAAGCTAGTGCTTCTCTTGAAATTGCATTTGTGTGGAGGCTTGGGATTTTTCTACTATGAAGAACTATGTTTGTTCTTAAAACACCATTTGATTCCTTAGCTACTTATAAGAGTCATCTTAAATTTATGTTTGGTGTCGGTTACCAACATGAACCTAGTTACTTGTGATTCTCCCAAACAAATGAAAACTATATGGTATTGTATTATGAAAATAGAAAATTTCATTTATTGACCATGTGTAAAACTTGAACTCAGAACTTTTTGGTTAGAAATAAATCTTTTGTTTCCTTCCTCTTCTGAAAATGCTCTTGTGACTGATCTTGAGAAGCTATGTTCTTGTCACATTTAAATCAAACTTTACACAATTGTTACTAAATTTCTCATGGGGTTCCCATTTATAAGTCATTGATTGCAAAAATACCATCTTGTAGGTTTTTATCTTGGTTTCTTGAACTCAAATATCTTCTTAGAGTTTTTTTTTTTTTTTTTAACCTATGTATTAACTCACCATAGAAGTTGTCATTGGAAGATCTATATTCTTGCTAAGTTGATTATTACACTTGATTGGGTTTTCCTTTCCTTATTATTCATGGTATGAGTTTTTCTTTTACTTAGATTTGTAACTCAATGAATATCATTGAAATTTAAATTTGTAATAGTTAAAAACAATCATTGAATTGTTACAATCCTTATAAGTATTGCTTTGAGGGTTTTGAGCATATAATAGCCTCTTTTTTATAAATATGGATCTGTCATTCCTATCATTTTCTCCAATTTTGCTTTTTCACCATCTCATATCATGGCTCTGTTGTTAGTTTTCATGTACCTCTGTAATGTTTCACATTTACAAATGGTTCTCTATTTCAGCTCGCATTGAGCTTTCATTGTAATGGTTGTGCAGTTTCAATGCACTTTTTCCTTAATTGAGCTTGTTGTAGTTAATTTTATTTTGAGTAGATGACTTCTCAATTTTCAGGATTTTGCAAAGTAGCTTTGTTGATAGTGAACCTAAAGCTTGCACTATGTAACTTGCAACTGAAACTTATAAGCTAAAGTTGCATTTCTTAAGTATTTTCTTGAAGTGTACTCAAATTTGTAGTTCTTGAGAAGAATGCACCTTCAGATATTTGTACTTTTGTTGGAAGTATATTTTAACTTCATCCTATTAGTTTCAATTGTAGCCATCATATGTTTATTTGGTCCACCATAAAATTGATCAACAATTTTATACCTTCTTTACATGAATGATGATTTCTTCCCTGTATAGATGTTTCTTAGATTTATTTTCATAAAATGAATTTATAAACCTCCAAAAGCTATAAGGTTCAAAAATACTAGACCTTGGCATATTTTGTTTTTTAAATGTGTATTTGAATCCTAACTTCTCTAATGATCTCCTAGAATGCTTGCACATTTTTGAATCAAAGTTCTAGTTTTTAATACTTGAAGAGAATGCACTCTTAATGCTCAATTATGGATCTACTTGATAAATACTCGATGTAACATAAAAACTATCCCAGATTCAAGATGAAAATCCCAATCTTAGATCTCATTTATTGATTTCTGCAAGAAATTTTGATAGATGTATATGCCTCTATATTTAACATTATTTATTCATTTAGTGCAAATCCTTTTGAAAAATAAAACTCATACCATACTAAGAACAAGCTTTACTTATAAATCTATTCATTTGTATGCTTAGGACCTTGGTAGACTATTTCGTATACACTACATATCATGATTATTATCCCTTTTTGGGATCTAGACCAACAACCATTTTGCTAGTACATCATGAAAATAATTCTCTCTAAAAACAAATCTTAAGTGATTGCCACTATTAATGTTTATTCTCGTCTTAGATGTTTAGTTCTTGTTTACACTATACTAACTGAATTTTTTTTTGCTTCATACTTTCCTTGCAATTATATCAATCAATCTCTCATAAACATGATGTCATTTGTACTTGTTCCTGTAGAAACTTGTGAATACATGGCTGAAAACATTATGAAAATTTACATTTTGTACTCTATTGTTTGTACACCGAACAACTTTACTTGTTGTTTTAGCTGATACCACTATTTGAATCATGAAACTATGAGCTCAAAATCACTTCTTAAGTCATTAATTATGTGCTTCTTCTTTCAAACCTGGTAATATCTTAAGAGTGGGTTGTAGCAACATTTTATTCATTTGATGGAGATAAATTTCTTGTGAAAAATGATGCTTTATATATCATTTGTATCATCTTTGTTGCTCCCTAGAAAAATATATCTCGCTTTACCACACTCTTGACATGAAATCTGTTTTGTGCTTTATAGTTGCAACCTTATGAGGAATTCACGTGGTTTTGACTTGAAAGTTAGAACCTTGAATACAAAGATATATATTTCACCATCATTATAGTATTGTTTGTACATACCATATATACTTCCCGACTCTCGAAGATTTTTGTTCGATTAACAACCTTATGAAGAATTTGCACTCTTGATATATTATGGACTATATTTTCCTTTCTATATATAGATTATTACTTCATGCATGAATATGTACCTTGGATTCATTATTATGCATTGTATCATTCATCTATACTTGATCGTATATTTGATTCCTTTTTGTCATTCTTCTTTAAAGTGCATTACTTCAAAGTGCATTTTTTTAAAGTCAGTGAATAAAGTATGATTAAAATTTGTAGCTCTAACATTTATTTATCACTTTCGTGTACGAGGAAGCAACTTATGGAGATGAAAAGGAGGAGCAACGATGACAAAGAGAGAGTCAAAATTATGGTAAATTCATCCAATAGAGGCAATGACGGTTTTACTTCCTCCTTTGTTCATAACTTTACCTATGTCTACTTTCATTTATGCTCTTGTTCTCATAGTTAATGCCATGGCTTGTGTGTGTTCAATCAGTACTTAATAATTATTAAATAAATGATAATTTTTTCATGTTATGAGCTATAACTTTCTCTATTTTTCATTATTCTTTCACTTACATGATGTAAAATGAAAAATGTACAACTCATATACACTAGGAAAATTTCATTTAATCATAATTAATGAACTTAATATAACTGATAACAACTAAAAAGTTAGCAAAGATAAGATGAAACCTACCTCATCCCTGAAGTGGATTGTTCCTCTTGAAGATTTGGGTTGTCCAATTTTTTCTTTTTATGTCCTTGTTTGTTTCAAGATCCTACATTAATTCCTCGTTGGATTTGGTGCACCATCATGATGGAGATCTGGTGGAAAGACATGTTGAGAAAAAGATAGGAATTCTAAAACTAGTAAAGTGTCATTTCAATTATCTTTCTCTACCCTAGTCTGGCTCATTCCATTAATTCCTCCCATTAATTTTTTTTTTTTTCGAGTTGCACATTTTTGCACAAGTGCAAACATTTTTAACACCTCCTACTCAAACTAAGATGGGAGCTAGTCCATTACTTTAGGTGTGTTTCATTTATTAATTTGTCATATTTATAATTTTTGAGCAATTTCATATGTCCTAGATTTAGGTTACACTAGGGTTTCAGTTATGTTTTCTAGATGTTTCCCAAGGTCCAAGAGTTTAATCAAGGCTTTGATACCAAAGTGTGACACAAAAAAATTTCCTCGTCAAACCATCCCACAACAATGCAACAAGGCTTAGGAGAATACGACCAGCTTTTATTTTTTTGAAAGATAAGTGCATTAATTAAATCTTGATTATATTGTTCACGATCAATTAGAAGCTTACTATATTAATCAATACTTCTCTGTTGGATTAATTTCATTTAATCAACCTGAAATGATCATTTCAATTTCCCGTAGCATTGCGACAATAATTACTTTTCAAATTTAATTTAATTTATTTAATTAATTAACTCAATTAATTTATTAAATAATCCACAAATTAACTTCATTGATTTTTCCCACTAAGGTTAATAATAATATTTAAATAAATCATGTCTAAATTATATTTCTTAGCTAACATTAATAAAACCTAGCATGCTAAAGTTTATTCAAATTAATTGTTAAATTTCCCTTAAGCACTTATAATTAAATTCCTAACAAAATATAATTCCTACACCATTCCTTTAGTACTCACATACCCCTTACAACCCTTTTATTAATTAATTTTCCCCTTAATACAATTAAACATCCACAACTTAATAAATTAAAACCCTTTTATTAAAACTCCCCTCATGCATTAATTTCCCACTAGAACTAATCACAACACCCATGCACATACATAAATTAAAACCATTAATTTAATATCCTAAAACAATAAAATGCCCACACTCGTGAACATCTCTTATGGGTTCCATTAAATAAATTTTCTCAAGCATTATAAAGTTCATTAAAAATTATTCACCCATTATGAAGGGAGGAGGATTGAATCACATATATAGGATTGATTCAATCCTCTCCCTTAGATCTTAGGTCATTCTTGCTGCCCTAAATTTCCTTATGCATTCCTATATGATTCATTTCTAACCATAAGTGCCTCCAGTTACACAGTCAACCTACGTGAGATAAAAATGGAGGAAAGGGAAAGAGAGGAGAAACTATGTGGAAGAAGATGTTACAGAGTCAAAAATGGGAGGATTTTCTCCCCTATCCTCCATGCTTATTGATTTATTTCCTTAAAAACTTCCACAGTTCTATTATTTTGTTTCTTTCTTTTATTTCTTCCAAGTTTGATAAATCTACACTTTTATTTTGCTAGGTATAATTCTACCCTGAAAGAAATGTGTAATTCATTTTACCAGATTCAAGAATGGGGATATATGTATATGTATATACATACAAAGGTGTGTACACACAACACACACAAACACACACACATAATAACCTATCTATAATTTTTTAATGTAAAAGTGATGTCTTTAGCTTGATTAAAGGTTAGATGCGACAAGGAATTTGGTTTGGCCATATTTTTTATCCTACAGTTTGGTTACGATCTACTTAGTCGTTGTTTCTATGCGCTTAAGATGTTGTTTTTTTTTGTATTCCAAGTAGTTGGTTTTCTTCCACAAGGATTTCATGTTAAAACTCTATTTTTATATTTTCTACAGTGACTTTCATTTGATCAAAATGGCTATACCAGATCAGATAAATGTATAAGCTATCTACATTCCTATATTTTAATATATGTATATATATGATATATACACAAGTTTATAAGCCTAAATATGTTTTTTGCCAAATGTGCAAGGAAAGAAAACATGATTAATATGAATAACAACATTATCATATCTAGATCTATATTTTTCCATAGTGATTGTAGGTTGTTTTGAAGGTACAAAAATGTATTTGAACTAGTCTTATCACCGAATCATAACACCCTTATGTTTACACAAGTGTATTTACTTGATCTCATGGTGCGATTGGATAACATGGGTACTATCTCCATGTTGTGGGACTTACTACTTGAGATAGACCTCCAGAGAGAAAGATGGTTTTGCTCCTAAACTACCTACCACAATCTACCCTAATGCAGGCAAAACTATCTTTCCTAATCTAACTTTCCAAGGGACTAAGGAGGGATAATGCATGAAAATGAAAGACTACACTAAATCAGTGATACACTAGAAAAGGAGGGGTGTGAGAGTATTCTTCCAATGTGTGAAATACTGTAAAAACTACACACTAGAAGGGGTGATGACAGCTATCCACAATCTAGTAAAATGCATTCACAACAACATCTCAAATGTACACAATGATAATGGATCCCTACAAGAGCATAAAATAGATACAATATTCTTGTAATCAAGGTTATAGGGGCAAGAAGAATGCAATAAAACACAAAGCAGGGAAGATTCATCCACAAACCTGTATTTTATTGCTTCATGATATGCACAGTTCAATCTATTACAAGATAAGGGCCTGGATCACTATGCAAGGAGTCCACTACAAGGGCTTGCAACACATTGGATTCATAAAGAAATTTTTATAGATCTTTTCTAAAAAAACTCCTTCTCTTACAATGAGCCCAACACAATAATTTATAGAAAAAATGAGAAGAGAGAGAGAAGGGGGAAATGGAAATCCTGAAATCTTTCCTTGAACAACTTATAAGAGGTAATAAATGGAGTCAAATGATTTTATGTTACTTTCAAAAGGCTCCCCATATTGTCCTGTGATGCAAGAGAGAAAGAATGACGACCATGCTTCTTAATTGCACTCCCAACTACTAAATAAAATATTGTCATGAGCCTGGCCACGTTTTATGAAACATCCCCATTTCTTTCTCATCAAACCCATAATTTCTATATTTTTGTGTGTTGGTATCAGAGCCACGATTCCAATGGTACCAATTTTGTGTGATTTCGTTGAGAAATGCAAAATTTATGACCTTATGAGTGTGAGCAATTGTTTTGGGTCTAGCAAGCATTTTTCTGTCATTTGACGGAATAAGAATTAACTGACTAGAGCCGAATATGTTTATTTTACTTAAATATATCTACCCTTATTAAAATAAATAAATCTTCTTGCTCATTCCAGAAAGTCCAATTTTGTGAAAATCGGAGCTCGGAGTCAAAAGTTATGGCCGTTAGAAGTTCGGGAGGTCAAACTTTGACTTTTCTCTTTGAATTGTGGGTATTGTGGAAAAATCGGTCCGCGTGTCCCAGATGTCCTAGAAGAAAATCTACACACCACCCACAATGAATTGACTTGTAGAAAATTGGGTGATTTGCGTCCTGCGCATACTTTTGTCCCTGCTATCCTAGACCGCGCGGAATAAAAACTTGTTCTTTTGCCAATTTTCACTGCCTGTAGCCATTTCAGCTTTGCGTGTCCCGCGGGTCCTGATGTCCCAACTTTCTCGAGGAATGCCTGGGACAAAAAGTTCTGAATTTTTGATTCCTTTGTATTTTGGCCCCAAACTTGGTATGACGAACCTTGGTATGACCCGCACTGGTATGACCCACAACCTCCAAACCCGCAATGCTTTAAAACAAGCCTACAACTTGATTTTTTATATTTTTTCAATTTTTTCTAAATAATTGGGATTTTTTCTTGGATGGGAGAGTTGAGAGAAGCCAAAGGGACCCCAAAAACATGATTCCGGGCATTGAATCAATATACTTGCTCGAGACTAAAGAATCTGATCCATGTTATCAAAATTTTCCTCGAGGGGTGAATTTTTTTATAACAACTGGTTTACTTCCAAAGAGAATAAAATAGGAAGTAAAAGAAACAATTTCTTTAAAAGCTTGAACAAGGAAGTAAATAAAAGACATAACATCACACAATGACAAACAACATTTTCCCTTAAATAATTTACTAAATTTCCAATATGTTTTAGAGAATTTTCAATTGCCTAATAAGGCAGAATATACAATGATTTTCTAATTAATTATAGACTGCCATTTCCTTCCAAAGTCTTACAAGGTTTTAAAAAAATTCCAGAATTGCCTCAAAGGCATATTTTACAACAGTTAAGAAAATACAAAATTTTCAATACTTGAAGAGAATACAAATTTTTACACAGGGAAGATCTTTCCAATAATTATAGGGCTTCCAAATAACTTTAAGTATTAACATAATTACAAAAAGGATTAAAATGCAAGACTATACAAGCCCTCCACCAAAAAGGTGGAGACAACATGCCAAATTTCTTCCAAAGGAATCCTACAACTCCACCAAAACTGTAACTTCTCCATCACATATTTTGCACACCAACAAAGGAGAGAGATATGAAATGCTCTCCTCCCAACCAAATCTCAATGAAGGGGTGAATCCATTCCCCTTCATTGACCCCTGAGCTCCAACCAAGTAACAATGAAGAGAGTTCACAACCATGGCAATAACAAAGGCTTCCACATAAAGACATACACACACAACAATTTCCTTCAACATTAAACAAAAAAAAGAAACCTGTAATTTTATTTCCATAGTTCAAAAAGGCTCATTCTTAGAGCCAAAAGGATAGAAGAGACATGGGAAGCTCCTTTTACCTCCCAAGTGGGTTAAGTGTTCACCTTGAAACCTCCAATATTTCATCATACACAATCTCTTATGCCTCCCTCAAACTCTTATGACTCCCTCAAGTAGATTTTACAAAAAAATAAGAATTTTCCCCTTATCCCTCCACAAGGTGGAACACTCTTCCCACAAATCCCTCCAAAATTCACATAACTCTTATACCTCCCTCATGGCTCCCATTTTCTTCCTCCCTACACCTTCTTAAGGAAAACTACCCAACCCAATCCATATACATACATACATTCAACAATTTTACATTCCATAAACATTAAAAACAATCAAAGGATCAAGATCCTACCTTGCCATTTGTGGCACCTTCACTTTCCAAGCAATCCAAGACTTCAAACTCCTTCACCAAAACAAGCAATTCCCAAGCAAGCACTCTCCAAATCCAAAATCCAAGTAAAAAAAGTAAAACAAAGTAACCCCAACATCATCCAAAAGATGCAATTAAATAGAAAAGAAGGAGGGAGAGGTGATGTGGCTCCATGTAGGATGCCAACTCATCTCCCTCAAATCCACATCACCAAGATCACACAAAGACCAAAGCATAATTAAGAGGTAGGTTGAGGATATGACATTTCCAATCTTGCACACAAGCTCAAATTGCACATTTCAAAACTAATTTAGGAGACCAAGAGAAGGAGAGCAATGATTTCCTCTTTTCCACCAAAATATCATGATTAGGGGCTAAATATGACCCCTCAAGTCATAGGTATGGTTGGGGAAAGGAATTAAAGAGTGTGGGACAAGTAAAACTTGTCCCACAAGCCTTCAAAATTGGGCTCAAAGCCCAAATCCGAATTTTTGGTTTAGGGTGGCACACATACCAATGCAAAATTAAAAATTCAAACAAAAGAGAAAGGAATAAAACATATTCCAAGGAATCTCTAACCCTCCCAAAATCCACATCATCATACTAACCATAACCCTTACAATTAATCATAATTAAGCCAAAGTCACATTAGCTCACACCTAACAATTTACATATCTAAATTAGGGGTACATTTTCCACATAGAAACATAAGGGTACATGGGGTACATAAGGACATAAATAAAATCACAACATCCATATTAACATAAATAACATAACCACATTCAAATAAAATAACATAACTACAAATACCCATGGTCACATGGTGAGGTGTTCCCCCATGGACACCTCCTAAACACCAACAACAAGAAGACGAAAGAACACAAAAAATAACACCCGCCAAGGTGACTGTATTGTTAACTCATGACATTCCTTCAGGGATGGATTTCCTAGTATCTCTTTGTTTTTGTGATCTTTGTTTCCTGTAATCATAAATAATACCACCTTTGGCCTCATGGCTGCATCAATACGTCATGGAAATAAAACACATATAAAGCATCATCATATAATCATCATTAGATATCATAGTACATAATTCTATTCTAATTCAAACATTTACAATTGTTCATGATCACAATTCACATTTTACGAAAAATCACGCAATCCATATATTGATCATCAAAATCATCTCAAAATCAATAAATCCATAATATCAATGTAAACATGGTTAGACAATGCATTAAAACATAGTCACAATGTTATACATCAAAGATGTTAGTATATTAGTAAAAATTTGTAATCAACATGTGCCATAATGCCTAACAGTGTCTACTAGGCATCAAAATAATCCACGATAAGAGTCAAATCATCATAGTAATGAAATGTTCATATAGTCTAAACATACACTATCCAAATTAATATATCAATAACCATATATCTAGGAAGCTAGTAATAAAGAGTATAACAAGAACATGTGTTGAAGAGAAGTGGGCATTGCCCATACTAACCAATATGGGTATAATAAATTTAAGGATTGAGAAATTTAGTGTCATATCTTAAGAAATTCATAAATGAACCAAAATAAATATCTTATTGTGTAGTAAATGATTCATTAAGACGAAATAAAATGTATTGTTTTGGATTATGTATCAACAAAGGAGGTAAGAGGAAGGTTTATCTTAATATACACTCATCCCACAAAAATCGTTAATTTTTTTAATAGAGGGATACTTATAGTATTATGGAATCACTTCCATTGGTCCATAAAGAGAATGGTTTGGTATGGTTTATATGTTATCCCAAACCAAGACTAAAAACTAATGGTATCTAATTTTTTTGAATAAATGATAATTTTGAGGACATGGACGTAATTTAAAGATACACTAAATATGCATATCTTACATGGGGTGGTATGGTATGTATGTAGAGTAAATTCAATGATTTTGTTCAGATTATGGAGCCACGTAGGAGGAAAATGGAAGTAAAATCGAGAAAACACACTCATCCTATGTGAAATCATTCATTATGCTAGTGGGAGAGAAATTGAAAATGTGCCATAACCTTGATGTTAAAAAGAATAATTTTATACTTGTGTCATTTATCTGGTATTATTGACCAATCCTACAAATAAATTAAGGGTTAATTTTTTTATGGAATGAGGATTTATTAGTCATAAATGCAATATAAATATGAATGAAAGAGACATATTTTACATTAGGTAATAAGTTATGTATTTAGTGATAATAGACTGAGTTTTTTTGGGATTATATATTAATCTGTAAAAATTATCAATTATATTAGTGAGAATTCAACATCCATTTTAGCATCACTGTCATTAGAAGTTGAATAATTGTATATTGGGGTTAATTTGTTGTCACATAAAACACATGTCAACCACCAAGGGATTAATATTTCTAATGAATGGGGTTTTGAGCTTTATACAGGAATTTGGCATGTATAAGGTTCAAGGTATTTAAATGTGTGTAGTAGCAAGATATGTATTTAGAGGTTTGCGTATATTTATTTTTTGATAATGTGCCCAAGGAGGATAGGCGATGATCACAAAAAGGAAATCATCCTTAAACTCACAATGAAATAAATATCATATCATATTGGGGTTTATATGTTGTCATGAACCATGCTTTAAAAAATTGGATTAATTTTTTAAATGACAAGTTTACAAGCCCAGATGAAAAATATGTTACAATAATGGTCAACTCACATTTGTTTAGTAAGAGCGCCACTTACACCCCATTCAAAGATCCACTTCACATTTTGTTAGTAGTAAGGACACTGGACATTATTTTAGTACGAGGGCCACTTGCATTCTAGTGACCCCTATTATCACAATGATAATGTTATATTGGGTTTTTTTGGTGTTTCACATGAAACTTATAACCAAAAAATTATTAACAAGTATTTGTGAGTTATTGTAGCATGTCAAGCATCCACATAATAGGGATATCAATGAGGAGGACAAGGAGCGGCCAAGAAGGAAAATAAAATCATGCATGAGATTAAAACTATAAGCTATTATACGAGTATGGGGTCCACTTATATTGTTATGTCATCCATGTTTACATAACAATAATTTTAAATTGGGATTTATATATTTGTAATGGGCATTTATAATATGGTACATGGTAGAAGTATAGTCAATTTTATAAATTGAAATGTAGCAGCTAAAACTCTAGATTATAATGTTTCTAATGAATTCCACATGATTTATTTGAATCTTCGTAATTGTACAATAAAGAAAAGACATCTAAGGAATAATTAATAAAATTCTCTTTTCTAATGCATATTAATTTGATTACCGTTTAAATGTTCAAATAGTATATAATTAAAGAGGAAAAATTAAAATTGAATATATATTTATTGTAATATTTGAAATTAATGTTAAAATATTGATTACAATACACACGTATAACATAATCTTTAGAATTAATATTAAAATAATTCATTATGAAATAAGCAATATTTACAATACAATCCCTAACATTTTACACATCGATCTTAATTTCCAGAAAACTTTAAACTGATCATTAAATAAGCCATTTTTAAAATTGTCAAAAAGTATTTAATATAGTGTAATTGAGTATTGATCACGTTTGAGGATGAAAATGAAATTAAAATATCAATTAGTTTTCCAAATTTGTTATTTGTGAGTGTATCTATTCTGAAAAATAATTAAAATACAGTTATAGCTTCTTTTTATACAACTGTGATGGGCTATACGTAAAATAAGATTTAACGGTATATTCCAGCAGCATTCACCACGATCGATGAAGATTATTTGTGAACCCTTCATAAAAAAATTCGATCTGACGGTAGCAATACATTCACTCCACAAAGAGAAAAATAATATTACATGTCGTATTACATGGTTTCTCTATTACTATTTTCGAATGAGCGTCGGGAAATAATGGTATTGAGGTTTGGAAAGTGATTTATAGAGTCATCATGCATTGGCTTATTCAAGTTAAAAGATATATTAGATCTGTAATTTAGAGATAATTATCTACGAGGGAATGAGAGGAGATCTGACATAACAAAAGGGCGTGACAATTTTAAATCTCGAAGAATGTGTTTTCATGGAGAAACTACTTTCTATAGCATAAAAAAATAGAAGATGGAGCAACTTTTCTTGATTCATTTTGGAATGAGGTATTATATATGGTATAAAAATTTATGCTTTGATGGCTGTCAATACGCTCTTCATTTATGGCATTGTCCCAAAGGAAGCTTTACAACTACATTTTGAAGAAAAATAATTTTTGTAGAGCACGTAACAAAAGAATAGACTTATAAATGCATTTTTTTGTGTATGTCTGCAATATACTTTGAAATTTTTAGAAAAGTTTATTCCATATTTTGAAAGATTTTTCAGAAAATAATGTGATTTATATTTAAGTATTGGAATGTACCATTGTTCTTCACCATGAATTATTCATCTTGACATCTCATTACCAGATGTAATCCAAAACACACAATTTAGTTGTTTTTTATTTTTGGAGATGTAATTCAAAGACGTTTATCCAAAACTCAGAAATTTAGTTTATTTATTATTTTCACTTACTGGATAAAATACGTAGAATATACTTAATGTGGGCTAAATCCTCTCTAAAAAATTATATTTGGCTTCCTTGGACACTGATGATCAATTTTTTCTTTTGTTTTATTTTTAGGCCTTGTATGTTTGAAAAGGATGCAATGGGGAAGCTCTTCCAAACCTGAAACTTAGAGATCCGAATCCTTAGTTGACATGCAAGCTTGCGGTCATTAACGCTTTGAGTCTTGACTGATTACATGCGATAAACAATGCTCTTGAATCTGTATCCTATGTATGTCACAGTAAATTTAAATATCTTTATAGACATCAGAGTAGCAACTTTCGTATGGAAAGTATTAAACTGTGGACGCAGAATATGGAAAAAAATGGTGCATAGAAAAATATGATAAATATGGAAAAAAATACAGTAATTTGTATATATAAAAAATATGGTAATTTTAATAATGAAACACATAACTATACAACAAATTAAAAATTATTAAAGTGACAAAGATTTCTGGCATAAACTTAAAACATATATGCATTAAGTAAAATGATGTAAATAACATATTTTTGTCTCTAACTACCTTTAATTAATATGTTACGGATATTGAAAAATAACTTCCAATCAAATTTGCTGGATTCTAGGTAGTTCCACAGTTTTTGGCTTTTACTTTTTGGTAAACAGATTTGATAAATTTGTAATTATTTACAGCTGCATTTTTCCTGAGTTTTTCCCTGAATTTTTAACAATCAAATCCCGAAATTTTTGGAGTTCCATATGTTGAACTGGAGAGAATGCAAAAATACTGAAAATTTATATAAAAATGGTCGTATTTGGTAACTGTGATAGACATTATGAGAGAAGACCAGTATATAACATACCATTGGGGAGCTAACATGGAAAAAATAACAATCATCAATCTATTTTGAGCGGGCTAAACTGTCAACACAACTGAATACCACGATCCTCAAAGAGCAATTTTCAAATATGCGACACTTGCAGGATAGAATAAAACTTATTTCCTTATTGATGGAACAAATCAAACCAATGTATATGGAAAATTTGTAAATGCAAGAGGTTGATTTTTTCTAATAATTTACTAATCTATGTTTTGTTTGGAAATAAATAAATTCAATGAAAATAAGGATGTGAAATTCTTACAGAAATTGAAATTGAAGGAGATATCTTAATCAAGTGCATAGTATGACCAACTCTCATCTAATTCTTAGATTTCACTACCTAAATCAAAATCCTCTGCGCTTGGCCACAACTTAGATTGGCCAAGAAATCTTGTTCACCCTGATTGGTCGTGGATCACTGTATCTATTGCCCTCGCAGACATAAATACAATTAATTTCAAATCACATACTTTGCATCTACTTTTTATAAATATTTGTATTCAATTACTAACAATTTAATATTTTAGAAAGTATTTTTATTATATATTTTAAACAATTATTTATATATTGATAATTTTTTTAAAATAATTATAAGATATTTTTCAAAGTGTCTATTTATAACTTATCATAGTTTATTATTATTTATTATTATACTTAAAGCACTCTAGTTCGTGATTAAAATTCATTATTAGAATTTTTAATACTTAAATATTTATTTTATTCAATAAATAAAAATTAAATAATCTAATTTCACATTTTCAATACAAAGATTTAAAAATTTAAACAAGTATTATATAAAAAAATAACACAATATTTAATGAAATATTATTTAAATATATATTATAAATATCTATATAATAAAATTTTAATTAATGATATGAATTATTTTATAGAAATAAAAATTTCCAGAAAACAAAACGTAAGGTTTCACATTAATAAGAGCTGCAGTACTTTTATTAAAAGAAATATTTGTAATAATAACAATATAAATTTACGAAATATAGTTTAGAATATTTAAAATTATATGTAAAAATTAAAAACTATAGAAATATTTACACTTTTAACAATGTGGATATATATATACAATTTATTAATGTGCAATATGTCACAATTTTAATATTGTAGATTCACAACATTGTTTAAAATGTATAATTCTCACAAATTTTTCAAGAGTTGATATGTAACAATAGTAAAACTTTAAAAATGCCACAATTAAACATTTGTGAAATTTTCACAATGTTTCCATTCTGAATTTTCATAATTTTTATCGCATTTGATTTATTCACAAATAAATTGTAGGTGGAGTCCACAAAATTGGATTCACAATTTTCAATAAGATATCCACATAAAAATTGTGGAGAATTTGTGAATAAAGGACCCATTTTCTTGTAGTGAAGCTATAGTTCTTAAAGAAGCAAATAATACATCCATTATTTCCTTTTATGAAGGTATTGTTTCTAGATTTGGTGTTCCAACCCCAATAATTTCATATAATGCTTTCGCTTTTACATGGAGAAAAACAAACCGATTGGGATGTTAAGAATGACATTTATCGGAGAACATCATCCAATTATTACCCTCAAGGTAATGGATTGGATGACAAAGTACAAATAAAAATTTGTTGAGGATAATAAAAAGAATGATCAAAGAAAACAAAAGAGATTGACACAATAGATAAAATTCAACACCGTGGGTTGATAGAGTAACTCCCCACGGGTCCATTGCTATCTTACCCTACAAAATATTTAATGAAAGAGAGGCAAGAATTCCTATTTCTATTGACTTATTAGTCTTACATTTTTTACATGAACTTGAGTTGATTAAGAATGAGCCTAGGGATTAGGCCAAAAAGATTATGGAAAAACATAAGGCACATGTTAAGAGAACCTTTGACAAGAAAGCAAAGATGAGAGTCTTCCAAGAAGGGGACATTGTTTAAAATGAGATGAATACAAGGCAAAGCCAAGAAATCATACAAAATTTGATACTATTTGGAGAGGTCCTTATATGATTTCATCCTGCAAATGAAATAAGGTCTTTAAACATGTCAGGTTGAATGGAGAGGAACTTTCCATTCTTATGAATGGTATGTTTCTCAAGCATTGTTACTGAAGATTTATCAATGGTGAATAGAGTAGGATAGTTAGGATTTAAGTTCAATAAAGCTTTTATGCATGTTTGTAGTAGTATTATTTCAATAAGTTAATTTCATGCAAATCTTTGGTTCCTTTCAAGATCTTTTCCCTTTTTTTGTTGTTCGGGAAAGGAGAAATTTTGGTTTCAAGGAAAGATTTATTATGAGCTTTGAATCCTTGCCCAATTGATGCATTAAAAATTTAATAATTATAGCTAGTAGGAAGCTTACCCCACATAATCACCATAAATGTTGACATTTCCCATACACGTTTGAGGGGTGTAACACTCTTAAAAATCTCACATGAAACCCAAGAACAAACTAGAAAAATTATGGAATAATTTTTTTGTTAAAACTATTCGCAACACTAGGTTAAAGTTAACAGTCACACTTTCTTGTTTTAAAATTTCATT